>OY747135.1:70257208-70855506 GCA_963556465.1 Berberis vulgaris
GGTTTTTGCTATTTCCCTTTGCGATTTTGGGGTTTTTGCGAAGAGGAAGAAATAGGGAAGAGGAGGAGGACGAACTTTGTGAGAAAGTCAAGTTTGGTCGTCAAGTTTGGGACGACATTCAACAAAGAGTGCGAGAGATCGAGGGATGGAGATGAGCTTTTTTGAGGTTTTTGGAGTTTTTTTTTTTCGATTTCCTTTTCGGTTTCTTTTTAGGTTTAGCATATTTATTGGTGGTGTGAGTAAGTAAGAAAAAATATGCAATGGTGGTGTGAGAAAGCGGTTATCGTGAAGAGTAGTCGCTGCCGAAACCCTACCTAAAATAAATAAATAAATAAAACTCGAGTATTTCTTTTATCACAAACACCACCTTGGTTAATTCTTCTCATAGATTCATTGTACATAAGTCATTTTCATTATTTTCTATTGGCTCTACTCTTTCCCTCCTATATTTCCTTCCCTTCTCTAATTTCTTTTCACTTCTCTAATTTCTTTCTATTACTATTGTTTAATTCCTTTTATTACTCTTGTGCTAAAGCAATTACTTATTGATTAAAAATGTAACCTTTCAAGAATTGAAACATAAACTAGAATCCTTGAATGTCTCTCACAATAGGTTGTTCTTATTGGGTGTTATTCTCCCCCATGTTTTACTAAAATTGCTCCAAAATAAATAAGAAGGCATTTCTCATTCTAGAAGTTTTTTTTTTTATTTTTAATCTTTTCCAAATTAACTCTAATAACTAAAAAATCTCTAACAAATCAAAAACCAAAACAATTCAAAATATCGACCGAACGTGGACAACCCATGACTACACTTCACCCTAAGTTCAACCCATGTTATGTTTTTACTAGTATTTTTGTTTCATTCTCCATGCCTTTCTTGTGTTGTTTGTAATTATTTCTCTATTCAACCCGTGTTATGTTTTTACTAGTTTTGCAATCGATATCCTAATTTACCTTGTCTTCTTCATTTCTAAACTTAAAGCCGAAGTTCTTATTACCATGGATGCTCATCTCAAAACTTTGAATTCCCCAGGCGAGAGTCAGGTAATCTTTTACATAACCATAACTCAAGCGCTTACCCATAAAGCTGCCAATAATTAGCCATTCACACTCAATTCTATTAGCAAATTATGAAGTATTCACTTGCACCATCTTCTTATCATTCACAATAGCAGGGGGTTCATATTTAAGTTTGGTAGCACTGACAAGCTTGTTTTGCTTAAGTTTCGAAGCCCAGTTCATGTTAAGAGCAGCCCCTTCATACCCAAAGCCAGACTCGATACGAGCTTGGCTATCAAAAATAGTAATAGCAGATCTATTATTGACTTGAACTGCCCTAAGCTTGTTTTGCGTGTTGTATTCCTTGCAGGTTTGAAGGGCATCCCTAAGGTCTTTGTATTTACATCGGTAAGAATGGATAACCCTAAACTTGATGCAGCAGTGCAACTCCTTGTTCTTTGTTTAGCATATTCGGTTATTAGTCACAGCTAAACAGAAAAGAAGAAGGGATCAGAAGAATAAATCAAATGAAGGAATTCAAAAGAAGGCGCTAAGACAAAATATTCAAAAGTTAGTTACATTGGCAAGTGGGTTGAATTAGTTAGTGGGGTTAATCTTAGCCTTACACGTTTCAAGCATCTAAAGAACACTTTGTAATAGTGTTAGTGTTTACTGTAGCTTAAATAGAGATGAAGCAGAACGAAAAGGGGATCTGAATGTTGAATCTCTAAGGCTCCCATGCTAAGAAGAACTTGAGAAATTGTATCTTACCTTTCAATACTATCAGTTCAATTCAAATTTCTTCTAATTGTCTTCGCCAATTTGTCACCTTTGTGACATCCCGTTAACAACTCATTCAGGAGATATGCATTAACTGCGCCATCACTATCATTAATGCCATGTTGCGGGTTAGGGATCGAAACTGTCGCTAAAATAATGTTTTCTTGTAGCGAGAGTAGGACGAAGAAGCCCTTGCATAGAGGCTCGTATTCATAATACTAGATCAAGCAAACCCCTCAAGATTCATCAAAACCTTCAAAATCACCCAAACCCTAGCAGAGCCGCACCCCTTTTAATCTAATGTTTTTTTTTTTGTTAGAGAAGTTCTTAAGAGAGTCTTAACGTAATGGAGTGAGTGGTGGAAGTTGTTATTGGGAGAGGCCATTATGTAGGAAATAAGAGTTGAAAGTGTGAGTTTTATTCCAAGGAGTCGTATAAGTGGTTGTAGAGGATGAAGCAATGTGTGAATAAGGTTTATAAGAAGACTTGAGAGGTTAACAATGAACCTTCTTACATTCTTGCGAGTTCAAATGCCTCAAGACTGTTTGAGGTTTAAGCATCTGCACAAAATTCTTAATCTCTAACTTAAGACGAGTTAACCACTGAGCCATCACACCTTTGACACGCCAAAACTCTATACTCAATTAAGTGAAAACCAACCAAGAGGGGATATGAAGACAATCTCTGCTTAAAAAAAAAAACACCGACATCTTTTTCTAAAGATCTCTTGTAGTTCCTAGCCAATTTGCAAAACTGTTTTATATTGTTATTTATCTAGTTTTTAGTAACAATAACTAACACCGACATCTTTTTCTTTTTTCCCTCATATATCAAAATTATAGATAACCCACACACGCATTCGCACCAGTAGACGCATTATAGCCATTAAAGAAGAGACAGAGAAAAATGATATTATGAAGCTTTCTTCTGATTTTATTATAGAACTGTTTCCAAATTTGCTTTCTAAAACCCTTCCCAACTCAGCAGATCAGATGTTATAGAACTGTCTTCCATGCTTATTATTACTCACTTAAGTTCAACCTTGAAAACACAAATGACGGATATATATGGGAGGACTAGATTACGCTCTTGTCAGGCAAAAGCATATTTTCTGTAATTCGGTAGTTGAAAATTATCACCCTTGAGTAATGTTAATTCTTCCGAATGATGTTTAAGGTTGATATCAGGGCTGAGGATACATATATCATTCTTGAATTTTCTAGTTAAGCATATTTAGTGAGGTTCTTGAAAAAAGTGACAAGGACATGAGTGTGTGTTTCTTTGTTACATTCTGTTTGAATGAATACTGATTTTCAACTAAAATCAATGTTAATACTTCATTATCGGTAAATAAACTTTATTACTGGAACTGGCTTTTAGAAATTGTTTTGATAAAATCTCAGAACACAACCACTGCAGAGTTTTGGTGAATGTCCCCGAGGTCACTATCAAGAGCACGACCTGCAGCGTTGTAAGCAGATCCCTGTCACAAATTTCTTTCAACTAGGAGCAATAGTTATCAGTTCAATTGTTGGTGAAGGCCAATCCAAATCTTATTCTAGTAGTCGTTGAACCTCCCAGTTCATCATCTTGTCGAGGTCAGGTGTCACGAAAATTTTGCGTCTATGTATGTATGTATGTATGTATGTATGTATGTATGTATGTATGTATGTATGTATGTATGTATGTATGTATGTATGTATGCCATGTGTTTTTAGTCTAGTATGTCATTATTTTTATTTGGTACTGATAGAAACTGATTGTAAATTTCAGGTATCTAAACTTTTAGTTTTTGGTTTCTTGATGTAGTTTTCTGAAATATCTCACTTTACAGTTGTAGGGTCATTCTCAGTGTAGCGCTAATATGGACATATAAAGTTATCTTTGCTTCAAATGTTTGGTAGCTCTACATGCGAACTTAAACATTAAGACTATTGTTAACATGGTTATAATTAGATACTTTATCCACATTTCCCGCTGAAATCCAGAGTTTGCTTTCCAAAAACTTAATTCGTCATTCCAAATCCCCTTGGAGTTGTGCAGCCTTCTATGTCAGAAAAGCTGCTGAACTTGAATGAGGATCTCCTCGTCTTGTCATAAATTACAAGCCCTTGAACAAAGTTGAGCAAAAATAGATCTAAATAAATTTAAAACATTCTTAAATTCTAAACAAGCGAACGGTGCCGATATTAGGGCTTAATCTAGTATAACGAGATGTTCATCAAGATTAGATCTTAAGAAGTTTTTAAGAAAACAGAAGATAGATAAAGGATGCATGCTTTTATTAATGAAAATAGAACTACAGAGAAAAGACTTAGGAGATAGAAACTTACAAGAATAAGAGCTAAGGATTACATGGGAAAAACTCGGATGCCTGAAACTAAGGAAATAAGTTGGCTCTTATAGCCTTCATAAAATTTACAATAATTGAGAAGATAAGCTTCTCGTGACTAAGTGAAAAGTGGGTGAGATGTGGACATCTTATCCTTTTGTAATCATGAAAGAGCTGAATGGAGAAGCTTTGTCTTGAAGTGAACATAGTTGTTGAAATAGTGGAAGATGCTTCAACTTTTGACTTTGAGTATTGCTTTGTAATGATGCTGTCAGTTGGCCGAAAGTAATTTTGTCTTGTAGTGGAGGTGGCAGATGCTTTTGTAATAATTGTGCCTAGAGTCATGGTAACTCAAAACACAATGATGCTTGTAGGGTCAAATTCATGCATGTGGCGAAAAGATGCCAAAACAATCATCTTCATTGAGAGGAGCTGTGGGAGCTCCGTCTTCGTCTGAATCATCAGCACAGATTTTAGACATGGTTTCCAACAATTGAGTCTTTGTAGGTTTTCCTTGAAGCCGCTTCTTGATAAACTTCGAAGAAGTTTTGCTTCTGAAGGGACTTGTATTGGATTGACAAGAGGCTGAGCAAGAGACTGATCTTTTTCCTGAAAAGAATCTTGTAACAGCTTCTTTTGTATCATGGGAGTGATCAAAAGATGACCACCATTTGACTTTGTAACGACGACAGATCCAGAGAGGAGGGTAAGTCGATTGGTTTGGACCGGGAAGGGCTGTGACAGTGTAATCCCAGCAACAGATCCAAGAGAGTTTGAACTTGACAAATAACCAAAAAGATAATACCTGTTGAGGTACTAGGATTGGTGGATTAAATTTGCTTTCGAAAACTTGTCATCCTTCATTGACGGATGAGGGAAAGATATCTTGGAGAGGACCAAAATGATCCACCAAGAATGTTGGAACCAGAGAGGAACATATTTTTGTAAGAACTTGTGGCAAATGAGAAAAAACCAAGAATGAGAACAATTTTGAGAAAAAACAAAGAAAGCTATGGACCAAGCTTGTTTGTAGTCCAAATAATTGTAAGAGGCTGGGAGGTAATTGACTGAAAACTTCTTATGAAAGCGGGGGTGCTGCTTCCAATCTGCTTCAGACAAAACCTTCATGATTTGGCATTTGGAATGAGAAAGATCTCGGTGATGAGTGATCACAACTGAGTCAGTGTCGACCAGTAAGAACTCATAGAATTCTTGGGTTTTGAGGATATCAGATTCCTCAAAGAGAGCATTTGTATTGAAGAGATTCTTTGCAATGGAGTGAGTATCCTTTGTAAGCGAATAAAAACATGGTTCGATCATTGTGATCGGATCCAAACAAGGTTTTGTAAGATAGGGATTTGGAGGAGGAACTTAAGGTTTTGAGAAATTTGCCATTGCAGAGCTTGATTCTTTTGCATTTGTAAGAGGTTGGTAGGGATTTGTAAGAGACAACGCGTAAGAAAGAGGAGTCTTGAGCTATGAAGCATAAGGCTTCATAGCATACTGGGCTTTTGTTTGAGGTTTTGGAGGAGGAGGAGGTCTGAAGGAGGAAGAGGATTGAGAACTCATTTTTGTAAGAATTCCCTTGTAAGAAAATCTGCAAGAGAGTTATCTGCTCCTTTTATATATTCGATATCAAAATCAAAAGCTGACAAAAGACCTTGCCATCTGGTGAAAATTTGTTTGTAAACAAGATTTAAAACATCTTTAGTTAAAATTTCTTTTGCAGATTTGCAATCAACACATAATAAAATTTTTTTATTAAACAAATCATCTTGAAATTTCATGATGCACAAAACAATTGATAAAACTTCTTTTTTGACAGTTGAATAATTGATTTGGGCAGAATTCCAAATACCATAATGGTATCGGACCAATTGTATTTGAGTCGATGCAGGAAGACGTTGTTTAAGGATACCCTCATACCCTTGGTTAGATGCATTTGTTTCTACGATCTTGAAAGCTTCAGGACTAGAGATTCCTAAATGAGGAAGACTCTTGACTTGGGTTCTGACTTGGCGAACTATTTGAGAATGGGCTTCAGTCCATGGGCTTGGGTTAGACTTAAGTCCAGCGTATAAGAGCTTAAGTAAAACTTTGAGGTTTTTGTAGAATTCTGCAACATAGTTTAAAGATCCTAAAAAACGTTGCAATTGGTTTTTATCTTTGATTTCATTAGGGAATTTATCAGCAAACTATATAGCTCTAGAGATTGGAGTAATCATCCCAAAATGGATTTTGTGACCTAAAAATCTGACATTTGTTTGAAAAAGGTCAATTTTTGCAGGAGAAAGAACCAAACCATTTTCTTTGATAATTTTTGAAAATTGATACAAGTGTTTCCAGTGGTCATCTAAGGATGAAGAGAAGATCAGTAAATCATCTGTAACACCCCTGAATTTCATAAAACTAATTTATTTTATTTTGAATTAAATAAAATGGGGTTACATTTAATTGAATGTGAATTTCGAAATTTAGGGCTTTATTTGGTGAGTTTAGAAGGTGGGCGTTTTCAGAAGTCCAGTGGGGGCGAATAACCACCCACCCTATAAAGAGGAAGAAAACGTCCTTTTCTTTTCCTTTCCTCTTTTTCTCCTTCTCCTTCCCTTGTGTTTTCTTCTCGATGGCGGCGACGGGAATGGTGGTGCTCTTGGTCTGCTTGGTAGTAGGGAGACAATCGAAAGAGGGAGGGAGGTGTGTGTTAGAGCTTGGGTTATGGCTGTTGCCCAGAGAGACAACAGTGGGGCAGAATTTGGCTACTACTCCTTGCAACTGTTTTAAAGTCACAGACCTTACTGATATCATATTGGATTCGGATCAGATAGCTAAGCTAGAAGAGAGGTAGTCTTTGGGAGAGCAATTGGGTTGGGGGCAATTTGGTGTCATTCGAGCATGTTCTGATAAGCTGACTGGAGAGATCTTGGCCTGTAAATCCATTGCAAAGGAGAGATTAAGGACGAAATGGGGAATGATGTGTGGGGTTTTGATCGATGAAGGATGGAAGACCTGAGAGTGTGTGATCGACCAGGGGAGAAGACTGTTGCAGTCGATCGAACAAGGTTGGGGGCGGAACTGATTGACTAATTGTTTAATCGCTTGATGTGGATGAGTGCGATCGACCTGTGATGTAGGTGGAAGGTCGTCAGTGGTGTTGACGGAGGGCAAGGTGCGATGGACGGAATCGAAGGAGGAGGAAGTGATCACCTTAAGCATGGAGAAGTCGAAGAATCAATTGGGCTGATTCGAAAATTTACATCGTCCCTGATGGGTTTACATTTTCATTGACTTTGAAGTTATCTAATGCAAATACATTGGCATTGGAGGAGGATTTTGATGTGGAAAGGGCTAACCAGGCTACTAAGATTATGGAACGAAAGGATGAAAATGTGTGCCCTGCAGACTGAATCTGTGAGTTTTCTTCATGCCTTCCTCTTTTACTGTGAGTGCTTCTTTTCTATCAGTTTGTCTATGCTGTGTTACTTGTTTCTTGTTCAACTTGTTGTCTTTTGATGAGTAGAGTATATATATGAAATAGTACCTTTTTAGATAATCTGTTGTTGATTGTTTAGTATTTGAATTTGTTTGTGGTTTTGTGAATTTGTGTATTTTGTGGGTTTTAGTGATTTGATTTGGAATTGTTAGGTGTTAAAAGGAGCTCTGTTAGACAATGGAATAGACCCAAACACACACTATGAGGTATTATGGAGGATTTAGTGGTTTAGGGGGGAGACCTCAAAGTTCTTCATCAGAGTTGAGTTGTGTTTGTACGAGTAGAGTGTTTGAGTGACTGTGAATCACGCAACAAGTAGAAAGATGCTCCTATAGTATACCCTTGGTTCAGAGTTTTGAGTGAGTGTGATTCGCCTAACTATTAGAGATGCTCCTAGAGTATGATTCGACAGTTGCCAGAAATTGCTCAAACAAGAGTGTTGAACAAGTGTGTGATTCGCACTGTCAGTTGGAGACTCACCTAGGTTAATAGAGTGTTGATTCACACAACAATTGGAGATTCTCTAATAGCGGACACCTTGGAATCATTAGCAACAGTGTGGTTACTGATTTTGTTAATAAATTTCTGACAGTTGTGAAGCCTAGAACACTGTTGTTCATTAGGAGAACATTATCTTATGCTTGGGAAGAATCAAGCGTCTCTTGACTCCGTATGGAATTTAGACCCAGCACTTGCCAGTTGCCACCCCTTCTAATGAACACCTGACAAAGCATATTCAGAATCGACATGTATCCGGGAGTGGCATCATCCTTGGAAAGAGCTCAGTCTTAATGCAATGAATACCAATTCAGTCTTTTGCAGGCTGAAACTAGGCTATTTTTCAGCTGTGTTTAGGGGTTGTTTAGAGGGTTGTTTTAACTGATTTTAAAGGGCTGTATCAGCTGAGTTTGGGGGTTGTTCAACTGGTTTTAGATGGCTTTATGCATTAGTTCTAAATTCGACTTTATGGAAGCTATTTGTCTAGTGTATCTGTCTAATGGGGTTGTGTGTAGGCTATTGGCCAAGTTGTTTCATGGCTGAATTGAGTTGTATTTTGTGGCCAAATATGGCTAGTCTGTAGGGTTGTTTTGAGGCTGATTTGAGAGCACGTTTTTGGCTGAAGTTATACCATATTTTGGTTGAGTCTTTAGAGTATGTTTTGGCTGAAGTTAGGACATGCTTTGGCTGGGATTTTAGTGCATGTTTTGGCCGGATTTGGAACATTGTTGTTTAGGGTCTGCCTTGGGTTGTCTTGAGTTGCATTTGATGTAAAGAAAAATATTGTTTGGAGCCGAATGAGGTTGGTTGCTCTTATTCTATTTTGTTTCTATTCTGTGCATTTGTACACAAACAAGGGTGAAGCTATACTTGTTAAGGGAAACTTAGGTTCAAGGCTTTTGTTAAAGACAGGAAAGAATACTATGGAAAATACTTGTCATACATTTGAATAGTTTGTATTTTTGGTTTCTTAGGAAGTATAACTAGATGATATAGTTCAAGTATGGGGTTCTCAACAGCGAGCTTTCATGAAGTTTACCAAATACAAAACTTAACTGTATTATGTTTTGGTTCATTGAATGTCATCTTTCTTATTAAGGCAAGGTAAGCTAAGTTGGCACACACAGAAATCAGTGTTTAAGAAAGGCTATTAGATATGGATTTGTTTGGCTTGGTTAAACTATAGTTATTAGCTCAGAACTATGTTTTGCATACTCTAAGTTAATAGTGATGCTTGAGATGTGAATGGTTGATGAATATTAATGCATTGTGATAAATTTGGAGATTTGTGTTATTATGCATATTGACTTGTTTATGCATTATGAAAAATTTGGATATTTGAATCAAGGAGTGACTTGATTGCCATGTTGTTATAGAGCATGATTAATGAATATGCTATGTTTTCTCCAAAAATGTGGGTGGATACGATTGTGAATCGATTTATGTATGACAAAATGTCATTGTGGAGGAATTCTGAATTATCAAAAAAAAAAAAATGATATTGGTAAACCTTGATTTCTGAAAATATAAACCACTTGGACTTGTATCACTTAGAACTACCACAACTCTTTTGTTTATTATTTCCCCTCTCTTACTAGAGAAACTAAATGACCAGTGGGTCGTCTTGCGGAGTTGGGGCACCCATTTCCTATTAGAGAAACTAAAATAACCCTCGGGTTAGTCTTGCGGAAATGAGGTGAATTTGTATGCCTAAAATAGGCCTTGATATTTATCCGTAAAAAATGTGACGTGAGTTTATGCGCATTGATAGCCCAAGGGTGGCTTTTGGTACTCATATAGTTAGGGGTATCTGCGATGCATGCCTGTATGTGATGTCCCCACTTGGGCATGGATGACGGAGTAGTCCTCCTTTATATGAGAGAGGCATACGGGCATGTATGTTCGGCACGGAGGTGGTGCGAATGTGGTATCGTCTAAGTGATCAATCCGTTAAAAGATGAAACAAATTCAAATAAAAATGAATAGATTACGTTTATATTGGTTTCTAATCCTTTTTCATGCAGGATGGCAAGTCCACTAATGTTTCTGCAGGTTAGACTTGCCATAGTCGACTCCTATAGGGTAAGTATAAGTAAATGCATTTTTACTTAATTGGGATGATGATATGATGGCCTCGATGAGGAACTAAATTCTTGGAATTGTATTTTCTTACATCACATTTTTGCCTCGTTGAGGAACTACTTGTTGGTGTGTTTGTGTTTTGCTTGATGTTTATCACGTGCGATTTTATTGTTTTTGGGATGAAGATTTCTCACACCAGCTTTATTGCTGACCCAAGTGAGCTTTTGCTTCTTGGGTACATTCCTTTGGGAATGTAGCCAATTAGTCTTTCAGGTTTAGAGACATTTGAGCAGCGTTACGGGAGTTCCGCTAGCGGGACTAGCGACGTCATTTTTTTCCTGGTTAGAGTTTTTTATAAATTTTAGTTTGTTCCTATTTTTCTAAACTATATTTTTGTCATTGCTGCTAAATGTTTCTGTCGTTATTAAATTTCACGTCCCGAGTTTTGAGGAAACGGATAATCCTACGTGGATTTTAGGATTTCATTTTTCCCGAAAATCGGGGCGTGATAGTTTGGTATCAGAGCCTTTGGTTAGCCTAGGCTGGGGTAGAGTCTAGGTGATCCTCGGAATGTGGATATGGGTGTGTAGGAGTGTAGAAGTCTTAAGATGAAGTGACAAGGGCGAACCTTGAAAACTTTTGTTTTGTTTCATTTTCTTCGTGAATCTCATGATGAGGCTCCATTGACTTGTGTGTGCGCGAGTAACCTTATTTATAATTTCGATATTTGCGTGACTTTATTCCGTATTGTTTTCTTTTTGGGGTTTTGATATCCGTAGTGTTCACTTAACACTTTTCGCGAATCTCGGGACGAGATTCCTTTTGAGTTGTATATAATGTAACACCCCTACTTTTTCAATAACAATAAATATTTATGTTTATAAAATCCAATCGAAATTTGTATTTTAAAAATCTTCTTTTGTTTGACAAGTCGGATTTTTCAAAATTCAGTAAACTTTCTTACCTACCGAATCTCGGGACGAGATTCCATTTAACGTGTGTATAATGTAACACCCCTGAATTTCATAAAACTAATTTATTTTATTTTGAATTAAATAAAATGGGGTTACATTTAATTGAATGTGAATTTCGAAATTTAGGGCTTTATTTGGTGAGTTTAGAAGGTGGGCGTTTTCAGAAGTCCAGTGTGGGCGAATAACCACCCACCCTATAAAGAGGAAGAAAACGTCTTTTTCTTTTCCTTTCCTCTTTTTCTCCTTCTCCTTCCCTTGTGTTTTCTTCTCGATGGCGGCGACGGGAATGGTGGTGCTCTTGGTCTGCTTGGTAGCAGAGAGACAATCGAATGAGGGAGGGAGGTGTGTGTTAGAGCTTGGGTTATGGCTGTTGCCCAGAGAGACAGCAGTGGGGCAGAATTTGGCTACTACTACTTGCAACTGTTTTAAAGTCACAGACCTTACTGATATCATATTGGATTCGGATCAGATAGCTAAGCTAGAAGAGAGGTACTATTTGGGAGAGCAATTGGGTTGGGGGCAATTTGGTGTCATTCGAGCATGTTCTGATAAGCTGACTGGAGAGATCTTGGCCTGTAAATCCATTGCAAAGGAGAGATTAAGGACGAAATGGGGAATGATGTGTGGGGTTTTGATCGATGAAGGATGGAAGACCTGAGAGTGTGCGATCGACCAGGGGAGAAGACTGTTGCAGTCGATCGAACAAGGTTGGGGGCGGAATTGATTGACTGATTGTTTAATCGCTTGATGTGGATGAGTGCGATCGACCTGTGATGTAGGTGGAAGGTCGTCAGTGGTGTTGACGGAGGGCAAGGTGCGATGGACGGAATCGAAGGAGGAGGAAGTGATCACCTTAAGCATGGAGAAGTCGAAGAATCAATTGGGCTGATTCAAAAATTTACATCGTCCCTGATGGGTTTACATTTTCATTGATTTTGAAGTTATCTAATGCAAATACATTGGCATTGGAGGAGGATTTTGATGTGGAAAGGGCTAACCAGGCTACTAAGATTATGGAACGAAAGGATGAAGATGTGTGCCCTGCAGACTGAATCTGTGAGATTTCTTCATGCCTTCCTCTTTTACTGTGAGTGCTTCTTTTCTATCAGTTTGTCTATGCTGTGTTACTTGTTTCTTGTTCAACTTGTTGTCTTTTGATGAGTAGAGTATATATGAAATAGTACCTTTTTAGATAATCTGTTGTTGATTGTTTAGTATTTGAATTTGTTTGTGGTTTTGTGAATTTGTGTATTTTGTGGGTTTTAGTGATTTGATTTGGAATTGTTAGGTGTTAAAAGGAGCTCTGTTAGACAATGGAATAGACCCAAACACACACTATGAGGTATTATGGAGGATTTAGTGGTTTAGGGGGGAGACCTCAAAGTTCTTCATCAGAGTTGAGTTGTGTTTGTACGAGTAGAGTGTTTGAGTGACTGTGAATCACGCAACAAGTAGAAAGATGCTCCTATAGTATACCCTTGGTTCAGAATTTTGAGTGAGTGTGATTCGCCTAACTATTAGAGATGCTCCTAGAGTATGATTCGACAGTTGCCAGAAATTGCTCAAACAAGAGTGTTGAACAAGTGTGTGATTCGCACTGTCAGTTGGAGACTCACCTAGGTTAATAGAGTGTTGATTCACACAACAATTGGAGATTCTCTAATAGCGGACACCTTGGAATCATTAGCAACAGTGTGGTTACTGATTTTGTTAATAAATTTCTGACAGTTGTGAAGCCTAGAACACTGTTGTTCATTAGGAGAACATTATCTTATGCTTGGGAAGAATCAAGCGTCTCTTGACTCCGTATGGAATTTAGACCCAGCACTTGCCAGTTGCCACCCCTTCTAATGAACACCTGACAAAGCATATTCAGAATCGACATGTATCCGGGAGTGGCATCATCCTTGGAAAGAGCTCAGTCTTAATGCAATGAATACCGATTCAGTCTTTTGCAGGCTGAAACTAGGCTATTTTTCAGCTGTGTTTAGGGGTTGTTTAGAGGGTTGTTTTAACTGATTTTAAAGGGCTGTATCAGCTGAGTTTGGGGGTTGTTCAACTGGTTTTAGATGGCTTTATGCATTAGTTCTAAATTCGACTTTATGGAAGCTATTTGTCTAGTGTATCTGTCTAATGGGGTTGTGTGTAGGCTATTGGCCAAGTTGTTTCATGGCTGAAGGTGGCCAAATATGGCTAGTCTGTAGGGTTGTTTTGAGGCTGATTTGAGAGCACGTTTTTGGCTGAAGTTATACCATATTTTGGTTGAGTCTTTAGAGTATGTTTTGGCTGAAGTTAGGACATGCTTTGGCTGGGATTTTAGTGCATGTTTTGGCCGGATTTGGAACATAGTTGTTTAGGGTCTGCCTTGGGTTGTCTTGAGTTGCATTTGATGTAAAGAAAAATATTGTTTGGAGCCAAATGAGGTTGGTTGCTCTTATTCTATTTTGTTTCTATTCTGTGCATTTGTACACAAACAAGGGTGAAGCTATACTTGTTAAGGGAAACTTAGGTTCAAGGCTTTTGTTAAAGACAGGAAAGAATACTATGGAAAATACTTGTCATACATTTGAATAGTTTGTATTTTTGGTTTCTTAGGAAGTATAACTAGATGATATAGTTCAAGTATGGGATTCTCAACAGCGAGCTTTCATGAAGTTTACCAAATACAAAACTTAACTGTATTATGTTTTGGTTAATTGAATGTCATCTTTCTTATTAAGGCAAGGTAAGCTAAGTTGGCACACACATAAATCAGTGTTTAAGAAAGGCTATTAGATATGGATTTGTTTGGCTTGGTTAAACTATAGTTATTAGCTCAGAACTATGTTTTGCATACTCTAAGTTAATAGTGATGCTTGAGATGTGAATGGTTGATGAATATTAATGCATTGTGATAAATTTGGAGATTTGTGTTATTATGCATATTGACTTGTTTATGCATTATGAAAAATTTGGATATTTGAATCAAGGAGTGACTTGATTGCCATGTTGTTATAGAGCATGATTAATGATTATGCTATGTTTTCCCCAAAAATGTGGGTGGATACGATTGTGAATCGATTTATGTATGACAAAATGTCATTGTGGAGGAATTCTGAATTATCAAAAAAAAAAAATGATATTGGTAAACCTTGATTTATGAAAATATAAACCACTTGGACTTGTATCACTTAGAACTACCACACCTCTTTTGTTTATTATTTCCCCTCTCTTACTAGAGAAACTAAATGACCAGTGGGTCGTCTTGCGGAGTTGGGGCACCCATTTCCTACTAGAGAAACTAAAATAACCCTCGGGTTAGTCTTGCGGAAATGAGGTGAATTTGTATGCCTAAAATAGGCCTTGATATTTATCCGTCAAAAATGTGACGTGAGTTTATGCGCATTGATAGCCCAAGGGTGGCTTTTGGTACTCATATAGTTAGGGGTATCTGCGATGCATGCCTGTATGTGATGTCCCCACTTGGGCATGGATGATGGAGTAGTTCTCCTTTATATGAGAGAGGCATACGGGCATGTATGTTCGGCACGGAGGTGGTGCGAATGTGGTATCGTCAAAGTGATCAATCCGTTAAAAGATGAAACAAATTCAAATAAAAATGAATAGATTACGTTTATATTGGTTTCTAATCCTTTTTCATGCAGGATGGCAAGTCCACTAATGTTTCTGCAGGTTAGACTTGCCATAGTCGACTCCTATAGGGTAAGTATAAGTAAATGCATTTTTACTTAATTGGGATGATGATATGATTTCCTCGATGAGGAACTAAATTCTTGGAACTGTATTTTCTTACATCACATTTTTGCCTCGTTGAGGAACTACTTGTTGGTGTGTTTGTGTTTAGCTTGATGTTTATCACGTGCGATTTTATTGTTTTTGGGATGAAGATTTCTCACACCAGCTTTATTGCTGACCCAAGTGAGCTTTTGCTTCTTGGGTACATTCCTTTGGGAATGTAGCCAATTAGTCTTTCAGGTTTAGAGACATTTGAGCAGCGTTACGGGAGTACCGCTAGTGGGACTAGCGACGTCATTTTTTTCCTGGTTAGAGTTTTGTATAAACTTTAGTTTGTTCCTATTTTTCTAAACTATATTTTTGTCATTGCTGCTAAATGTTTCTATCGTTATTAAATTTCACGTCCCGAGTTTTGAGGAAACGGATAATCCTACATGGATTTTAGGATTTCATTTTTCTCGAAAATCGGGGCGTGACATCATCGATACACACAATTGAGAAATGAGTGAAAATATCATTCATGATATTTTGGAATTCACTGGGTGCATTCTTGAGGCCAAAAGGCATAACATTCCATTCGTAATGGCCGAAAGAGACATTGAAGGTTGTCTTGTATCGATCATGGGGATGGATTTGGATTTGCCAAAATCCAGATTTGAGATCAAATTTAGAGAAGACACGTGCTGAGTGTAATCTCTTAATGAGGTCTCTCCTATTAGGTATTGGATACATAATCCATTGTAAAACTTTGTTCAAGGGCTTGTAATTTATGACAAGACGATGAGATCCTCGTTCAAGTTCAGCAGCTTTTCTGACATAGAAGGCTGCACAACTCCAAGGGGATTTTGAATGACGAATTAAGTTTTTGGAAAGCAAACTCCGGATTTTAGATTTGCAGAATTCCATTAACTCATAATTCATTTGGATAGAACGAGATTTAGTAGGAATCTTGGATTCGCTAAAAGAAGGATCATAAGGTAATCGTACCACATGACGATTGCGATTCCAGAAAGCATTTGGAAGATCAGAACAAAGTTCTGAGGTCAATTGTTCATGAAAATGGAAAATTCGGGATTGTAAATGTGTGTCTTTGAGTTGATCATCGATCCGACGATAAGCAATTTTATTTTTGAGAAAATGTAAATGTTTTCATTTTTGAGAAATAAAATTAATGAAACAATTGTCTAATTTTAGAAAATTAATTTCAGCAATTTTGGTTTTGCACAAGAATTTAAAGATAATCTTATTACCAAGGATATTGGTAGAGATACCTTCATTTGTAACATAAAATGGATAAATTATAGTTAAGAATGGTGTCTCCAAAATCATTTTTTGAGACATGTCTTTAACTAACAAGAAATCCTGTTGTATACAAATCTTTTCTTGGCAAATATGAGCACCAACAAGTTTGAACTGAACATCTAATTTACTATTAGTAGTAAATAATTGTTGAGTTGTTTTCTCATAATATTGAGAAGGGATAACACCTTTTGCAATACAATTTAAATCAGCACCTGAATCAACAAGGGCAAAGGTATTGATCGTGAAATCTTGGTTAATAACCAAGGTTACGTTGATATACCATTTGTGATAGGTGATTGTATTTAATTCATTGAGAAAAGCAGGATCGGTTGTTGGTTGAACTTCTTGATTAAAAGTCGAAGGGATATCAGAAATAGAGATTGCATTTTGAACCTGTTGGTTCAACAATTGTTGTGTAAGCCAAGTTTGACCTTGCTTAAGCTGAGCAATTTCTTTTTTCATAATATTGACTTCTGATTGTAAATCAGGGAGAGAAACATAGTGTTGAGAAGAAGCTCTGAATCGATTGATAATGTCTTTATGATTGTAAAAAGGGTTAAAAATCTCAGGGACATGTTTTTGAGTGATGATATTTTTTATATGAGTCAAATACTCAGTTTTGAGTTTGGGATCATCAATTCGATCAACAAAATCTAAAAGAATACTTGATTTTTTAGTTTTTGAGCGCATATTGATAGTGTTTAAAGCATTGCATGTGCAAACTTTAACACAATGATCCTGACCAGATTCTTCTTGTTCAGAAGAATTGGAATCATAACGCATTTGATAGACTTGGAGGTCATCATCAGATGGGTTAGAATCAGACTCAGAATTGAGTAAAATTATAGTGAACATTTGCTTGATGTTTTCATCAGCGTCTAGTTCATGAATTCTTTGGGCTGTTCTACAATTTTTTGCATAATGACCCGGCTTACCACATTTGAAACAAATGGGTTTTTGAACAATTGGGCCTTTATGTTTTGGAAAGTGGGTAGGCTTGTGCGTGCCGTGCCTAATGGGATTTTTGTAAAAGTTGTTATACTGTTTTTGCTGTTTTGGGCCATAAGGCCTTTTGGACTTAAAGTGTCGGGCTGGATGAGACCGATACTTTTGTTTGAAATTTTTTGCTAATGGCTCATACCCATACTGTTGACAAAAAGATCCAAGTTCATTAGAACTAGAAATGTTTTGTCTTTTGAGTTGGGCTTTGAGGTGGATATCATTGCAGAGTTGCAAAGCAACCTCATTGATCTTAGCAATCAAGTCTCCAAACGTAAGTCGTTCAAAAGGAATATCGCCATTGTAATCAGATTGCAGCTTATCTCTAACGATATCTACGAAAATAGGAGGTAATCCTGAAAGAAATTTCCTTTTCCAGAAAGGATTGTTAGCTTCATTTTGATGCATAAATTTCTTTAGAAAAACATCCTTATAAAATCTGAAATGACTAAGAGATTTTCATCTAATGATCATAAGAAGATCACGAGATTTATCTTGAAATTTAGAGGGATTACCTATGAAATGCTTAAGAATAGCGAAAATCAATGTGCTAACTACATCAGGAATGTTTTCACCATTTTCAGCTTTAATAGGTTGTCCATTGAAATCAATTTTGATTGATTGAAAAATGCTTTGTTGTTCAACAGGAGTAAGATAATTATCCCACCATCCTTTTAATCGTTTCGCAAAGCCAACAATAATTACCCCTGCAATACTATGGTCTGATTTGCCTTCACTGCGATGAGCAACTGCCATCATGACCATTTCTTGCGTTAATTCGATAATATTTTCTTCAGTACATCCATCTATATTCCAAGTATAGTTGTTTCCTGTAGAAAATGAACCAAATGTTTCTCTTCATATTGCATATCTGGGTAAGTTGGTCTAGGATAATAATTCCTAGTTGTTGGCAAAGGATTGGTATGAGTTCTAGATGAACGCATTGGGTTAGCTTCGAATCTTTGAAGTTTATCCAATTCAGACATAACGTCTGGTTCATTGTCAGAAGAATCAGAACCAATATGGGAAATTGTATTGATTTGTTTTGAAAATGAAGCCTTATAAAAAGCAGGTGCAGTTTGAAGTTTCAAAGCTGCAAGTCTTCGATTAATCTCATCCATGATTTGTGGAGGAGAAGAAAGGGCATTATTTTCAATTGTAGATGGTTGGAAAAAAGTGATTGGTTTTTAAAATTTTTAGTTTGAAAAAGGATTCTTTTCTGGAACAAGAATATAAGTCAATTGTTGACCAATTTCATTAAGCAAAATATTGGTATAATTATTTTGCTCAATAATCTTCAAAATTCCTGTGGATTCAGAAAGAGAAGTTGGATTTTTTAAAGGAGAGGCTGTAATAGTCTGTCCTTGAGTTTGTATATGGATTTCTTCTAAAGGAGGCAAAACAGATTCTACAATAAAATTGTTTTTTAGATGCCAAGGTTTATAAGCATTCTTGACGACATTCAATTGTGAAAGATAAATGGATTCATATCATTCTAAAAATGACATATGATCTCTGATATCTTCACAGAATTGATAAAACAATTTACCTAAACTAATCCTTTGAAAATTTACCCGAGCTTCTAGCTCTAGACAAAGTTATTTTCTCTTCTAGCTCTAGACATTATGTAAATCTGGGTTGCTTTGTCTAGAGCTAGAAGCTCGGTTTTAGATTGTAATCATCGGTAAATGTTCTAAGTACAATATATAGTTTCTCTTCTTGTATTTTCTAAGGTTGTGATTCCTTTTTTATGAGTTGAAATGAAGTTATAGCAGGTAAAACAACTCCTAAGGCTCATACCAAGTTATTTTCTCATGGTATGGATGAATTCAATCGAGATATATTTTAGTTATTTACAGTTGAGTTTTACATGAAAATCAGGTTGCTGATACAGGTTAATAACGATCTTTTATTGATCCTAAAAGACAATCCATATGCAGAATAAATAGTTTTAAATAATTATTGCAAAATCATTTTCACTTGTTTGACAACAAAATATTAGAGACTATATGAATCCACTTTAAGCGATAGTCAATTGGTGCTAAAAAAAAATTGGTTGCAATGGACTGTTCTTATTACATAATATTTAGACTATTGTTAACATGGTTATAATTAGATACTTTATCCACATTTCCCGTTGAATTTAAAGTCACTTTTTTTATAACAAACACTGAAATTTTAAACTTCCAATACTAAATTTCATGTGACTGTTTCTTTTCGATCAATTTTTTTTCTGTGGTTGATTGAATTGATAGATGAGCTAAAGTGATGTAAAAAGAAAACGAAAACATAGAACGGAAAATACAGACAAAAAGTTAGTAATAGAGAAAGCACCTAAATGATAAAAAGGTAAGACAGCAAGACACTCTCCTACTGATATCAAGCACTACATCTATAGACATTTAGACTTATATTACATACTTTACATGTATATAGTCATACTAAGGAGAAGCATCACCATGCACCTTTTTATAGATGAAAAACTTGGCAACAACTATAAAAATAGCAAGTCCTAAACTATTCAAACCTGCTAATAACCAGTAGTAGTAGTCGAGATGAGCACGATTAATATTGTCAACAAGCCATTCCTCTCCAGCTCTTGAAGTCACGTATTGTACGGTAGATATGAGCAAACAGCTCAAAAAGCTTCCAATACCAAACACACTGAGATATATACCAGAACCGATGCTTCGCATTTTATCTGGCATCTGATCGTAGAACAGTTCTTGCATACCAACAACTATAAATGCCTCTGTAATTCCACATAGAATGTATTGAGGAAGTAACCACCATATGCTCATTGGAACTGTTGTATTTGGTTCATCAAGTAGCCCATGTTCAATAGCAATTTTAGTTCTTTTGGTCTCTATAATAGCTGCTACCACCATTTCCATTGTAGCCAGAAACATCCCGAATCCAATTCGTTGAAGCATTGTAATTCCGGAAGGGAACCCTGTGAAGGTTCTTGCAATTGGGATGAAAACCCGGTCATAAATAGGCACCAATAGTATCACTGCCAGGCTTGTAAAAACTTGAAGTGATGCAGGGGATATGTGGAAGCTGTGTGTTATTGCCGTGTCCATCGTGCTACCTTGCTTAGTGAAGAATGTGCCTGGTTGTGCAAAAACCACTGCATACATCAAGCAACATAACCATACCGGGACTAAACGAAGGAGAAGCTTCACTTCTTCAACTCTAGTTACCGAGCAAAGCCTCCATTTATTCTTGGTCTTACTGAATACATCTATCTCATCCTTAATCATCGCTTTGTCTAAACATCTGAACGTTTACATAATGTGTAAGAAAAAGAATGTGTGGAGTCGCTGTGTACATTGCAAAAAAGTCTGAATTTTTAATCTCCATCCACTTTTGACTCCAGGAGCTTTGGACGGACATTTGACGAACAGTTGTACTATCAATGATGAAGGCAACGACGTGGGAGTCTGGGGGGTGTTCTTTTGCACTACTTATGAGTGGCAATTGCATCTAGTACATGAGACACCACAACTGGTAAAATTATTTTAAATTAAAACAAAGTTTACATGTTTATTTACGACCACTTAAGCAATAAGACCAACATTATGCTACATAGGAAAAATGGTACTTTAATCGGATCAATGTTGTGAACAATACTGAGTGCACTATCAAATCTAGGTCAAACACTGAATAATATATGTATGCATATGGAAGAAGAATTGAACATCTAATTCAATAAATGAGTTCCGCACATACTTGAATTGATTGGTGTGTGGCAAAGTGCGACTTTTGAGATGAACTCTTGGGACAACATTGTCATCATCATCGTCAGAACATTCAGCATAGCCATATCCATCATTTGACACACGGAGATGTCGCTTACGAGCAGCTGCAACAAACACTTGCATGACCTGAGTTAGCGGACTCCCAGCAGGAGGATGTTGCCTGTATGATTTTCTTCCAAACAAAAAGAAGAAAAATGCAAACACCATTGCAATCGCTGGGATTGCAAAACCAGGCACCCAGCCAATATTATCTTGAACATAAAAAATAATCAACATTCCTGCAGCAGCGCCCACACATGTCCCGATGTACCACCAATTGAAGAAACTACTCTTGGCTTTCCTCTCCTCTGGATTATCTTCATTAAACTGATCTGCTCCAAAGGTTTGTACACAAGGCTTGTGTCCTCCTTGACCAATTGATATCAAATAAAGCGACATGTAGAATGGTAAGTGTTGGAAATCTGGGTGAATCATCGAGACTGACAGTGTTAACATAACAAATCCCTGTGCATTTGTTGTCATAAGTTAAATCAGAGTCATAACAAATATAATCGATAACTGGTAATACATTATTCCAACAAGCCAAACTTGACTCGCTTGAATAATCATGAATCAACTTAATGCTCCAAGTCAGTCATGCATACATATGCATAGCTTCTTAAGAAATTTTTGTAGAAGGTTCAAACATGTTAAAGGGTTTGGGTTGTCCTTAATCGGGTTCCTTAATTTGATCGATATGGCTTATTTCTAACTCTATTGTTTGCAGAGTTATTGTTAAATTGCCAATTTCTATAAAAGCTTAAGCTAATAGATTGGGCATATCTTGATATAAAAGCTTAAGCTAATAGATTGGGCATATCTAGCATATATCAAGGTCAAGGTCAAAGTCAGGGTCTATGAAATGGGTGGAGTGGACTTCTAGTCTCGATACTCCCGCGCAATGGTTGGAAAATACCTCAGCAATTGTGCTGGGTTAGAATCGAACTCTGACCTTTTCGAACCAAAGCTCTATACCATGTTAAAACTCATTGAATGAGAGTTTCTTTTAGAGAAGTTGGCAATTTAACATATATCAAGGTAGGGGCCTTGAGTGAACTTCTAGTCTCAATAGTTATCTTATGATTCATATCTAGTTTAGGCTACGTACCAGTACTGTGTGTTTGGTTTCATAGCCCTTCAATCAATCCAACAAAAGCTTTTGAAAGGTGCAGAACTAGGCCTTCGAGTAGATACTTATTCATGACAAAACAGGAGGAAAATTTTCATCACATATTTTCATCTTAAACTTACTACTGAATAAAAAACTGAACAAATGCTCTTTTTGTTTCACTTCTAATGTACATTTATTTACAAAAAAAATTTTCTATTAACCAAGTAGTCACCAAGCTTGACCTGATACTGCTCACAAATAATAACACAACTCAATCAAGTTCTAATTTGAACTGAAGTAATTTCAACTGAAAGTTACTTCAGTTCAAATTACTATCAAACTGAGTTAGATGGACATAATTCCAAATTGATTTAACAATCGAGTTCTTAAACAGTAAACAAATAGTAACACAAACATAACTTACTCACCAACACATAAATAAGGGAAGATATCAGAATTGTGTTAAATCCACCTAAATACACATCTGCTATAAAACCTCCCAGTAAAGGAAGTAGTGTTGTCACACCAGCCCAAACATTCAAATTCTTCGCTGCTGTTGCCATGGGTTCATGCAGTACACTTGTAAGATAAGTAATAAGGTTTCCAGCTGCACCAAATATAGCAAATCTTTCTGCCACTTCCACTCCTACACCATAAAAACCATTTCAAGTAAAGTAGTGTAATTAACTCAATACACTTCAGAAAGAAGCATAGAATCAATTGAACAATGAAAGATACCAATAAGATAGACTGAAGATCGCCATCCTCCCTTAGTACATTCATCACTGTTAGTAAGAGGAGATGTTAGTGAAGGCTCCATGACAAGTGACTGATCAAGCAACTTGGCTAGTAATGATCAAAATGGTGTCATTGTGGTTGAAATAATGTAACAATTAATTAATGGAGGTGGGTTGGATCATGGATGGTTTGGGATGAAAGTTGATGATTTAAAGAGAAAGCTTGGAAACTGAAATGTGCAAGTACTATGTATGCATGAATTGAAAAGGATGAGATGAGATGAGGGGAGTACTTGTTGTGTAGTGCATTATGTGTTTAGAGTTCAAGTGAAGTGTTTCAGTGAGGTGGACTGTTTGACTTTCTTTTATGGTACTAGTGTTGCCTGGCTCTGACACGTGTCTGTCTTTAATGCCAAATGGACGACCGACTCGTTTTGTTATTCGGGGTTGAGACATGTGGAAAACTTGAAGCTTCACTAGGTGTCACTGTGCCAAGTGTCTTGAGGTACCAATTATAAGGTTAGTCTATTGGTTTTTTGTGATATAAAGTTTTGTGTCTGAGCTTGAGATTTTAGTTGTCTGAGGTGAACTCTTCTAATTATATTGTTGAGGGACTGAGGCTTCTCATGATATTGAGAATTTGAGATACCCAAAATCGAAATCTAAACGTTTCTCCTTTTTTCATAATTGAAATTGGGATTGAACCCCCTAAAATTGGATGGAAGTTGATCCACATAAATTTGACCGAAGTCAAGGCAATGGGTTTGGACCAAAATAGCATGTGAAATTTGATTAGTTAGTATTGAGTCACCACCACTCAATTTGGATCAAGGGGAGAGCTTGCTCCTTCGATCTCCTCTTCCTCCTTATTTCTTCTTCTTACTTGTCACACACGCAGGTAAGCTCTGCAAAATTGAGAACCAATCTGACAAGCCATGGTTGCGAGAATGACTCTCAATCTCGCAGATAGAAGAATGTTGCGAGATTGAGAGTCAACCTTGTAAATAAATGTAAGTTGCGAAATTATTATATACATAAAAAAGATCTTGAGCTGCGAGATTAGAACCCAATCTTGCCGAATTGGGCACGACCTTTTTTTAATTTGTTGTGAGATTGGAGGGGTGGTTTGGGTGGAGGAGGATGAGGTGGGTTGTTGGAAGAGGATGAGAAGGAGCTATTGGAGAAGGTGGAGGAGAATTTGGGGGTTATATTGGTGGTGTTACTTAGTAGTTGGTGGTGTCAAGAGTGGAAGTTGTGGTGTCACAAAGCAGACGTGTTTCGTTAATGCCTTTTGAAATCGTAGAACCATCAAGAATGGGCATGACCGTGGATATCCCTAAGCCAATATGGATCATGAAAGTGTGATTCAAAACCCATTTAGTTTCCCATTTCATTGTTTTCTTGTGGGTTATGATAATTAATTAGGTTTTGATATTGTTTGAGAGAAAATGATCAACCTAAAATTATTCTCGAAGTTGCATGTGGAGGTGTGCTAGAGATTCGTATAAGCGAAATCTAAAATGAAATATGACTTCTCGAACCACGCTATGAGTTCAATGCGTAAAAGAACTTTCGAAAAAGGATAAAATGCAAAGGAATGAAGAAAGGACAAAAGGGATGCAAATTGCATTGAAAATAAATTGTAAAGATAAAAAATTGAAAGTGCAAGGAAAATTAAACTGCTGAAAGCTAAATTACAGGAATTTAAATTGATGATACATCAAAATAGACTGTCATCATAGTCATACACGTGGCAAAAATCATCCATCACGAGGACCAAGTATCCCAAAACTGAGCCAGCTCATAAAGCCCAAAGAGGGCCCAACCATAAAGCCCAAACATGGCTCATCAGAAGAAGTCATAACTAAGGCCCAAATCCAAGGCCGAACGAGTTCTCTCATAAAGAAGAGAAACGTTGCATAAAAAAAGTCGTGGAGGGAATTACGCCTCCATGGATGCGTCTACATAAAGGACGAAATTGTTACGAAAAACATCTCCTTCTGTTGCGTCCACATGCTTAAGTCACGTAGAGAATTAATCGCGACCATTATATAAGGTAAATGGAACAATCGACCAAGGTATGCAACTTTAACTTAGTTTTTTGTCCTGATTTACTTCTGCCTTCAACAAAGTTGTTGACTTAAGCATCAAAGTGCCTTCGGCCACAAAAAATGTGATCATTGGAAGTCTAACATCTGTTTTGCAGCTCAAACTTATAGGAGGTCGAGATTTGAACGCATTAGTTTGACACCGCCCGTGGGGGAACGACAAGTTTCCTTTTAAAAAAGAAGATCCACAATAACAAAACTCACTCAAATCTGATCAATGATCGAGAGGCTACCAAAACAGATGGGAGACTCTACAGACTCTCAACCAAGCAACAATTACATTAACCCCCTACTAGCGACGCTACATTGCCAGCAACCCACGATTGAGACCCAGTGTTAACCACCGTGACAATTGCGTCAGTCGATCAAAATCCACAACATACAGTAGCTCAGACAATCCAGACATCCGGCGACGTTGCTACGGACCTTTGGGTAGATTTGCTCATGACCCAGATGAACCACGTGATGAAGATGATGGAAAAACTCACTTAAGAGTGTGCTCAATCAGCCGACCCTACCCAAGCACTGTCCCAGCAAAACTCAACGGGGGAGTCTTGAGAGCAATGAACCTCCCCAAGATAAGACTCCATAGAGTGACAGAACACCTACTGAAATCTCGTTCAGGATCCGAGTCACAAGTCCTAATGTATTGTACGAGCTAGCCAAGCCACTATTCTCTGATGCCCTCATGATAACTCCCATGCTAAAGAAGTTCACCCCATCGAAGTTCGAGGCATATGATGGCACCACCGACCCAACATACCATTTGCGACACTTCCACCACATGATGGCGTTAAAGGAGAGTACGGAATACATCTTACGCAGAACGTTTCCAACTAGTCTTACCTCAACAGCGATGAACTGGTTCAACAACTTACCACCAAGGTCGATTGACTCTTTCCAGGCACTAACCACCGCTTTTATCATGAGGTTAATCGATAGTCAGCGAATGAGCAAAGGACCACACTACTTGCTTCATATAAAGCAGAAGCCTAAGGAGATGATAAAGGAATACGTCACTCATTTCACTAATGAGTTGAGAATGATCAACAGACACAGAGGCGACACGACCACCTCTACTTTCACGGTTGGACTGAAAAGAAAACCCTTATTTGATGTTCTCAACCTGGAACCACCAAAGAACATGGCAATTCTATTGAAGACCGCCCAAAAACACATTTCTCTTGTGAATATGAAATCTTCCAGGTAGAAAAATGATCATGAAAAGGAAGGCCACTAGAAGAAGCGGGAAAGGAGGGATGAAAAAAGAAGAGATGACGGACCCTGGGAGGATAGCTTTCAGTTGAAGAGACATCGGACCAATGGGAGGCTTGAATCCAACAAACAAGAGTCTGAAAAACTGCAGTCGGCAAGGCCTAGACATGACTGGGTAATAAGTGTGACAAAAAAGACATACAAGCCGTACACGTCCTTGAAAATGAGCTGGGCTAATATACTGAAACACATGACGAAATGGGAGGACGTCAACTAGCCACTCAGGATGATAGGAGAACCAGAAGGGAGAGATAAAAACAAGTATTATTCCTTCCTCAAGGATCACGGGCACAACACCGAAGACTGCTACAATCTAAAAGATGAAATTGAGCATCGGGTTCAGAGAGGACGACTCGACGAATTCATCTAAACGCCAGACATGCAACTCAAAAGAAAAAAAAAAAAGCAGACACCACTACGAGATCAAAAGAACAACCCAGGGAACTAATATACACCCTATAATGCATAGAGGGAGGGAAGAAAAACAATCAACCCAACCGGAAACACCTCCCACTTGAGCTGATCTATATCGAAGTAGGAGTATTAACGCCGAACGAAACAAGAAACTTGCTATAGCACTCTGTATTTTTAATACTTATTAAATTCTATAATATATCTTTGTGTGATTGTCTTTATGAAGTTATTGACATATGCTTGAGCTATTTGTTTGTACATGTGATGTGTGGTTTGTTTTTTAAGGAGGATTAACAAAAAATATATTATTGAATGATTTATTATTTGGACTCTAGCGTCGTTTTATTCGGTAAGTTGTTGGCTTATTATAGAATTAATTTCCTATTTACCCTCTCTGTCGAATCTCGGGACGAGATTCTTTTGAGGTGTATGCATGTCTGGTGTTTTGTTTTGTTCCAATTTATTATTTTTAATTTCTTGTTAAATTACTATAGGTATATGCATGTCTGGTGTTTTGTTTTGTTTGATGTGAAATTTTTATATGAGGATAAAATCCGAGAAATTTTTCATCTGAAAATATATTTTAAAATCTCATTTCGTTTGCCATGTCATTTTTAATATTCGCATGACTCTCTTATCTTCCGAATCTCGGGACGAGATTATTTTAAGGTGTGTATATTGTAATACCCGCCAAATTACTTGCCAATATAATATTACTACTTTAATCATTAATAATATTTATTTATTGGTAATATTTATTAATTGGTAGTATTTACAAATATGTAAGTACTTTATGATATGAATTTTGGGACCTAAGTTTAGATTGAGAGTGGGTAAAAGAGGAGTGATGGGTGTGTTTAGCTAAAGCTAGTAAATCCCTAATTG
The DNA here is from genome assembly GCA_963556465.1 of Berberis vulgaris. NCBI lineage: Eukaryota > Viridiplantae > Streptophyta > Magnoliopsida > Ranunculales > Berberidaceae > Berberis > Berberis vulgaris. Next base: position 70,284,733 of record OY747135.1, read on the forward strand.
AAAACATTTTAAAAAAAAACCCTAGCCACCTCTTCTCTTTGGATACACACACAAAAGAAAAGAAAAACCTACGTAGAAGAGAATGAGGCGAAGAGAAAAAGTTTGCTTCAACTTTGTGATTTTTGACAAAATAGTGAGTTAAACTCTATCGAATTATTCAATCTTTGATATTGATTATTATTTGATTTTTTTTATTATGCATGTTGTTAGTATTTTGGATATAGAAAGGTGGGTCTTCTTCGTTCTCTTTTATTTTTTTTGATTAATCAATTGATTAAGGTTAGGGTTTAATACAAATATAAAACCTAAATATGAAATTTTTATTGTATTTTCGTAAGAATTAGATGAGTTGAAAGAGAAAACCTAAAACTAGGTTTTTACTTAAATCTCGTAATAAAGACAGTTTTGCGCAGTCTTAGTAATTTTAGTGGATCGAGACCTTCTAGAGGTCAGAATACTTTCAAATTAAATCCGTATATTCATAACACACGTATGAAAAGCATACCATTGGTTTGGAGTTCATCCGACAGTTAGATCTCACTCGAGGTAGAGAAAAATGTCACTAATCCTATTTTAGAAACCCTTGTATAACAAAATTTTAGTAGTAGAAGTTAGTGAGTGATTCTCCCATCTCTTATATTAATTATGTGAATTTAATAATGTTTGGTTTATGGGTTACATCTAAAATTTGTGAGTTCTACTCGACAATGCCTTGCATGATAAATTCCCATGGTAGGTGTGACATTAGATTTTCTTAGCAGATCATGTCTATGGAGCTGTAACAACTACCTTTCCAATGAATATCTTTACAACAATCATACAATTATTTGTTTGTGGGTTGTTTTTTACTGATGTAATTGGTACTTGATGGAAGCACTACAATATCTTTGCCTAAATAAACATTGCTTTGAACAAAAAAAATTGCATTTAGGGATTATATGGTTCATCATGCTAGCGTTAGGGTCCTAGTTGTAACTACCCATTGCATTACCTGTTTTTGACTTGAAGGGAACTTGCTATAAAAAAAAGGCTTAAACTTAGCTTAGGGTATATCTCCATCTAGTTCATATACTAGCAGCATTGATTGCACATTTCTCACCTTACAACAATTCATACATGAGCTTGTTAGCTATATGAAAATGGTTGGAAGGTGTAGTGTATTCTAATAAGGCAACGATGTATTATCAGTAAGGCATCACTGTATTACCTTTTGGGTCTGAGCACATCTTATATGGAAGTTGATAAAGTACTTATCATTTTGATAATGTTTTCATGTACATTGTTCTTATATGTCCTTATATGGGTGGTGATTTTTTCCATACAGAACGAGCATATCTTATATAATATGAGCGTATCTTATATAAAAGTTGATCAAGTACTTATCATTTTGATAATGTTTTCATGTACATTGTTCTTATATGACCTTATATGGGTGGTGATTTTTTTTTCATACAGTACGAGCATATCTTATATAATATGAGCGTATCTTGTATAGAAGTTGATCAAGTACTTATCATTTTGATAATGCTTTCATGTACATTGTTATGCTCATGGTGACAGTGTCAGTCATAACTAGGGATCATGTTTTGATCTAATGGGGCTATTTAGCATGCTAGGTGGTTTTAGCTACTAGGTTCATTTTGGGTGTGCTAGAGTTTCACCATGTAAATAAACTTGGGTATTAGTAGTGTTATGTAAGTTAGTATTTGTAATTTTACGTTATGACTTGAAATACGTGGTTAGTATGTGATCATATGATAAACTTGCATTTGATTGATATGCAAATTGTCTTGCTCAGGAGTATCATTATATGGAATGGGTCTGATCTCTGTTTTCTATTATGAAAAAAAAATTATTTATAAAAATTTTATTTGCTTTCCCAAAAGAAAGGGTGAGTATTTTTGGTTGATGTGTTTATGGTTGACAAAGTGTCACCGTAAAAGAGTTTTGAGGATTAATTTATTTTTTTATGCTCTTTTGCACAACTCCAAAAAAAAAAAGTGAAAAAAAAGAAATTTTTTGTATACAGACTTGCTTGTATACGTGTGATATAATTTTGGGTATGCAGACTTGCTTGCATATCGGTACGCCGTTCCATGTGAGTTCGGTAGTACGTGTAGTATTTAGGAAATGCTTGCCATGGATCGAACTTTGGGTGAGATGACATATTCTTCGATGTGGCATCCCACTTGGAACATGTACGCTCCGAGTGGTTTCGAAGGCAATAGAGGCACACTTGGGTGAGGTGTGTTCGGCACAAGGAGGGTAGTGCGATTGTGGAAAAGAAGAGAGATTTTCATTTATGTGCATGATTGCCTTAATGGAAGAAACTAAATGCTCATTCGATCTTAGAATGAGAACTACATGTCTTCCTTAAAGGTAAAATGTATTTGGTTGACATTTAAATAATGGTGATTATGAGTATGATCTGTATTTATTTGAAAATAATCGTACTTATGAGGAACGATAAATTAGAAATTTTATTCATTTATTTCTAAAACATTCTGTGCAAGATGGTAAGTCTACTAATATTTTTTTTCAGACTTACCACATCCAACCTTTACTTTGTACGTGTTGGTAAAATAAATATATATTTTAAGCATGATAGAACTTTGTAGTATGACATGTTTGCCTCGTTGAGGAACTAAAAGACTTTGAGTGTTATTTTCTTGTTTATGAAATTTTCATGTTAAAGCATGTAACTATTTTATTTATAAGGATGGAGATTACTCATACCAGCTACCTCGCTGACCCAAGTAAGTTTATGCTTCTTGGGTACGTTCTTATTAGAACGTATCCATTTAGCCTTTCACAGGTTTAAAGATTTATTAGCAGCGTTACTGGAGTTTCATTAGTGGGCTCGCGACGTCAGAGTTTCATGGTTAAATTATTTTTAGTTTGTTTTAATTTTCTAAATTATGTTTTAGTTGTTGTTGTTAATTGTTTATGTTATTATTGATTTTTCACGTCCCGAGTTTTGGGAAAACAGATAATCCTACGTGGATTTTAGGATTTTCGTTTTCTTCGAAAATTGGGGCATGATACTTGCAACAACCAACAAACACAATTCGAAGACCCTACTGACAGATGCAAGCCTGACCCGTATTACCAACGACAGAAAAAACCACAGAAACGGAAAGAGAGGTTATTGGTCAAGATCTGAAGAAGAGGAATGATGAGACAAACCTGGTGGTGGAGGCGAGAGAGAGGGCGCTAGGGCGAGTGTGTAACTGGAGATGAGAGAGGGCGATGAAAGAGGAGAATGGGGAAGAATTAGGTTTAGGGTTATTGGTCGAGTGAAAGGAAGGAAGGAAGGTTCGATGGTGCTAGCTTGTTTTTGTGTTCTGCGTGCTCGAGGAAGGAAGAAAACAATTAAAGTGATAAAAAAAGTGTGGCTCAGGGGAACGACACGTTTGCTAAGTAAAAGGACAAAATAAATAAAAATAATGTTTATTTGTTTTGATGTTTGTGAGAAAAATCAGGAAGGTTCTCTCTCTCGAAGATGTTATTGAGTGTCGATTGTATCTTTTTGCATCCGTCTCCAACTCCTTAAAACGCCTTTGTCCATGTTAGAGAATTTCCCTCATATCTCCATCATTTTCCTAACTATCTCTACCTCGACATCATCTTCTTCTTTTCCTCCTCAACCCGAGCTTCTCTCACCGTCCTAATCGCCCTCTCAATCACAGATCGTCGCCACCAAATCTCAGTCGTGCGCCATCCCACGATCCCGATCTCGTCCCATCTCATCCCAAGTTTTTGGTCCATTTGGGATTGATCAAACTCATCCCGATCTTGAGTGGAATTGAATCGGGATAGAGATTTTCAATCTCGCTCATCCCGTCCCGTCTCGAACTTATTTATTATAATTAATTTTAATCAAACTACTTTCTGAAAGGAAGTTCAGGATGTGTTTTGAAATTAAATCAAAACATCTAGAAAATTTACTCGCTCGATTTAGGTGAAATTGAACCTATGAAATTTTTTTTTCACACTTTAGATTGGTTATAAGACAATTATTATTGTTAAAAAATAAAGGCAAATGATGGTTTGTTTTAGTTTTGCATTATGAGTTATATGAATTATTGGTTAATGTATTACATAAATGATGCTTAACATAAAAAAATTGTAACTTCATTGGACTATAAACTTTTTTTTATGACATTTAATATTGTTACAATGAAAGTTGTATGTAAATAATTTGGTATTATTGGTGTTTGAGCAATGTGAGATTAAACTTTTATTATTCTTCATTAGAGGATGAAATCTATTTACTACATGTTCATCATGTCCCATCCCGAACGTGCTTAGAATGGGACGAGGTCGGGATGGGGTATCCCATCCCGTCCCGTCCCGATCCTGAACAAACAGGATGAGATAGGGATGAAGTTTATCCCCTCCCATCCCGTCTGTGCCCACCCGTACCTCTAGTTATGACCTCAACAAAAAAAGTTAGTTTTTATGCCCAATTCAAACCAATGTCTGAGATAAGCACATCAAAAGTGTGATAACTCTAATCAATAGACTAAAAACTTAAAACTTTCACCTCAAGCAGATACTTATTGAAAATGGAGAATATTGATAAATAAATAAATAGATGTTGGAGTGGATTGGGAAAGAATGAGAAAAACCGTGGAGATTCAAATGACTAAATAACGTTATTTTTATATTGAAATTGTTTAGGACCAACATTATACAACGTTACTGAATCAATCAACTGCATTATACTATCACATAATCAAATAATACAGATATTAGAATTAGACAAAAAGATGAAAAACTCTACTTTGACATGGAGGAAAAAAAAACTCCAAAAAGACATGGTGGGTTTTTTTTTTTTTTTTTTTTTAAATCTCTTATTTCTTGTGCCTTGTTTAAGGCTTGTCAAGAAAAATACAAAGTGACATTCTCCCATTAATCAATAATTTGTGCTATGCAATACAAATAGTTTGAGATAATTTTATCACAATGTGTCAAATGGGTTAAAGCATAAACTTCAATCCCTTGTTTGATAATCACATCATGTGTGTTATGCCTAAGTTTTCTCATTTAATTTCCTTCTTAAGAAACTAAATAAAATCACATTTTCAATTTCATGCATCGAACTCAAATGTTGTTGAGGGCAACTAATATGTTGAATTTGTTGAAAGGCGTGTTGGATTTTATCGAAATCATATGTAATTGAAGGCAACCAAGTCAAACTTGTGGAGGCTCACATTTAGAGACCTTAATAAGCCATTGCATGAGACTAAAGGACAAAATGAAATTTTGTTCAAATAATGGTTTAAGTATATCTTCATCCATCCACATTATACCCCAAACCTATCCTTTCATTTGTAGTGAAATACGAAAATTTAGATAGACATATCTTAATGCAATTATGATCTTCAAATGGCTTTGAAAAAAGGATAGTGTACTGATATATCAGTAACTTATTTGATTTTTTTTCTTTCATGGTTTGTATAGGATCTCGAAACCAGTTTTCAACAGGATTTTAGAAGACCATTAATTATTTGAGATTTTAAAGGACCAAATCATAAATTTTAGTTTAATACATGTTTACACATCTAAATTCATATTATCGTGATTATGCGAACTATTCAGATATTGAAGTAAAATCAGTAACAAAAGTTTCTACATTGTAAACTTTAAAAACTTAAGGAAACTAGTGGGTGTGCAGTAAGAAAATTGATAGCTGGGAAGTCTTTTTAGCATCACAAGATTGAGATATTTTTCTTAATAAGCTGAAATATGTTACAAATAGTGGATTACCCACTTTATAATGGAGCATCCACAAAATGGTGGAATGAACACCGTCTAATATTTTATCTAAATGGGATGTCCACTTACACCTCTCATTGCCTATAAATAGGCTCTACAAATGCATACAAGGATGTAAGTAGGAATAATTCAAACATTAGAAAGATTGAAGAAAAAGAGATTTGTATTAAGAAATATTTTATCTAATTTACAGTTTATAATTTTCTTGTTTCTATCTAATTTTGTAGTTTATTATTCTCTTATTTTGTAACACGTTATCAGCACGAGGCTCTAATTAACTGAGTATAATGATTTTTCGATTAGAACAAGTAGGATCTTCAAGCAACTGGATAAAATCATTTTGTTGATTTGGTATTCTCATTCAATACTTCTATATTCCGGATGGTGAGTATTCCATAGAATATATATCTTAGTAACCATTCAATAATTTCATTTATACTTCTATTGTATAATCTATTTTGTTGAAACTATCTGTATAACAACTCTGGTGGATCCTTAGTTGCAGTAAAAATACAATTAGAACAAATTCAGTTACTCTATAGGAAGAATTCTATGGGTTGCACTAAAGCAAGAGTGTTTTTTTTCTTCTTTCTACAAATGATATTTATTATATGTTTCCTTTAATTATTAGAATCATGATATTTCATGTACAACAAAAAAAAAACTTTCAATGAATTGGTTTAATCATTTAGATCACATTGTATGTATTACAATATTGAAAAGTAATATGTTATTAAAATACCCTTATATATAGTGCATCTCTAAGTACAAAATAAAATAATCATAAAATTAGAAACTCATTAGTCATAGCAATTTAATAGATCTCCTAGACTAGACAGTGGATGTTGTTCAATTTTTATAAAAATATATATTCTCTTCTAGTAATTTCATTAATTAAAGGCTTACGATCACTATCAAGCGTTCATATGAAATTAAAATTATGGTAAGGTGAAATTCTTAGATTTTTCATAGAATATTTTTCAGTGATAATAATCTTACCCTATATATAAGCAAATTAGGTGTAATGTTCAAATAAATAGTTGAAGCAATATATCTTTATTTAGGCATCTAATATATTTATACATGTTTTCTTATAGATGTCGAACATTGCAAAACTTGAGTTTCAAGCTCTTACTGTAAATGGAGGAAACTATATGTCCTGGCAGCATGATGCTAAACTTCATTTATAAGCTAAGAAATTAGGCGATGCAATAAAAGAAGGCAATAAATTGCCTATAGAAGACAAGACATCTGCACTAATTTTCTTACGTCAACATATTCTAAAACGGTGTCAGAATATAATTTTGCGATGTTCAACATTGTCTCTCATCTTATGTTTTTTTGAGAAAATGTGACAGATGCACAAATAATTGAGAAAACATTATCAACATTTCATGCATCTAGTGTGCTCCTGCAGCAGCAATATCGAGAACGTCACTTTACTAATTATTCTAAATTAGTGACGTGTCTCCTAGTAGCAGAAGAAAATGCTAAGGTTTTAATGAAAAATCATAATATCAGACCATCTGGTTTCATGACATTTCCATTAGCAAATGCTAATTACAATTTTAAAAGAGGCAGAAGCAGGGGACGTGGCAGAAATAAATACTTTAGAAAATGTAGTTCTCCCGAAGAGGAAGCCAAAATGACTACTCTAGCAGAGCTAATTTATCTAACATTAGTAATTACCCCAATAGAGGTAATTACTCTAATAGAAGTGGTTATACTCGTAAAGGTCATCATAATGATAACCCACCTGAACATGGGGAGATAATGATAACCCACCTGAACATCTTGTCACTATTACTCACTTAGATTCTTCTGATTTTTTCCAAGACACTGACAAATCATGTTTGTAAAACCTTATATTTTGCTTTCCAGTTGTTTATCTACTTTGGTTGTCAATTATATGCATATTAGCTCATTGCATATTTACTAAATTTGTGTATATCTCTTAACTACCTATGTTTATTATGTAAAGGTATGGATCGTGACATACAAATAATGGACGATGATAAATGTTTGATTGATAGTGCCACTACACATACCATATTGAAGAGTCACAAAATTTTCTCATCAATAGACATGAAAACATAAAAGGTGTCTACTATAGCTGGCTTTGTGAACCTTATTGAATGCTCTGGTAGAGCTCATTTGGTAATACCAAATGATACCCATTTATTTATTCAGAATGCGTTATATTCAAGCAATTCTAAAAGGAACTTGCTCCGTTTCAAAGATATACGCATGAGTGGGTATCATATTGATACAACTAATGAAGGACACAAAGGATACTTATGCATCATACATAGTCTTGGGAGTAAGAAACTCACATAGAAATATTATCCCTTGTCTCATTGGGATTATATTGCACAACCATTGGCACTATTGAATCACATACAATTTTAAGCCAACAACTTAAAGCTCGTCACAAACTCGATGACCCATACATTTTACTTATTTGGCATGATCGTTTGGGTCACCCTGGATCCACCATGTTAAAGAAAATTGTAGAGCACTCACTTGGTCATCCCATAGCACACACTCAACTCCACCTCCCTAGTGGATATTTGTGCATTCCTTGTTCACAAGGTAAACTTATTACTAAACCACATCCTCTCAAGATTTCTACTAACCCCGTCATTCTTACAGAGAATACAAGGTGACATTTATGGACCAATTCATCCTACTAGTGGACCTTTTAGATATTACATGGTTTTAATAGATGTTTCCACTAGATGGTCTTATGTATGTCTTATTTCCACTCGTAATCTTTTTTTTGCCAGATTCTTAACACAACTCATTAAACTTTGAACCCAATTACCTGACTATCATATCAAGTCTATCTGTTTTGATAATGCCGCAGAGTTTACTTCACTGGTATTTAATGATTTTTGTTCATCCATAGGGATTGATGTCGAACATTCAGTGTCACATGTACATCAACAAAATGGCATAGCAGAATCTCTAATTAAACGTATCCAACTTATTGCTAGGGCTTTACTTATGCAGTCTAGATTACCTACTAGTGCTTGGGGTCATGCAGTCTTACATGCTGAAAAGTTACTTCGATTAAGACCTTCTTCATACCATATGCATTCCCCTTTACAACTTGTGATGAGTTGTCCACCAAATATTTCACATTTACGCAAATTTGGTTGTGTTGTACACATGTACCTATCCCACCTCTGAAACAGACTAAAATGGGTCATCAACGTTGCATAGGCATTTATGTTGATTTTGACACACCAACCATTATTCGATATCTTGAACCGTCTACTGGTGATGTTTTTACTGCTCAGTTTGTAGATTGTCACTTCGATGATAATGTATTCCCACTGTTAGGGGAAGACAAACAAAGTCTTATAGAAAAAGAACGGTGTGAATTATCGTGAAATACTTCCACTTTGTCTCACCTGGACCATAAAACATCCCAATGCGATGATGAGATAAAGAGAATATTACATATTCAGGCAATTGTGAATCAATTACCTGATGGATTCAATGATGCAGCTAAAGTAACAAAGTCATATACACCAACTATGAATGCACCTGCTCGAATTTGTGTCTCTGAAGGGCAAACTTCGAATACAGCAGCTAATGAATCTATTACACGTTTGAAACATGACAGACCTAAAGGTTCCAAAGATTCAACTCCTCGAAAAATGAGGATGGGTAAAATTTCTTTCCCTAATGTCCCAGCTGTAGAGATTATTGAAACTCCTGCAAAAAATGTACATGATCTAGATGATGCTATACATAAGACTCCAGAAATAGCTTCACATAATGCTCCTGAAGAGGTTATGTTTGCAAAATCCAATTTCTCCATAAACCCAGTAGTGGTTACTCATATGGCTTTAAAAGAGGCTTGGATACCTGATAATACTAAGGTATCAATATACTCAGGAGAAATGTGGACTCGAAATACCATGGTCATCGATGATATATTTGCATATATGGTAGCTACTAAATTATTAAATGGCAATGATATGAATGATGATATTGAACCATGAAACATCTACGAATGTCGACAAATAAATGATTGGCCAAAATGGAAAGATGTTATCCAAGTAGAATTGGATTCTCTTGGAAAACGTGGTGTATTTGGACCTATTATCGAAACATCCAAAGATGTAAACCCTATTGGTTTCAAATAGGTGTTTGTCAGTAAAAGAAATGAAAAAAATTGAAATTATCAGGTATAAGGCAAGACTCGTAGCACAAGGGTTCCTGCAAAAACCCGGGATTGATTTTGATAAAACACATTCCCCAGTTATAGATATGACTACATTCTGATATTTAATATGTCTTTTAGTTTCTGAAAAACTTGATAGGAGACTTATGGATGTAGTGACTGCTTATTTATATGGGGACTTAGACACAAATATTTATATGAAAATCCCTAAAGGATTTAATTTACCTGAGACAAAGTCCAAAAATACTCACTCAATAAAACTAAGACGTGCCTTATATGGTTTAAAACAATCCAGAAGGATGTGGTATAACCGTCTTAGTGAGTATCTGTGTAAAGAAGGTTATACAAATAATCCCATTTGTCCATGTGTTTTTATCAAGAAATCTATTAATGATTTTGTCATAACAGCAGTTTATGTTGATGACATAAATCTTATTGGATCTAGCGAGGATGTTAATAACGCTGCAAACTATTTAAAGAAATAATTTGAAATGAAAGACCTTGGTAAAACAAAATTATGTCTTGACCTGCAGATTGAGTGAAGTATTAATGGAATATTAATCCATCAATCATGATATATTGAAAAAGTGTTAAAATGTTTTAATATGGAAAAACCTTATCCACTTAGTACGTCAATGGTTGTTCGATCTTTTGATATATCTAAGGATCCATATCAGCCAAAAGAAGAAAATGAAGAGATACTTGGTCCTAAAGTACCATATTTAAGTGTCATTGACGCGTTATTATATTTGTCACAATGTACACGACCTGATATAGCATTTTCTATAAATCTATTAGCAAGACACAACTCTGCACCAACTCGTAGACACTAGAATGAGGTCAAACACATATTTAGATATCTTTATGGGACAATTGATATGGGTTTATTTTATTCCTATGATTTATCTAACCATTCTCACTTAGTTGTTTATGCAGATTCAGGCTATTTATCGGACCCCCATCACGGTCGCTCACAAACAGGTTATGTATTTCTGAATTGTAATGCAGCTATTTCATGGCGATCTGTTAAACAGACATTAGTAGCTACCTCCTCAAATCATTCTGAAATTATTATTCTAAATGAAGCAAGCCGAGAATGTGTATGGCTCAGATCATTAATTCAGCATATCAGAAATAATTGGCAATTGCCTTCCAGTTCTGATCAACCAACTACAATATATGAAGATAATGATGCATGTATTGTTTAAATGCAAGAAGGTTTCATCAAAGGAGATCGAACGAAACACATTCCAGTAAAGTTCTTCTATCCGCACGAACTACAGAAGAACCATGTGATTGAAGTAAAAAATATTCGCCTCTAGTGACAACCTTGCAGATCTCTTCACCAAAGCACTTCCTAAGTCAGCATTTCAAAAGTTAGTTTATGACATTGGTATGCGCAGAGTTAATAATTAGACAAACTAAAATGAGGGAGAGTCATTGCTATCAGGGGGAGTATCCCGAAGTATACTCTACCAGCAACATCAGCTACATTTACCGCACTGTACTCTTTTTCCTTTGACGTGATTTTATCCCACTGAATTTTCCTGTCAAGGTTTTAATGAGGCAGCATCATGCGCATCTACCAACTTCTTGAAGCATGTTGTATTTTTTTTCCCCTTCGTCCAGGTTTTTTCCACTGGGTTTTACTAACAAGGTTTTTAATGAGGCAACTGGCATATGGTGGGCAATCCAAAGGGGAGTGTTACAAATTTACCCACTTGCTAATGGAGCATCCACAAAATGAAGGATAAAACACTATGTAATATTTTATCTAAATGGGATGTCTACTTACACCTCTCATTGCCTATAAATAGGCTCTACAAATGCATACAAGGATGTAAGTAAGAAGAATACAAACATTAGAAAGATTGAAGAGAAAAAGATTTGTATTGAGAAAGATTCTATCTAATTTGCAGTTTATTATTCTCTTGTTTCTATCTAATTTTGCAATTTATTATTTTCTTGTTTTGTAATGTACTTAATTTAGAATTACTATTGATTTTTTTTTTTTTGTTAAAGTACCAATGAAAGATAAAAAAAAATGATAGTGACCAACAAAATATTTCTTGATAAGATAATCATTACAATGATTTATGATTTTTCTAACTTTCTCAAAGCTTTTTGTAGGAAACGTTTGATTATACCACTTATTATTTCGTGTAGTGAATATATGCAAATCAATATAGAGGAATTGGATACTTGAAAATTACCTTAACCACGGGAAAAAAGAGAAAAAAGGTTATGCCCAATAAATTTCACCATGAAATAAATTGCCACATTGATTCAAAAGTATGAAAAATCTCTTCTTCTTTTTTTTCCTTGTCCTCCAAGCCAATTCGTAGCACCCCTTAGGAATTGGGTTATTCCTTGACTCAAAGAAAATAAAATAAAAATATCAAAGGCCGATTACATCTCTAGTTTGGCTCCCCTGCCTCCCATAAGCTGATAGTGGAGACTAGTATGCCTTCTCTCTCTCATTTTTCTGCAACTCAAATCACGACTCTTGTAATCAACAAATGTTAGATTCAAGCTCACAGGCTATTGTACTACTCTTGTAACGTTCAATGTCCCAGTTACATTTCTACAAAATTTTAGCATAATAGGCTACAATCAACTCATAAATCACAAACCCATTTGTACAAGATGAACAATTACCCGGGTTCAAAACTGAAAAGTAAGGACACTTGAAAATTGATCACCAAACATTGGACTAAAATTTTAAAGGCGAACAATTTACAATCTTCTATTTCACGTCTCTACAACAGCTCACTTTGATTCAGTAGGCCTGTGCTTGTACTCCAATGACAATTTCCACTATAAATGTCACCATGTACACATTGGATAACATGCCAAGATTCGAGGTTTGGATCGAACAAGCTTAATTGCTACAATTCACCACCAGGATATTGTCAAAATGCAAACATAGGTAGAGGTCCCAATAATGCATTAATGCCATACTTCTTATAAACACATGGAAAGATTTGGAGGTTTGAATCAAACAAACACACTTGCTACACTTCGCCCCCAGGATACCGACCAAACTCTACTTTTTTTAATTACTTTTTCAATGATGAGTTATAGGTGTCGGAAGCAACAATGTCACCCCCCTACATAGTACCTATTTCGACTATTGCCTCTATCAGCTATCGGATCTAACACTAAATATTACAATTAGGCTGCCAGGCTATCACCACTAGCTCCAAAAGGTAATCAATCAAACAGAATAACCATCATCAGCTCTAGTGAACAGAGGAATACATAGGAAGAAACAGAAAACAGAGATACAGAAATCAATAGACTGAAAAGAATAAATTTGCAAAATTACTTTATAAAACAATGAAGTTTACACTTTTCACCTATAATGAAATTTGCTATTATACCAACTTTAGTCATATGTGCAACCTTCTTTCCGACTTGATGAATTATCAAGTAAAGGCCTTTCCTCCCAGGGTACCTATGATGAACTTCATGAGGGGGAAATATGCTTCATGATCTTTATTTGATTCACACAAATAAATATAACGAATCGGCCCTTACATCAATAAAAAACTCTCAACCCAAAGACAAGGTCAGAACCATTTTTCACACTAGATTTCCCATTTCCTGTTCTAGATGTCGCTTTATTGGTGCCTGCATCCATCAACGGCTACTGATATTTCAGTCACTATAATAATTCAGGCATGCATATGCAATTCAGAGTACATCACCAATCACTTTTCAAGAAATCCACTACTTAGGAATATTTCACAATATTGAGAAAATAGACTTGACATAACATTTTGAGCTTTTGGCCCAACCAAGTTCAGCTAAGGCTGAAGTTTTGGAAAGAACTTTGTAGTGTGTGAGATTGTTGGAGCATGCCATGGGTAGTGGTGGAGATTTCACTGTGGCTGTTCATGGATAAGCATGCATGATTTTCTACCTTGGTTTAGGAGAATAACCTTAGCGATATCTAATGAAGGTAAGGGCGAGGTTGTAGGAGGGTGGGCCACATAATTTTGAAACTTATTATATGCTTATTCCTATTTCACAATAAACTACAGAAATGATGCTTGTGTTGATAAATGATATGGTTCAAAAGGGGTGGCCGAGAAGTGAAGAAATTATTATCTGTAATACTTATTAGATGCAAAAAATTTAAAAAGGAAATGAAACTAGTTAAGAACTAAGGTTTAAGAGAAGTTCCCAGAGCAGTGAATGCCCCTCCCACAAAAATTTTCCTAGCTCTTGGAGCACCTCAACCTTAGGAAATTCCTAGCATGGATATAGTTGCAGCAGAAGTGAGGCTTGATGATGTGGCTCTCCAAAGGGGAGGACAAATGAAACTTTTTTGTCTTTGGTTGCAATCGGGAAATTCTCTCAAGGAAAATCTACAAATGATTGCTAGATTGCATATGCAAATGGAAAGATGCCACATCTTAAAAATGTGAGGAAGGAGGGTGGAAACAAGTGCAGCAATGTGTATGCTAGCACGAGGACACAATCCAATTAATGGTGAACAAAAGGGATCTCTTTGAACCAATTAATGGTGACTCCTCCAACCTCGTCGCTTTAGAGACTTGTGGATTTCTGAATGTATCAATTTGTCCAGTTGTTCTATCTTACCTTTTCATACAAAAGGAAGATACTGATACAGTTGAGTCTAAAACTTCAGTTTATAATTTCAGATAAGATGCTAAGAATCCTAGGATGTGTCTGGTTTGCTAGTTTCTGTTTTCCTATAAATAAACCATCCCATGTCCACCATGGAAACAGTTCTCATGTTCACAAAATGTTTACCAACAGATAAAAATATACTGAAGCAGGAGTTGAGAGAATAAAATAGTGATATTTACTTTTATCTGTGCATTCAATTTGCCTCATGCATGCCCATAAGGATAAGGGAATTACCTCCAAATGCTGAAAGATCTCTTTACTTAATAGTTCCATTTCAATGTCAAAACCATAATTTATGTCGTAGGCCTTGTCATTGTCGATAAGCCACGCCCAACAGGGATAACTCCCATATGCCCATCATCTAATTCTTCCATTTCCAAGGGAGCTGAAAAGTAGAAAGAAACGTAAGTCAGATAGCTAAACTAGAGAGATGTACATTTCTGCATATTGTATAACTACTATATGGGAAGACATTCTACCTGAAACAATTTCGCCGGCTTGCGACCCAGCGACACCAATACAAGAAAACAAAGAATCTTCGTCTATCTTCAAATTCTCATAAGCAAAATATATGTCGTCAATCGTGGCAGCTTCATAAAGCAAAGGCAGCTCCTTGATGCAAGATATATCCTAAAGACAATGCAAGAAATAAGTCGACATATCAACACTGTAAAAGATAGTGTCTTCAACTAAGAAATTTCAGTCTGTTCAATACCATCAATTTGACTGTTATTTCATTCTATTTTACCTTTCTCGGAACAGAAGAAGCTTGCAAATGAGCTAGTAATCCAAGCCAATATGCATTTGACTTTGATTCTGCCTCATGTCTCATCAGCAGGGTTCGCTTTGCCTGCAACAATCAAGTGTTGATTTAAGAAACTTCCTCTAGCGGCATAATTTTTAAATTTTTTTTTTTTCTTATTCCTGGTAAATTTTGAAACATTTCAACTATGAAGATAAAAATGCCGATCTAAAGTTATGCCACAGTTACTTCATTTGGATAACTAAAATCATGAAATTCAATAGTAGAAGCTAGCACAAAAACAACAATACTACGAAAAGAAATTCATGAAAATACGTGTGGAATCACTGAATTGGAGTACTACTAACCCTGTCCAACTCCCTTTGGGCAATCTTGTTGCTGTGCAAACCTCTAAGAACATTCTTGCATGCATCAACAGCTTTGTAGACCTAAGAAATAAAATAAAATGTAAAATTTAAGTGGAGGAAAAAATGAAAAAGTTTGATTTTTTTTAAAAAATATTATTGTAATGGATTATTTGCACTTTTGACCCTCACAGACCTCTGGACCAG
This sequence comes from Berberis vulgaris, assembly GCA_963556465.1. Lineage (NCBI taxonomy): Eukaryota > Viridiplantae > Streptophyta > Magnoliopsida > Ranunculales > Berberidaceae > Berberis > Berberis vulgaris. The sequence continues at coordinate 70,300,682 of OY747135.1, forward strand.
TCAAGTCAACTGTTGACTTGATGGATTTTGTCCAAAATCGGGGTTAGACTTTAATTAGCCGAAACTTTGGCACCGAGAGTCATTTACCACATAACTAACAGGGGCCAAAGTGCAAATAACCCTGTTTTATTTAACTTTTTATTTCATAGGTAAAATTATGGAAGAAATTTAAATACAAAAGATGAAGATAATATGAAGCCGTCTTAGCCACAATAAGAAAGATTATTTTGCTAAGACGGGGCTCTCTGATCAGCTGAAGAAACTATGTAAGAGGTGTAAGCCTAAACTCCAATGGAGGGGAAGCCCAGTGCCAAACTGTTCCTGTTTAAACCATTTATAGAAATTGGAAAGCGTACCTTGGCAGGAGTTGAAGTCACTGAGATCACATACCACCCAAGGTTCAGCCTATCAAACAAGCTTAATTCGAAGGACACGTCATAAGTTAATCCTAAAGAATCCCGAACTGTGGTAAAGAGCCTGCAAAAGAACCATGCAAATGGTCATCTGAGGAAGTACTCAACCCCAAGGAATTGTAACATCTGCTTTGGGAATCATTATCAATGTTGTCATATAAAAACACTACAAAAATGAACCATGCTATCCATCTTCCATTTCCAAGAATAAGATAAACAAATGACAACAACAACACTAATGAAAGATACACCCCAAACTCTACCATGAACTAATCCATGTTATATATTTACTTAAAAGTTACCATGTATCATTTATCCCCCCTGCCCCCACCCACCTTCCTCCCTTTCCAAAAGCTTGTTTCTCATTTGAAATGTTCATTCAAAGACTACAGAGAGACATACAGGGTTCCTAGTTATTTGGAAGCACCCACTTCCACAATAGCTAAACTTCACCCAAATCAGTGTTCACAATAAGTTCTATTTTTTAGAAGGTAAAATTTATTCAAGAATATTACGTGGTATTACAGGACAGTGACCTTAAAAGCATTAAGGCCCCAATACGCGAGTGTTCTCCATAAGTTCTCCTACAGCACCACCATACCATTTCCTCATAGAACCATGTTCACCTTTTGAACACATAACCAAAGCATTTTGATCAATGTTGAATGTACACGTCTTGGCCCCAATGAAAGACCAAGATCCCGCGTGGAACAATAGTACCATACTAGCCGCCTCATGAACCAATGCCCCCTCCGACCCCATAGACCAAGCTGTTGAAGTGATTAATCTTTTCCAGATGCAACCAATGAGACAACTTGTGGTTGTTGCGTCCTACTTCACCGCTCTTTTTTACAACGTCAAAACTTTCAGTAATGAAAATCATATCAGCACATAAATAGATTTTGTCGGCATGATCATTGAAGAATGAAAAGGCATGAGAATGAATAAGAATGTAGAGTAATTGAATTACCTAGAGTTAATGATCTCTGCTAACAAGCCCAGTGTGATGCCAAAGAAGAGCGGATGACTCTGAAGTTTTCCTCGCAGATCCGTATTCACATCCTTCGACTCACGTACTAGTGACCCCTCCAAATTTGATTGTTCATCTACATAACAATATTAGCTTTTTCACACAAGTAAAAACAACTATTGCAAATATACTCTATTATGCCCATACAAGTACATGTATAAGTATTCTGATATTTTAATATTTAGTATAATGACCGAGTAGCCAAAGGAATCTGGTTGGCAAGAAACAGAAAATAGTAAACGACTTCATACAAAAATAATACTCAATGACACAAAAACAACACAACCACATAATTTAAGTAGCATAAACCACACATGTTCTGGAATAAGAAGTAACTCATCACCTGTATGCAAATTGCCAACCAACTCAAACAGATCTTGCCCTTCAAAGGTAAAACCCCATCTATTTGGTGCAGGGCCAGCAATATATGCACAGGCCCTCTCATCAGTATCCTTCAAGAACACCTGGCCATGCGACATTAACTTAAGATCACTAAATATCCAAAACACGATATTGTGTGAAATATTAAAATGTGATAAATAAAATAACACCACTCCCAACAATTAAAGCATATGCTAAGCATTAGAACCCAAAGATGCCTTCGTTTCTAATATGCATAAATTAGATAAAAGTATACAGAAAAACATTTTCTTCCCATTCACAACAGATTCCTTGGACATTTTGGTTTAATGGGTCTAAGAGTAGGACTAGAAGTCCAAACAGCAACAGGTGCCCGAGATGAAAAAGTTGCCCCGAAGTTTACCCTGAGAAAAAAGCCAATCGAAACAGAACTCAAGTCTAAATTGCCCAAGTGAAAGACCAAAACAATGCTCTAAGATGAGTCCCTCCTCAAGTGACTTAGTTCCAACATCAAATATGGTGGAAACCTTAGATTGAACCGAAGGTAACACCAGGATCCAACTTCGTATGATTAGGACTGGAAAACTCAAATTTATAAACAAGTATACAAGTTAATAAACAAGGTCTTCGTTGGAATGCCTTTGAGAGAATCTGAATGGTCCAGCTTTTTGTGGGTCAATCCAATAGTCCCAAAACATAGTTGTTGGAAAAAATTTTAAGATATTTTGAGAAATGTTTTCTAAGATATGAAATATTTTTTTCAAAACATACTTTGTGAAAGAAATAAACCTTAAAAACATTGAAAAAAAAATCAAGTTGATTTGACCTATACAGTTAAATCGGAAAGCGGTCTCAGCACGGTCCATGACCGAATTACGATTAATCGGGATTAATCGGACAATTTTTTCAAAGTATATTTTTAAATTTTAATCAGTCATAGATTATAAAAATAAATAATTAATCAAAATGGTGTAAATTTATAATTACATAACTTTAATAATTATCTGCCAAGCTCTTAAAAAGAAACTAAAAGAAAATTGTAGATTGTTTTAACAGCCAAGCTACCAAGACAAACATTTAGAAGCAAAATAGAAGCCAGACTTACTAGGAAAAACCATCTTACCTATCCCACTAACCCATGAAGGTATATCGTATTACTGAAGATATTTCTAGAAATGTCACTTTGTACAAACAAAAATACACCACATCTAGAGGATTATGCCAATATATTGTAAACCAAAAAATAAAGGAAGTCATGACTGAAGTGCGTGAAAATTGTGTGAATTTGTTACGCATAATCACAAACTTTGATGATGATGATGATGATGAATCACAAACTTTCGAAGAAATTGTGAGATTCAATTATTAGTGCTCTCGGTCAAAAAGCCAAAAATGCCAAATACACAGAAAAATGGGAGTTCGGCATCAACAAAAGCTGAATCCAATTTGTTCGAACAACAATCAATTGTTTCACCAAAATCCATATCACTACTAACAACCTCAATCAACAATCTCTCACAGTCCATATGAATTCTTCTAGCATTCAATGGGGTAAACACGATGATGATTATTCCGAACTTTTTCACATTATGGCTAACCACCCAGAGGAGAATTGTGAACTTTAACACTGCTTTGTCAATTAATCACAATACTGAAAAAAAGACTCGGTCATAGCTGCTCATATTATGCACCATTTTAAGATGTGTCGAGAACAAGAGAAATGGATGCCTAGGCTTGCAGTGTTTTCAACTCACTTGATTCCGTGAGTGTTGATGCATTAAATTTTGATATCTCTAAACATGAAGTAGTTTCCATGTTGAAGTCTTTGGAGTATGAAGTAGCAGCTAGTATTGATGGGTTCCCAGTGGATTTTTTCTAGAAAGGTTGGCACTTAGAAGGAGTTGACCTCATGGTTGTTGCGAAAGAGTTCAATGCAAATAGCTTTCTTGCTAGATGTTTAAACTCGACATTGATCTCTCTTCTTCCTAAAATAATAGGAGCAATTAACATCTCCCAATTCAAACTAATCAATAAGTCTTATTGCCACGGTGTGCAAAATTATCTCAAAAGGGTTAATTATGCCCCTGAAATCTAATATGAACGTTCTAGTCTCTCCTTATCAATCAGTGGAAGGTAGGCAAATTATTAATGGTCCCTCATAGCTAACAAACGTGTGGATTCTAGACTCAAAACTCGCCAGCCTCGTCTTATGTGAAATGGATAGGGTAGATTCAAACCATTTTGAAGTCAACTCATTTTTCTATAAAGGTGACTGGCAACTCTGAAGGTTTTTTCCAAGACTTCTTCCAAGCCACCAGAGGGATTAGGCAGTGAGATCCTTTTCCCCTTATCTTTTCATTAATTGTTGAAGGTCTTACTAAAAAGGTTCTCGAAGCAGAATATTATGGCCTCATATCAGATTTCAAAGGGACTACAAGAGGAACTTCTATCTCAATTCTTCAATTAGCATATGATACCATCCTTTTTAGATGTTGATAGAGAGCAGATCAGGGCTAGTGGCTATTCTTCTCTGGTTTAAATGTGTCAGTGTTGAGCATTATTTTTCAAATACGGTTTTCTATCCAATGGGTGAGGTGTCTATCGTTGAGTAGTTACTTGATATTTTGAATTGCCAATAAGGTTCTTTCCCCACTACCTATCTTGGTCTTCCTCTTGGTGCAAAATTCAAAAGTAGGCAAGTGTAGGAACCAATTGTGGATAGGATCAAAGTCTAGACTTGCAGTTTGAAAGTATTTCAAGGATGCACCGACTCTCCGAAAACCCCCCGAATCACGCGTCAAATACGTGTCGGACACGGATTCGCGTACGACACGCGCTGGACACGGGGTCAACGGTCAAAATTCGTTGACTGAGTTGGACACGGCCTGGATACGGTCCGGACACGGTCCAGACGTAGTCAAAATTCGTTGACTATGAAATGTTTTATTTTCGCCCGATCCTTCCTCCCTCCTCCCACACAGCGACTGAGTCAGAGCAAAAAAAAAAAAAACTCAGAAACCCTAACCCATCGATCGATCGATCGAGACATCAAGAGACGGAGGAGAAGAATCGATCGATTTCGATTTTCGACTGACAAACCCTAACTCACAAACCCAAAAAAAGCATCGATCGATTTCGATTTTCGACTGACAAGAAGAATCGATCGATTTCGAGTTTTGACAGAGAGGACTGTAGAGAGATCGACAGACGGAGGAGAAGAGAATTAGGAGCAAAGAATCATGGCGTCCTCATCGACACCAGGTACGTTCGATCGATCGATTTCGTTTTTTTTTTTTTCTTGCTTATCTGAGTAGAGATGTAGAGTACTCGATCGATCGATTTCGTTCCTGTGATTTATTTCATCGACCCTCGATTGAGATCGATTTCATCGATCGATCGATTATTCAATTTCTGTTTTTTTTTTCTCTGCTATTCTCTGAATCTCTGCTATTCTCTGCCATTTTGGTTCCTTCGAATCCTTCCTCATTTGAAATTTCTATGATTTCATCGATCGATTCGATTTGTTTTTTTTTTTTTTCCTGCAAGATGTTTTCCTGCGATTCCTTTTTTGTTTTGCAAGTTGAATTGTTTTGCAATTAGAATTCCAGTTAAAATATATAGATTTGTTTTCCTGTTTTTTTTTTTTTTCCTGTGATTCCTGTTTTGCTGTGTTTTTTCTTTTCTTTCTCTTCAGTCTTCATATATATGAAAGTATGCATGATGCATGAAATACTTGCACCTATTGGCTGGAAAGTGAAAACTAAATAAGAAATTAAAATTGGTTTTAGCAGGCCAAGGAATTGGAGATGATCTTTGGAAGCATGTGACAAGATTAGGAAGATCAAGTGAAGGTGGGGGAAACCTTAGATGGAAGTGTAACTATTGTCAGAAAGAATATACAGGCTCTCTTACTAGATTGAAGCATCACTTGTTGAAGATAAGTGGTCATGGGATAACTATTTGTGCCAAAATCTCCCCCATACAACTTAGAGAGGTGCAACAATTTATTGATGAAGCTGCATTGAAAGCAGAAAGTTCAAGGATATGAAGTGTTCCTTTACCTCCTTCAGTGGGATCAAGTAGTCACCCGCACCTGAGTTCAAGTAGTGGGGGGGTTGGCCCTTCAGTTCCACTTCCATACAATGAACAGAGGAAGAGGAGAGCCATTACTAATCCTATTGCACATGCGTTCAATATGAGTGAGCGACAAGAGTTGGATGCTTTGATTGCAAGGGCGTTCTACTCAGCTGCATTGCCATTCAACCTTGCAAGGAATCCATATTTTCAGAAGGCTTTCACCTTTGCAACGAATAAAGTAAAGTCTATTAGTGGTTACAAGATTCCTGGGTATAATGCATTGAGGACGACATTGCTTCAAAATGAAAGGAACAACATTGAGAGGTTGTTGGAGGCAACAAAGTTTACATAGGTTACTAAAGGGGTAACAATTGTTTGTGATGGGTGGACTGATTCTCAAAGGAGGCCTCTCATTAATTTCATAGTGATTAATGAGGGTGGTCCAATGTTCTTAAATGCTGTGAACTGTGAAGGGGAATACAAAGACAAGTTCTTCATTGCTAATTTGATCAAGGAAGTTGTACGTGAGGTTGGGCCAAGGAATGTCGTTCAAGTTATAACCGACAATGCTCCAGTTTGTAAGGCTGCAGGTTTACTTGTTGAGAGCGAGTATCCTGAGGTTTTTTGGACACCTTGTGTAGTCCACACTCTCAACCTTGCCTTGAAGAGTATATGCGCTCCAAAGAACACGCCTGCAAATGAAAAGGCCTACAGTTTGTGTAGTTGGATTATTGATGTTGTTGGGAATGGGGTGATGATCAAGAACTTTATCATGAACCATTCCATGAGGTTGCACATGTTTAATGAGCGTTCGAGATTGAAGTTGTTTTCCATAGCTGAGACACGCTTTGCTTCAAACATAATTATGCTGAAGAGGTTGAAAGACATTAAAAGTAGCATCCAAAGTATGGTGATTGGAGATAAGTGGGATTCCTATAAGGAAGATGATGTTGACAAAGCACGGATTGTGAAAGGAATACTATTGGATGACTGTGGTGGGACAAAGTGGATTATGTGCTTCGTTTCACAGAGCCTATTTATTCAATGTTGCGGAGGGCTGATACAGATAAGTGTTGTCTTCACTTGGTGTATGAGATGTGGGATGTTATGATTGAGAAAGTGAAACAAGTTATTTACCGTCATGAAGGAAAGGAAAATACTAGTGAGGAGGAGTCAGAGTTTTTTTCAGTGGTGCATCAGATATTGGTAGATCGATGGGAGAAAAACAACACACCACTGCATTGCTTAGCACATTCCTTGAATCCAAGGTAAATAATTACATTGTTTTTAACTTTTTATTCTACTTATTATTGAGTCTTGACTAGAAGACTAGAATTCATGAGTTATGCACTTAATGTTTATATATTAATTTGTGATTGACATTGCTAATATTAATATATAATATAGGTATTATAGCAAAGAATGGTTGCAAGAGGATCCTAATCGTATTGCGCCACACAAAGATCCTGAGATTACAAAGGAGAGAACTATATGTTTCAAGAGATACTTTCCTCTAATTGAAGACAGAAGAGCGGTTGTTACAGAGTATGTAAGGTTTTCAACTGCTAGTGGAGAGTTTGCAGAAAGTGATGCTCTACAGAATAGAGCATACCTAGACCCTGATGTGTGGTGGGTTGCTCATGGTACCAGTGCACCTAATCTCTTGAATATTGCTTTGAAGTTACTTGGCCAACCTTGTTCTTCCTCATGTTGTGAGAGGAATTGGAGCACATATAACATCCACTCATTAAAAAGGAACAAATTGACTCCAAAACGAGCTGAAGATTTAGTGTATGTGCATTCCAACCTTCGTCTTTTGTCAAGAAGAAAACAAGAGTACCAAGAAGGTGAGACAAGGATGTGGGATGTCACAGGAGATGCTATTGATTCATTGGATTTGGATGCTACTGGAGTGCTTGAGATTGCCAGTCTTTCGCTTGATGAACCTGAGCTAGAGGCTGGACTGTTGGATGCAGAAAATGTGACAGTGGATCCGCTAGTTAATGAAGAAGAAGAAGAGATCTAGCCGCCTCGCTGGTGACTGGTGAGTTTTTAAAATTATCAATTTACATTATCAAGTTAATGAAATTATATTGCTTTATGCTTTATGAGTATGACTTGACTACTTGAGCAGTTGAGCTTGACTTTATGATGCATTTGTAAATTTGAATGAATGAATTTGAATGTATTATTGATATGTTTGAATTTGATGAGTTACAAAAAATATATATTAAAAAATTAAGTTTGACCGTGTCGCCGAGTCGCCGAGTCCTATTTTTTGAAAATTGCCGAGTCGCCGTGTCGTGTCCGAGTCCGTGTCCGTGTCCGAGTCGGTGCATCCTTGACTAAATATATCTCCAATGCTGGGAAGGTCACCCTCATCAAAATTACCTTTCTAGCATTTCGGTCTTCTTCATGCCATGCACGATCGTGGCCATCTCTATCCAACAAGGCATCTAAAAATTTGTGCAGAGATTTCCTTTGGGGCTCGAAGACTCAAGCTAAAAATTACCATTGGGTTCATTGGAAGAAGGTTTGCAAGCCTAGAAATCAAGGGAGTTTAGGGATCATAACTAGGGGTGGCCATCTCATCCCGTGATCCCGATCCCGTCCCGGTCCAGTCCCAATTTTTTCGGATTTTTTTGGGATTGATCAATCTCATCCCGATCCCGTCTCGTCCTAATCTAGAGTGGGATGGGATTTGGATGGAGATTTTCAATCCCGTCCATACCGTCGAATCCCGAACTTAAGCTAGAAGTTAGAACTTAACTTATAAGTTATAACTTTGTGGGGTGAAGTGCGGAGACGAGTCACAGAGACAGTATTAGGTTAATCTCTTCTGTGATCAATGGAAATTGGGTCATGCTTTGGTGTAATGTCTCCAAATTCTCCTCTCTGGCAAAACAGTCTTACTATAAATTAACAACTAAAACTAAACTTGAAGGTTGGGATTCAAATCCAAAAACTTCCCTAATGGCATGTAAGTGAAATCCGTATAGTCTCTTATCCCATTTTGTTTTCTTTATTTACTTCGATTGATTATTCTTGTTATTGTCACTGATTTGAATTTCTTTTGATGGTGTTGTTGATGCTTTGTTTCACAAGTGATGTATATTGTAAAGTTTTGGGGTCACAGAAAATGAAGTCCATTAACATTCACATAACTAATATTTGCACATGCATTTAAAGTAGTGTTTGGCGATAGATAAAAGGCATTGTTTAAGTTGAATGATCTTCTTTCAAAGGAAGATAAATGCACATTAGTTTCAGTTCAAGATGAACACCAACTAAGGCTGGTTGGGTGAGTTTGATTTAGTTGAGGTTGTAGTTTGTTTGCAGTGGTACAAACAATTTCAGCGTTTTGGTATTGAAAAATGTTTTTTGGGTTTTATTGCCTGTTGATCTCGTCCTGTCTTATCTCATCCCGAACCTATTTGGGATGGGACGAGGTTGGGATGAGGTCTATCCCATCCTGATTCCGAACGAACGGGATGGGATAGGGATGAGGTCCATCCCGTCTCGTGCCCACCCCAATCATAACTTCACTTGTTCAATAAGGCTCTTTTATCGGAATGGTCGTGGAGGTTTGGAAAAGAACAACATGCTCTTTGGAGGGCATCATTCAAGAGAAATATGGTTTAGAGCCAAGTGATTGGTAAACCCTTTTCAGGCGGGGAGTAGCGTCAAAGTTAGATTATGAGAGGATGTGCGGTGTGCCAGATTCTTTGGAAGGTGTTAATCCACCCAATCTATAACATTGCTTTATCTAAATAAGCAACTATGGCTCAACATTATGTGGGATCTTCCAATAGCTAGCCCAACTGAAACCTTTAGCTAAAGAAAGCTATCAAAAATGAAGAGCTTCAACATAGTCTCAAGCTTATACATTTGCTAAAGCTTGTTAGTCTTTCTACTGAAGAGGATCAGTGGGTTTGGGACGACAAATTTGGGTATTTTTCGATTTGTGATTCTTATTTGAAGCTCTAATCATGAACACTTTCCAATAGCCAATGCTGCTCTCTTTATTCTCTAATTGGGCACAAAAAAAAATTTAATATGAGGTTCATCCTAGAGTAAAATTTTTCTTTTGGGCTATGGGTCAAGGAAAAATTCTCACAATCAATAGGTTAGCTAGTAGATGGATCCTTTGTGAACAACATAGAATCAATTGACCACATTTTCTTCTCTTGCCCTTTATCTACTCAACTTTGGTCCTCGATATGCAATGAAGCCAACACTATCTCCCCCACAACTACCAATCTCTTTTTTTCACTCCAGAAAAACAACATAAGTATCTCAACCAAAATTTTAAAGAAAATATTAAAGTAAGCGAATATAAGCATAAAACGTCCCAACCATAAAATATTAAGGTTAAACCAAAGCAGCGGTGGTTTCTCAATCAAGGGCACCTGGCCATGGGAGAGCGTTATCTATGCCACTGTGTGGATTCTTTGGAAGGAGAGAAACCTGCAGATTTTCAAGGGGTTAAAGAGAAATATATTTGGTGCTTAGTGTAAAATCTGTGGTGTGGCTGTGGGGCATCACTTGGAGATTGCTCACTGATGTTCCTTTTCATGTATAGCATCTTTTGTTTGTAATAGATTGTTTTGTAGCCAGTTTATGTATTGTTTTTTTGCTTTGTTCTTGCTTCTTTTTGGAATCCTCTCAGTCCCCTTCTTGGCAATTTGTATCATCTCTTTTGATTTTTAAATTATGCTAGTTTTATTAATAAAAAAAAATAGGTCTCTAAATATAATGTCCAGTGATCATCTACATAAATTTATACCTATGGAGAACTTGAAGCTTCTTGATGCCTTTGAGAGCTTTTGCTCAGCCATGGGAAGCTTGGGATCTAGATCTAGGATTGCATTCATGGCTATGGCACAAAATGAGCCAAAGGGTGGAACTTTCGAATTGCCGTATTTTATGTGAGAGAACCCCAATTTTTTATTTTTTTTTAAATATATCTCGAAAATTACAACCAAACCCAAGAGTTTGCCACATTATAACATTACATAAGACCCAAGTTAGCGAGAACCCCAAATTACTATGCGTGAGGATGAAAAGGATAAGCTCACAACCGAGGCCTACCAGCAAGTGAATCACATGGGTGCCCCATCCAAGCCCAAATGATCTTTAGTAGATTAGAAATTACTAATCCAATCAAGACTAACACAACCAGGGAAATGTAGTTTCATGGTCTCGAAATATAAAACTTTTCCAAATATAATGACAAGATTCGGGCATGAATTTCTTGCTACAGTTTACTTACGCATTTCTCATTGGGAACCAAGGATGAAAGATTTACAGAATTAAGAACATGTATTGTATAATAGAATCAGAGAAATAGTAAGTAAAAGTATTTGATGATCCTTGATACCAGTATCCTTCTTTGTACCCTGTTGGCAAGGATACATTAGGCGTGATAAAAGTGTCAAGGTAACAACTTGAAAATCAAGGATGTTAATCAATATGAAATGCAAATATCCTAATGATCTTAAAGAATTTTATCAGCAAATATATGAACCAGATTCGGATTCTCACTTGCTGAAACTGCAGATCAGAGGGCGACGGTCGAAACACAATTGGATTAACTTCAGGTTCCCCAGCAATTCTTGTCGCTTTAACTGTACCCAGGTAATCAAGAATGCAAGATTCTATTTCAGTTTCCGTGAAGTCCCCAACGATGCTTACCTGAAAAAAAAAGTATATAAAAAGGTTACTAACAAGAAAAGCAACAAAAATAGAGAACTGTTCAATTACTAAGTATGTGAAGGTCATAAGAACTATAAAATCCGAAATGTTCAAATACCTCCATATTGTCACCCACAAACTGATTCATAACAGCATCTTTGACAGCCTGCAGTGTCAACTTTTGCAAGGATTGTGGGGTAGGCTCCATAAAGCGCTCATCACCATTCAGCATTGCAGACATGAGCTTGTGAGCAGTTGAGCGTTCTAAGCTTTTAGGAATAGACCGGTAGTATGACAAATATAGCTGTCTAGCTCTATCAAATGCATCTTCAAGCCAAACACTATTCTGCAGATCAGTAACCATTTGATAACCGGTAGTGAGAGTCAACAACTTTACGCAATTAGGAGTTTCCTTCACTAATGAACTCTCTAAAATACAAGAAATCGAAACCTAGTTGTGTAATAATGTATTTACTGAAACACCACACCATAAAGGAGTAAGGGTAATGACAGTAACAAAGTAACGAAGTATGCCTTTTTAGTGTAATATACAACTAATCTAGTTAACCTAAATCTACTATTAAAATTAAACTAAAGTAAAGATAATCAAATGAATCAATTCATATTCATAATTCAACCAACTACAAGCAACGGCCTCTTGGCCCTATTTATATTAAACCTAGCTTGCAAATGAATCCAACCCTAAATGCTATTAGAGCCCTAATCTCCACTTGTTCTATTATGGGCTTACTTTGGCCCGATTCAACAACCTTGGCTAGCCTCAAGGTTGAGGTGTCTCCCCAAAAACACAAATCAAACAAATTAAGCTCATACAATCATATCATAGGTTCATAATAATTAGATGAAATCACATATCTGGATCGAACGGTACAAAATATGTATACTTCATTCTAATCATTACTCTCCTCCAACAAAAAATCCCCAACCTTAACATTTTAGCCGTCTCCAGACATTCCATGCCCTTATCAACTTCATCCTCCTTATCCATGTCGTCTTCATGAATAAGTGAAATGTGCGAGGAGGGGAGGAGAGGGAGGAATGAAGGGAAAACGTACAGAAATCTCAAGGAAGAAGGGAAGAAAAACAGAAGAAGTGAGATGAGGGGAAGAAGAATAAGAGAATTTTAGCACAACCCAGAAGAGGCAAGGCATCGCCTAGGCGTCAGATCATTGCATCACTATGTTAGACGAGGTGGTCTGGTTGCACATAATGCCTACGCAACAGCCTAGGCTAGCCTTTGAGATCACAGGTTGAACACGATCTTCTATGGAGAGAGAAGAAAAATAAAAAATAAAAAACCTTGTACAATTACCATTGTGTTGCAAGTGTGCCCAAAACACAAGTTTCATTTAGTACAGTGTAAATATATAATAATATACATATAATAATATACAGACACTAAACAACATGTTATGGTCTGTTCAATTTGCCCCTCTACTTTGTGGATCTCCAACCCACAGACGTGATATAGTGCCTAATTGCCAGTGTTGAAAACTAAGGAAACTATAAGGGTTGATAAGTTACCTCGAGTACCATATGGAAAAGTTGGAAAGCTGCACGCATCCCACCATCTCTTAAGGTAAAGCGAAATTCCATGCAAATGAACTCCTCAGTAGACTCCAATGAGCAGTTTATAAGATGGTTCACACAGAACAGTTCTACCTGAAAATCCAAGTCAAAGATAACATGTGAGAAAGCAAAATGAGTTTGATGCAAATAAACCTGTAGAAAGAATGATTCCAATCATCAAATGTTGTAAGGTTTTTAAGAATTAAATATTCTGTGTTAGGAGCTCCTTGTCAAGAGTTTAGTGTTTCTTGCTTTGTTTCCCCAGGGCTTTGCTTTGTAGTTCTTTCATTCTTTTAATAAAATAGAGTGAAATGGGTTTTTTCCTTGTGCAAAAAATAAAACGTAAAAATTGCACAAATAGAACATATTCTGAGGCATAGTTAAGTGATTCACTATATGCTCCTTTAGTCTTGTTCTCTAGCATTGAGAAATGAAATTTTCAGAAAGTGTAATCAGTTGAAACTAGACAAGAAGTTAGATGATAAACCTGCTAAATACTGTATTTATCATTCATAACCCCACTTAAGATCAGATCAATAATTGAAAGTGATTCGAGGAGATCAATGCTCAAGGAAACTAGGGGAAAAAGGTATTAGAGTTTGGTAACAAGGTACATGATCAGATACTGTGGAAAATTAATTTTTGGAACGCTTTGCCAGATTGTGAAATAGCAGACATTATGCTAAAGATGTAAAATATACCAGAAATTAGTACCAGGAACCTATGTAACAACGACATGGACACAAATATCGGTATCCAACACGAATATGAGCTGTAAGACACGTCATCCACAAAAACACAATAAGGGCTACAGTGGGGACATGTCTGTACATGATAGTATTATTTACTTTTTAGCAGTAAGTATTCATTCCTTGTAGGTCAATATTGTTATTCATGTACCGCTAACTTGTTTGTACATGTACTGCTAACTTGTCAGAATATCCTTGTAACATTTGTAAAGAATTGGAACTTTTCAAATTTATTTGAGCATAAAGTGACCAATGGAAGTATCCGTTAGTGTCGACACATTTTTTCTCGAATAGAGTTCCGTTGTTACATAGGTCAAGGCTTGAAATTTATGTGGTTTTTATGTCTTAATGGCATTCTATGGGGTTGAAATTCTGATTTTTAAACTACGACAGTCATTAGAAAGCCTCTTTTCACATCTCTTCTAGTATATAATATTTTGAGATTTTTCCATGTTTATCGAAGCATACATATCGTGTAGAAATAAAAGTACTCCATTGCATCAATAGGTTGAATAATAAGGACTACAATAATGATGTGAAAGAAAATCAACTATAGAATATTTCATATCAAAAAGCAAACCTGCTCCCTTGAAAAGTTTCCAACGCGACCACCCTCACTGAGAGTTCGAACACCAACTATTACATCTCCCCTCGAGTCAGAACCTTCGTTTGCTCTTCCACCGCCAACTATCAAACGCATGACCCCACTCCTGGCTTCATTTTTAGTGATCTGCCAGTATTTTAACGAATGAACATTAATATCAATAAAGAATCAACGGAAAAAGATATTTAGAAATTCAACTATGTAAGACCAAGCATGCACGAAGTCCCATGAGTGCAAACGAGGGCATGCACTAAACTGCAGTAAATAGCAAACTAAAATCAAGTCGTAGTTAGCACCAAGACATCCTAAGCCTTTTGCGAATGAAAAAGAATAGAAACTAAGCCTCCGCTTGGTACAACGTAAAATAATGCAATTTGCAAATTAATGCATTAGCATTGTGATTTCGTTTTCAAGTTAATTCCGGTGTCTTGATTTTAAGAAATATTTCAATGTAAAGAAAAAACGTAAAAATTTAAAGTATACATGAAATATATATATATAATGAATTTCAAAGGTATAAGAATTATGTGATAAAAATAAGATGTAGATAAATAAATCTATTAAACACATTAAATAAAGCCTAAATATCAAAAAATAAAAAAAACATAAATTAATATATAATTAAAAAATCAGGGAGTAGTTTCAAAAAACAACATATAAGTAGAAGATATGATAATTAGATCTGGGGGTGGTTTCATAATCAATAAATAATTAAAAGAAATGATAGTTAAAAATCCCAAAATTTATGAAAAAAAAAACTCGAAATTTTCAAAAAAAATCCTTGAAAAAAGGTAATTTTTGCTAGCTGATTTTTTTATTTTTACAAAAAATGAATTTTTACCAAAAAACCTCGAAATTTTCAAAAAAAAACCCTCGAATATATTTTTTCCACCCTTTTTCTTTTCGTAATTTCAAAACACGGAAACTTCGCGAGATTTTGCGAAATCCCATTCCTTGGTTGCAATACATTTGTTTGTTGTTGCTTGGTAGCAAATGCACTAATTTGCAAAATGCATTAGTTTGTTGCTTGATATCACTTATAGTAAAATAATACAATAATTTTCTCCCCTGATTTCAAGAAAGAAAAAAGGAAAAAAAAAAAAAAAAAACTTGAATCTAATCAGGCAATATCAATATCAATTTTCAGGAATGGAGAAAATTTTTCATTTTTTCTTTATTCTAGGGATGGTGATATTTCTTGCAAATAAAGACCTCAAGAGATTATAGAAATAGAGGTGTGGTAGTTCTTCAATAATAACTTGAAACAAAGGAGCTATTCCTAAGGAGATTTGACTCTCTTTTATGAAGGATAATCATCATGTTTTGTACCAAAATAGGACAGGAGTAAATGGGCACTAGAGGGAGAGGGAAAACAAAGTATAAATAAGGGGAAGGCGTGAGATGAAGTTGGGGAGAGTAAGAGAAGGGGACGATATTTAGCAGAAAACTGAAAGTTAGGGAAGAAGAGCGACATGGATGTGTTTGAAGCAGGGCGTTTTGTTCCTGCACTCTAATTCGGAAAATTTTCCAAATTATAATGGAGAGATTTATGCACAAAAAATGGGCTATCTGCATTAGTTTTCGGAGACAAAAATTTACAAAATCAACCAAGCACCATAAAAACGGTTACACCCATAAACTATAACATTTGCATTTGTTTACTTTATACCGAGCGGAGCCTAAAATAAAAGTCACTAAAAAAATAAACCTTACTTGTGCTAAAAATACATACATTAATAAATATATATAACTCGGGCACCATTTAATTTATGAAATGGTCAATAATAATAATAATGATAATAATAATAATAATAATAATAATGATGATGATATCTATATGCTCGAATTGCTAAATGAACCCCCTCTAATCAATTATAACATTGATACTAAAAGAGAATCAAATATACCTTGTAATTTACAGGAATCCCATTTGAAAGACGGCACTGTGTGATACCTGTTTCCATATCATGAAGTTTTGTGGTCCTCTCATCTTGACTCAAAGGAACAAATGTAGGTTTACATTTCAACTTTAATTCATCCAATTGTAAGGATGATATCAATTCTCTTGGCACCTCCAACTGTTCACGAGTAAAAAGGAAATGATAAATCATACAATACTCATTACATTTATACATCATCAGTGGTCTCTTTTCACAAAAGAAAGGAAAGACGTTTCTTTCTAAGGAAATGTGACTTTTGCGTGTGTGTGGTGGGGTGGAGAGATCCTTAAAAGAAACAAGATTTTCTCTCGCATATAAACTTAATAAGACTAATACTTAATGGAGAAGTAGCAACGCACAACATCATATGTTTTGAAGATCGCTTAGTTGTATTCAATTAAAAAACTTGGTTAACAAAAGGGTTAAACAAACCAAGCTAAATAAATTCTAAAAGCATTCAGTGAAGTCCATGAAAAAATTGGGGCACAAAACAGGTCAAAAATAAGGATCATATCTGCTAATACGGATGTAGATTTGAGGCGGGCCTTGGAGCACTCAGAACCAGTTTAACCTTGGATAACATGAAAAACTAAGTATGAAGTATTTTGGTGAGCAAACATATGTCAATACTAGAGAACGATAGCATACATGAATAATTGGAATTTGGAATGATATAGCCAAACGGGTCATCATCTAAAGGATGTTTGCTCTTCCAAACTTGTCAGGCTATATACCTTTCAATTATTTGTAGCTCATTTAAGAAGAAGATGAGCATGTGGCTCATCAATATTTCCTTTCTGCATTTTCCTTTTTTTATGCATCTTCGCTGAATGAGTATAAAATCAAACCTGAGTCTGCTATGCAGATATCTAGTAGCACAAATCATAAGATTAACAAAAGTAAGACTTACTGCACTAGTCAGCAATCTCTATCGATTAGAGGAAGGGATAGGGAAGCATGGTATCTCATTAACTAAATCTCAACCAATGTTTTCATCTGAATATCGAAGTTTATTGAATACTTCTCCCAATAGGCTTGTTAACGTTTGTGCCAAAGGACCCTTGCATAATATATTGAGAGTCGAATAAACACCAATTACAATAATTTTATAAAAAAAATTATGTTCCTTGAACAATATGGCCACTGAAAAGGAAGCAAATTTGTTTGAGAATTATTTAAAGGAACAATATGGCCACTGAAAGTTCAAATGCCAAATGAAGAACATTATGACATGAAAACAGCTTACAAAGCCTTGAGAGAAGTTAACTCTATAGATCGCCTGATGAAGTTGTCAATATATAGAGGCAAAATAAAATTGAATGGAGCAAGACAATAGTGCAATTAGGTCTAAGAACAAATGATTAATATAAATGCTCCTGTCTGGTGAAGTTCATGGGAAGCGTACCTCTGGTTCAGCTTCTATCGACTCCTTCAACCCCTCTTTTATAGCATTCGTTATTTCGTTAGGTGAAATTCTAAACTCTGTTTCACCTACACCCTCAACATGCACTTTTTTAGGAACACAAGCGACAATAGCTGCAGGAAGAGGTGCGGTAGGTTTTCCAAAGTCAGATATAAACTCCAGCACTTTGGCACCAGTTGAATTGACCTATAACAATCAAACATTTTAGTTATCATGGAAAGCAAGGATACCAGAGAGCTTCACATGCATAAACATAATTGAATAATTCTCTAGAACTTGTTCTTTTTGTTAACAAATTATAAAATGAGTGTCCAAATTTGCAATTTCCTAATAATTAACAATTCGACTGCAAACAAATCATAAATGGGACAATCGTGAACTTCTATCTTTTCTTCATTTATCCACCCAATCCTATTCATCATTAGTTTTTTTCCGAATTTTCACAAGTTGTCAAGCAACTTGACAAGCAATTCAACAAATCTGACAATAGTACTAAATTGATTTCACTTGGAGGATGAGGAATCATGAGATGTTCAATTAGGTGTGTGCTTCCCCAATAAAAAAATCTTACAGAGTTTCTTTCTTTCTGAAGAACATCTTATGACAAGTTGATTATTTAACAATATTGGCTAAGAAGGCGAAAAGGTCAAATTGACGACATCTAAATTTTACTATTTTTAGTAACACGGAATTTGCTAGTTTTAATAAATTGCGTTTTTACTATTTATAGCAAGTTTAGACCTTGTTAGAATTTGATTTCTCCTTTCAATTAGGATAAATAAAATTCCTTTTCAATGGCTAATTGGATGCTTATTTTGGAGTTTAGCAAAATTAGGAAATTTTCTAATATAATTAAATTCTCGTTTTTTATTTGAGACACTTTTAGAAGTACCTAAAAGTGTCCAAATTTAGTTATTATGGGCTTATGAAGTTGTTTTATGATATATACATCTTAGAAAACGTACTTTCAATGTTTTAGGAAGGTCAAAAGTTGCTAGGTTGGAGTTGTTTATATAAGGAGCTCCATTTCCAAATTTTGTAACCAATTACCAATTGAATATTATTGTTGATTTCTATCTTTCTCCTATGTCTCATCTTCCTCTCTTCTTATTCCCATCTGCTCTCTTCGTCGCAGGTTCGAGGTTTTCTCATATTTCGCTGCATCATCCAAGACATGGTGTGTGGTATACAATTCCAAAGCCAAATCCCTACTGGGTGAGGTTCCTACATTCCAATTACTCACCCAGTGTTTAAACCTTCCATGTATCATTTTTGCAATTTAAAATTCATTAAGAAAGTGAAACCCAAATAAATTTTGTGGTATTATAGTGAAGTATCAAGTGATCTAGGTTGTCATATGTCTCATTGCACAATCCACATTCCTCTTCTATTTGCATTTCCCTTCTCCCAAGATGTCCTTTGTTTAACACTTTCTTTGAACTACTCACCACAAGACAAAGTATATCTTGGGAGGTTCTTTAGTTGCCCAAACCCTACTAAAAACATTATGCCCGCGATCTCTCTCATTCCCACATATATATGTATGTAATACTTATTCGATGAAGTATATATAACTAAAAACATATATGTATGTATGTAATATATATGTATGTAATACTTATTCAACTAAATGAGATCACCCAATTAGCCATTTCTTTGTAAAATATATGTCTTATGAAGTAGACAACTACTATGTAGGTCGCACCTTGTTGATAAGTTATGGGATCCTATAAAAACCCAGCTCGCTTTCCAAAAAAAAAACCTACTATGTTTCCCTCTTGTGTTATGAAATAGCTAACCAGCACACATGCATTGATAATTTGGGGAAATATCTGCTTTAGAGGTCTATCCCATCCCTTATCTACCTGTCTTCCCAAAATCTGAATTATTCCATTCCCCAAAGCATACGAGACTTTTCTCGAAAGTGTTCTTTTCTGACAATACTCTTCCATATTGCACATCCGCATGTGTTGTTGCTTTCTTACGTAAAACTGTGAGATTGTTGCTCTTTGTATTTATCTTTGATGATCTGACTGATAAAGAACTAGGGTTCCATGGAGTCTTTCCTTGCTCCATCTGCGACATGGACGTGTTGAAAGCTAACGGAAGATGGATGGGAAGAGTGTGGTGTCCTCTTACTTCACAGTTGCAAATCACTTCGAAAATAAAACGATAGAATATTTCATAACAATCGTATTGATAGTAGACGAGTAGACGACTTATCTTGGAGGTCATGAATTTTTTGTGGTATTAGGAATCCAAATGTAGTTCTCATGCAATGTCCTTGCATGTGTGATACTGATAAGTATTTCGACAACTAAAGAGAATTCATTTAATTGTTTTAATCCTTTTCAATAATCAAGTTTTGGACCCAATTTGTTAATTTAGGGTCGTACTAGTACTACAGCTTAGATTAGGCTTCCCTTTGAGATTCAATTTCTTACCTTTGCTACTCGTGCTTCTTCATGTATATTTAATTTCCGTTGTTATTATCATAACTCACCATGAAGCTACTAGTTGTTAGTGCAATTATAGCCCAACACTTGTACTGTCATTTTTCATTAATACAATTTAACGAATATGCAAAGATAGAGCCGATGAAAAGCCTCAGGCCCTTTCTAGGTAAAATAAGTACCTCATCAAGTGTAACAGTTTCAGCAACGGCAACCAAACATTCATGTCCCTGTCTCTGATCCATAATTGTATGACCTAGAGCATCGCTCTCCATGATGAAATCCAGATTATCCACAGATGAGACATTATCAATCATTGCTGCCAAATGTTCACTGTCCTTCAATAGTGCATCCATGTAGCGAGCTAATTCACCTTTTGTCACTCCAAACTCTTTCAGCCTTCGAACCTGCATGGATAAAACATTACAACACATTAAAAAAATTAATAATAAACAGTTCACAGAAAGAAATGATTAATTGCAGTAGTAAACTAATTTAGGATACTGCACTTCCGTCTAGGAATTGTCCCAGCTTGGATATGAAAGAACATCTTTTGCTGACTAGCATACATGAAATTAATTCCTTCTTTAGCTTAAATTTTGACTTGAGATCTCATAAGAAACAAAACTATGCTCACCAATTTCAAAGTGTTTAAATAAGAACTAGTAACTAAATTGCTGATATCAACAAGTCATACTTGATCTTACAGAGGGAGTAAATGAAAAAGAGGCACCAAAAAATATCAAGAGGACGCTATAGAAATTACAAAACTCATTCAAACTATCTCGCAGCAAGCACATAACACATACCTCTTGGACGGCTACTTTAATTGCACTCTCCCAGTTCTTGGGTTCTGCAGTCACCGTGAGAGTAGTGACAGTACACCCTTCTCTTCCAGAATCACTGTGATCCAATTCAATTGCTGTGAAAGGAGGATTTGAGCTCTGCATGAAGTATCAACAGGCAAAGACTCAGTATTGCAGCTACTTCTTGTAACGATTGGAAGCAATTTACATTCACAAACCCTGTGAAGGAAGAATGAATGGAAGAGAGACCAGACATTGACTACTATGTACACCTTTGCATGCAAACCCCTTTGCAGAAATAGTAACATACTTGAGGAGAGTAAAGATTATATAATTTGGTTGACAGTTTTCCAGATTATGAGTCAGATTTTTCATTTCTGTCTACATACAAGTTTCAAGATTATGTTCTAATAATAACACACGCTCATTCTGAGCAATAGCTGGAAGCATGGAATTACTTCCAAGGGATTGACGACATATTCATTCCTATCGAATAGTAACACACCAACCAAAAACACTTTTCAAATAGATGTAGGCAGTATTAGGGGTTAGGTTAGAAGTATTAATATTAATTGTAATTAGGCCTAGTAAGTAAGAGCCGAAAATAGTAGTTAGGGCATTATTAGCCAATTAGGGTTAGGTTAATTAGCTTGCCAAAGAAATTACAAATATTATAAATAAGGCAAGAGATTGTTCATTATTCTTAGATGGATGAATGAAAGAATAGTTATTTTTCATTAACGTTTATCATAGTTTTATTTCGATTAATGTTTCATTTATAGTTTGATTATTGTTTTTGTTTATTTTAATTATTGTTCCTAAGTTCTATCAACTAATATCAAAGTTGAAGCCTTAATTTGTTGCAAAGGAATTAGAAGAGTTTTGAAGGAAGAGATTTGTTTGACTTGAAGAAGAAGATTGAAGAGAAGAAACAAAGCTTTCGTGAAGATTGTAGGAAAAAAAATCAAGGTTGACACTATTCATCGTCATTGTTCATAGGTATTGTTCATCGAACTGTTCATCGTATTGTACATCGCATTGTTTCAGATTTTCCAAGTATCTCCCTGAATTATCCAGTAATTTCAAAAAACTCCCCAAAAATTTCCAAAATTGCATAAACCTACCTGACCCATAACAACAGTTATCTGCAATCCACCAATGAAAAAAAATTACAAAAAATAGGTCACCCATATTATTCCCAATTCATATTCCTACCTACACCCATATTATTCTCCGCCCTCATATCAAAATCTATATAGCCCAAGTCCATTATATTACCCCACGGTGTCTTATAGCGATTGTCCTCAATTTTATTTTACTATCCACAAACCACCTACATCCCCCATTCCCCTAACCTGAACCCATTTCTCCTATATCACCACCATCTCAGTGACCAGTGACATAACACTCACTACCACCTCCACTGTAATATAGATTGAGATAAACATCATCAGTTTAGCAAAAATTTAAGAGAAATGAGAGAACAAGTAGAAGCATAGTATCAGAAAATGATTAACGATGGAATTAGAGTGCTTCGAAATAACAAAATATGGGAGAAAGCAAAGGCGCATAGATATGGATTAACCATATTGTTTGTCTGAGTCGCTCCAGTTTTTTGAAGAAATTAATAGCAACCATCACACGTACTCGATTTTCGACGTGTGGGCCATGTGTGATTTCTTCCCTATTTTTATCAAGAAGATGTTGTGGTTCTCATAAAGGCACGAGCAGTACGTTATGCAGTTTACAGTGACCCCTATTGGGAGTCTTTCGAGGAAAAAGCTAATGAGAAGATGTGCGTCCAGAAGCTCTTGTGCATATTATTGATATGTGGACCATGTTCCTTATTTGGGTCCATTCCATTTTTCAAAGTGAGTTGTTACCAAGGCAGAGTCTCTGAACGATATTTGGCCCATTTTGACAAATGTTAGATGAATGATGTAGTTGTTTTAGCTCTAGCAAGTGTATCGTGGCAAGGTTCGATGTTGACTAGTTTGAGTGCACTTCGCATTGTGTTCTATGACCAGTTGCTTGTGCTAATCAGGCTTCTTCGACTTCTAGCTCGATGACAAGCTTCTTCAACCCGGGGAAGTTGATGAAGTAGCATTAGAGGTTAGTTTGGCAATATTAATATTAATTGTAATTGGGTCTATAAAAGGCCCAAAATAGTAGTTAGGGCATTATTAGCCAATTATGGTTAGGTTAATTAGTTTACCAAAAAAGTTAGGGGAACTATAAATAAGGCAAGCGATTGTTCATTGTTGTTACTTGTTAGATTAATGAATGTTAAAATAGTTATTTTATTAGGGTGTGTTTGGTTGCATGAAATCTTATTCCATGGGAATCCATGAGGGGGCCATCTACATTTAAGCTAATTTGAGATAGTACTCACTATCCACGGTTAGATTTAGTGATCAATTGATTCTCATGGAATAAGATTCTATGCAACTAAACACACCCTTAGTTGTTTTCCATCATTTTTTATCATAGTTTTATCTTGATTATTGTTTCATTTATGACTTCGTTTATTTAGATTATTGTTCTTTAGTTTATCAAAAATTGATATAATTAACACATGACATGAGAAGTTCCAATTATAGTACAATGTTCAGTGCAGCGATTAATTAATTTAGATAACAATTTTGTTGAGGATTATTTCCTTGAGGAAGTCATCTTCACCGCATCCATTTAGGGTGCCAACTAGCATCGTCGTTATGCATCCATAATTGTATAGGTACTACAGAAAATTCAGTTCATATCTGAACTCAGCATAAAGAATATATAAACAATAAACTACATCAAATACTGAAATCAGTATGTTGACGGTGACAGACCTTATATCTTGTGTTGATCCGAAAATGCAGAGCTGAGAGGAATATTCTCTTCATCAAAACAGTGCGCAAATCCGCAAATGTCTTGACCTTGTTCACAGGAACCTGCAGTAACACCAAACAAAAAATCGCTCGTGAATAATTCCTTGCAAAATTTTTAGTAACCTTTCACAGCATAGCAAGTGCACCAACAGTAGTAGGTGAAGCTCTTAAGATACTGGATTATACCACACAAAAAAAGTAGGGGTCTTAATATTAGGTCAGGGTGACGAACAAGGCGTAGATATATAACTTGCTTTTGAATATGATATATTCAAGTGCCTAGAGCAACTATCCTACACCTCCTCAAATTTAGAACCGCCACCCCCCCCCCCCCCCCGCCGTATCTCTCACATTTTTATATGTTTGGAACTTAAAAAAGTTAATATTTCTTATGCATGTTTCAAATTCCAAAATCCGAGTGAATAGAAAATCTAAATGTTTGGTTTACGTTAGACATTATCAAGTGATAAGTAACACTACCAAGTAACAACTAGTAAATTAATAAACATAATGGAATAATAAACTGTGTGACTGTATAATAAACACATCTACAACTTAAACTAGTAGTAGCTAAATCAAATACATGAAGAACCATCTACGTCCACGAGTGATAAGTACAAATAATTCCGAGTCAAAGAATCGGATCCAAGTCTCAACCCAATGAACGATATCCCTCAATGTGCATGATTCTTGTCCTAAAGTGAAGTGAAACGGTGTCAATACACTCGCACATATTCCGATATTAAAATCTCGGAAAATATCACAATTTTTGTCCTAATGTTAAGAATCCATGAATCGCACAATGACGATTTCTCGAACCAATGTCTCATCCGTGAGTTTCCATCGTCGAAGCAATACATCAAGCATTTGTAGTTTATGAATACAAGATTGTTGATGTGAATTGTAAAAGATAGTTTCCTCTCATTAGGATATAACTGAAAGCTCCAAACGACAATTCCTCCTCTTGATCCCAGAAGAAATTAAAAGGATTTGTGGGACCTGAGGAGTGATCATGGGCTACCTAAGTGGGCCTGGGGCTCGGTTACTTTATTTGATAAAAGGAGTTACTTTTAGATTGGGTAAAGGAAATAGGTCAGGCTTTGACTAAGGCAACACTCTTGCAGCACATAACTATGCTTGTTAACAAGTCATGACCAATCCCTTCTAATCATGCCTAATTGGGCATTCAGGATGACAGAGTCATATTCTTATTTGTGCACCACTACACATTGAAATTTTTTGTTTTTTTTTTCTATGCTCATGCCCTGTCCTAGTTATCTAATCACGTAAAGTTGCCTACTAGTTGCTTGCTTTTTGTCATTGTAAAGCAGCTCTTAACAGGAAAAGAGAACACGGTCACAATATAACTTGACAAAGATCAAAGAATTTTCTAGAAAATTAATGATGTTTCATAGGAAACACAGTTATGCAACCACATTTATAATCAGACAGCCTTCTGGACACTGTAAGAACTGCAACAACATCTGGAATTGTAGTTTTTCTTTTTCTTTTTAGCCCTTTCCTTTTCTTCAACTAATAAAGGTCAAATTTTATTGCGCTAAGATATACACACTAAACAGAGATTAATGTGCATGGACAATCTCCTCCCAACCCAACAAAAGGATGCCCAATGCCATATTATGCACAAATTATTCTAAATGGTTGTTTTCTTTTCACTTTTAAGTTTTAATGGTTAATATGTAACTTGTGAGCGTTATTATGAGTACGCTTTTGACTATCTAGTTGTAACTTCTTAACCTTATCTAAGTTGGATAATTTCTATATATTCTCCACATTTACTTGAGCTTCATTTAATTGAATGCATTTTATGCCAATGAGGTTCAGTTGTTCGGTATTTTGTTTTGAGGAACAGAGATGCATTAAATATTGTAATGTTGACTTTAACAAATTGTATGGATTCCAACTCCAAAGAAAATTTTACTTAAAACTATGCTCGCTTATAAACTTACTACATGCAAACACAATCATAAACAACGGAAAAACAATTAATACTCGGTCCTAAGTAAGAATTCAATATTGGTAGTACCAATAAATGAATTCTATCATACCTTGCAGAACATGTTGATTGAAAAATTTTGAAGCAACTCATGCTGGAAGATCTGTGGAGGGTCAGCATCCTCCCCAATTCCTGGGAGGGACCATCTATGCTTGACAGGAGGACGAACTGCATGTCTTTCCTTTTTGACAGTTCTTGGTTGATCCATAGTAGATGATTTTTCATTAGATAAACTTCCCGCTAAACCAACAGGGAGTTTTGGAACAAGAAAACTTGCCATTGCACCAAATCCACCTTCAGTGGGTGCAGGGGTTGTCTCATTTTCTACACCTGTTCGTCCAAAGACAGCCTGCACAACAGTAGCGTAGTATATTTATCAACAGATCCAAAAAGATCACTGCAATGTCGACAAACAAAAAATTTCATCATAGTCATTCCATAGTAACTGCTGAAGCAGAATAGTGAATAAACTTAAAAGAGCTCCCACGTACTTCAATTTGGTAAACAGTCTTGGAAATATTGTCAATATCACCCACGATGTATAAAGTGGCATTTGCTGGGAAATACCAGCGTTCATGAAATTTCCTTATTTTATCTGCATCCCACTTCTTAATCTGCTCTTCTAATCCAATAGGAAATCTTTGGCTCAGCTTGTTCTCTGAATGCAAACGTTGTAGCAACTGCATGCAAATAATTAACCAAATTGATCAAAGATATCGACAGGAAGTGACATTGTATATGCACATCCAGCCCATCGAACATGGGAACTGATTACTTACGCACCTGGCAATCAACACGATACTCTATAGTGTTCATCATCTGTAATTCTGAGAGGATTGCTCGTCTCTCTTTTTCAACACGAGAAGTGAGAAACTTTGGGTAAAATGCTATCTGCATTGATGCACGAGGTATGGTCAATATAATTAGACGTATCATCTCCCATGGCACAGCTGCCAAACATGGAAACATGAGTTACTTGTTTTGGTGGTCTCTCCTAAGATTAATCATTTCAGAATGTTCCAATCTATATGCAAAAATGTATTCAGCTCCTAGCAATAACAATATGTTGCATACCTCATTCAAAGCATCCAGTACAGATGGAAGTAGATCACCATCAGAGTCCTAACAAAGAAAACACAATCATTCAGATACGCTTAGAACTTTCTTTCTGACATTTGAAAGCATTATTATGATATCTAATTTTATTTGAACATGTCAACTGCTAGTGTCCAGGAAGATGGATCAATTAAGCATGCACACAAAATGATATTTGGGCTAAACTGTCTAAGGTTGGGCCACAAATCAGTGAAATAAAAATTGGTTTGTATCATACTTCTATTGATGAGAACAATCCACATCCTCAACTGAAGAAGTTGGGAACACAATGGAGGAAGTTAGTATTTTTCTATTTTCAAAAGAATGATAGTGAATGCATGGATCAGGGTCACCTGCAGAACCCTATAATGTCCATTTTTATAATGAAAGACATCATGCTTTATAATTTTCTTTATTTATTTTTTGTCTTGCTTTCTAACAAAATTGCTTATTATTATTATTATTATTATTATTATTATTATTATTATTATTATTATTATTATTATTATTATTATTTTATTATTATTGGTGTTGTTATAAATAATAAAAACTAAAAATTGAAGTAAAATACAGATTGAAAAAGTGAAATAAAATAAAGTACAAATACAGAAATATAGAGTAAAACCTAGTCAACGTTTACACACAAGTAAATGTAACAACTAAGAAAGACATAGCAGACCTTAATACTGGTAGGTGAATGGATATGAAACACTGTATGATGGAAATCTGTGTAAGCATTTGATCGAGCTCCAGTCCCTAGTAGTTTTTCACGTTTCTTACTTCCTAGAAATGCCACGTGTTCGATCATGTGGGCAATTCCCTGCTCATCCTCCTCCTCATCAACTGATCCAGCATGAACTTCCATATGTGCTTCAAACCTATAATCCAGTAAGATCAACAAATAAACAGAAATAACAATAATAACAATAATAATAATAACAACAACAACAACAATAATAATAATAATATCACAGCTGAGATTCCGGTTGATGAGGGCCCCAGTCCAAATACCAAAACCTATATCAATACATAAATGGACTTTTTATCTTTTCTTGTTGTTGGAGAAACTAACCACTACAGTACAAGAAAATGGAAAGAAGAAGAAAAGGGAGAGGCGAAGTTGAAAGAACGACTCGCATATTAAACAAAGGCAACAAAGCAATAATGTGAAGCAAAGCAGAGAAAACTTCACAATAGTACAGAAGTTATATAGCATCATTTTTCACTCAGATGCACAAGGATAACACCAAACTGAGAAAGCAATACAAGGATGGCACAACCCACAAAAAACCATTCGATAGAACAACCAAATTATTCCATGAAGAAAAATATGTTATAATCAGCTCAAATCAGTCATTTCTTCTCAGAAAAATTTAGATGCCCACTTCATAATTGAGGCCAATTGGTTGTAGTTGTACTTTCTAAACTGCTATCATCGACTCAAATTACTACTTGAGAATTGTCTACAGGAGCATTTGCAAATATAGAATCAGTAAAAAAAAACTGAATATTGATTAGGAGAAAATAGAGTGAACTGAAAAGAAAAATACCTGTTTGCCGGAACCTTGTTCGGTAGAATAAGGTAGCGAAATCCATTCTTTAACTCTCCTCTGTACAATTTCGGGTGAGATGGAAGTTGAGAACCTAAAAATCCCTGCAATTGTGCTCTTTCTATTTCTGGATCTAACGACTCCAGTCCTTGTTTCTCAAGACTGATATCAGACCAGGTTGTGCTTGCTACATGCGGCTCATCAGGGCCTACAGCATATGAAATATGAGTTGGCTTCACCTAAAAGACATCCAATGAAAAGTCATTCAGAAAGAGCTGATTCTAACTCCCATATTTCTAAATACAATTGAAATTATTAAGGTAACCAAGCGATCAAATTAGGTTTTCTTCGCATTTATTCACAGCCCACTTGTAGTCGTTGGACGGGTGTATAACAGTGACGTACAAATTGTATCTCGATATCAAACACAGTCTCAGTGGTAGAAGGTATCCTACGTCTCACATTTGAATGGGAAAAAAATGTGAACAAAATTGGGGTCAAATTACCTTGGAGCAAAAGATTGTGAAACAGAGCTGGTGGACTAAGAGTATAAATGCATTATTTGGGCAGGCTTAGGAAGATCTTTTTTAAGTCAAAACACATCAAAATTTTATCGATCAATAAAAAAGACAAAGGTGAGTAACTCACCATACAAAGAAGACAATTAAAAAAACACTAGGGGATATAGTGTGCATAACATATAAGCTAATCACTAACAGTATAAGTCAATACAAATGTACCATGAACGAACAACATTTTGGGAATTCCCATACAAAAAACAGGTAGTGAATCTCATAAAACTACATACTACTTTCTCCTTCCAAGATATAAACCTTCAGAACAATATGGCATCAGATTTGGACGGCTGAGTGGAAAAACAAGATAAGCTTTCAAATTCCTAAAAGGTTAAAACACTACAAAAAATTTTGTGCATACTCAAGATAAGACAGTATAATATATTGGTCAAAATAGGAAAAGAATATAACCAACTGGAACCTAAATTATAGTCCATCGTGTGTTGTCAACGAAAATTACGTCTTGGTTTGATGTAAGAAAAATTAAAATTTTTAAAAAATTAAAATTAAAAAAGAAACCTACATATTTTGGTTGATTAAAGTGCCTACATATTTTGGTTGATTAAAGTGCCTGAAAGGTAGACCAGCACCTTGATTGAGCCATATCTAAGAAACACACTTGGATACGCAAAAGTCATGGGAACTCCTAGTCCTAATCCTGAATCCAGACAAAACTACGGGTGTTCCACGAGTCACCTATGTCCGAGAGGTAAGAAATAGACAAACTATGCCTAGTGAACCATTAATCACAAAATTGAGGGTGCTTGAAGCGAAAACTAATATATTTAAAACAGTTGTGAAAAGCAAAGCTTCATAATACAACAGTAAAACTTGCACCAAAAACATTAGTTCATGGAAAAGTTCAGCTCATTATCACAAATATAATTGCAAATCCCAACTTCTTTTAGATGACAAGCTCATGCAAGCCTCTGCGCCATGGAGAAAGACAACCATCATAATACTGTCTGATGAACAAAGTTGACTATAATAGTACAATTATTAATCACGTCTATTCAAGGAAATGATAATTATTAATACTTACAGATGTCTTATCAAGCGAAAATTTTGACGATGGAAAGGTTGACTTGTCAAGTAAGACCCTCTGTCCTGATTTTTTCACACTGTTATGTCGACGGTAACGGTTATGGAAACAGGTGATGCATCTATGCTCGTCTTCCAATAGCGCTGTAGAGAATGATTCAAAGAGATTGCAAGAATATTGTTTCCAAGCACTACTCCTTTTGTGAGCTCGCGATCTTCCATTTCCACCTTGTAACAACCTATTCACCCATAACAAGAGTAAAAACTATTACGATCAATAACTCATTTAATGCATGCAATTTAGTGACCAGCCTATGACTGCAATACATCATGGCCATGACCCATTCAGCCCATTAAACCAGCTATTCCCACAATCCAATATAGATTTTGCAGGTAATTCAATGAGCTTCCATGAAATTTACATTTTATTTTTCCATGCAAAAAAAAAAGAGTGGCGGAAATACAACTCGGCAATTTTAATCACAAGGGTTAGATTAAGAAAATAATTTTTTCCCTGCCTTCCCCAATTTCCTCTTGGGGGTCATCTCTCATTTTTCCTATTTATCCAGATTGTTAAAGTGCTAGGTAGAACAACTAGGTCTAAAATCTTGTACTGTCTGTCCTAAGAGGGAAGTCACTAATAAATAACACACTCAATAGCTTTTGCACCTGTTCAAATTCACTGAATTCATAGCATTGCCAAATTCCATTAAAATGTGTGGCACTTCCTTTCAAGTCAAACATCAGAAAAATTATCTATTAAAATCAGACTAGAGCTTGAAGTTAGAAGTTGGATAGTCGTGGTTAGAATCAAAAGCACATAATATAGCGAAAATCACGAGTATATATCCTTGTCACAAAAATACATCCGTACCAGAAAAGTGCCATGGACGAATTAAGGGCCCCTTCCCCAACCCACTCCCACTCTTTTTCAACCAATACTTTCAGGATTCATAGCACAGTGGTCTCCATGGCTAATGAAATAATCAAGTGTTTCCAACATGTCGTCATTATTCTTATGTCATCGTTGGCTGGCTTGGATGACTATGCACTAGGTCTTGGTCTTTTTTTGTCCCATTTTGCACAATGGTCCACGAAAGTTTTAGCTTGAATCTTGTTTATATGTATGCACGTCTCTTGCTTCAATACAAAATGAATATGATGATTATATTACTATGGTATCAATTAATGAATTTTTTATAGTTGTTAAATATAACTTATTAACCAAAAGGTCCCGAAATATTGTTTAGAATTAACAAAAATAATAGATAACTCATAATTCCACAAATATCCATTTCTAAACGTGTGAGGCATAAGGCTTAAGGCGTAAGCCTTTAGACGTATTTGAAACCTTGATATAAGCCTTTGACGCATTACAACCGAGACTCACCTTGACGCGAGTACTGAGGAGTAAGTGTCCGCATAGTTTTAAACATTGGCTCAAACAAAAGCCAAAACAACAACAATTGTATTAACTGCTGCTACCTGCTATATTTGCTTCAACATTACTGCAACTATAGGATCAATGAAAAACTCATTTTAAAAGTTGGCAAGAGTTTTTTTTTTATTATTCCACAAATAAATGGACACAGTAAGTCTAAAGAACTTGTTGAACCTACGATTACAGCTATTGATAGGTCCAACCATGAAGGATACGTGCACTTACAACTACAAGGTCTTAAAAAAAAAAAAAAATTTGGTGATCTTTCTGTGGAAGCTGGAGGTAGGGGTTCAGCTAAGAATTATCTACATGGTTCAAAGTCAAATAGGTTGCTTTGCTTTTGGATATAATTGGAGATCAACCTCAAACTCTTTCAAAAGAAGATTTCTCGTATAATTGACAGAAGGTTGGATTAATTTTGAGTTAGCCCATACCAACTTCATTCATTTTTTTTATAGCAGAAGACCCCAATTCTTGTTGCCACTTGCATTTTATTGTGATCCTATACCTATTAGGGAGTTCATGCTCTGATTAGGGTGTCATTCTTCATGTGGACTATAATTCATAATAAAATTTTAACCCAAGATAACCTTGAAAATCATTGTTAACACATGTCCTCTTTGCCTCTCAGCCATGTGCTTTATTACTTTTGCCGTTCTATTGGGGATTTGGTTGAAGTAGAATGTTAAGACTCATTCAAAGAAACGTGCATGAGATAGAAAGGGTGATGAAAACATTAAGAATTGCATTTTTTTGTTGGTGAAGGTTGCTCTTGGAATTTAAGGGGGTTTTCACTTTGATGATTTCATGGTGGAGCGCTAGAAGATAGTTGTCTAGAAGACCCAAGCAAGTTAGAAACTTGCAAAGAAAAGTCAGAAGAGATAGTTTTCAACTCTTGGTTTTATTACCAATTATTTCTTCTTCTTTTTCTCTTCGGGTATTCAATAAATTTGGGGTTTTAACATATAAATTTTCTAAAGCGGTTTCCTGAAGTTGATTTGCACATGCGGATAAGTTTTGTACCCAGTATTGTCCTTAAACTTGCTTCAGTACATGTTGATATTGTTTGAAAATAGTTAACAATTCCCTTTACTTCCTACATTTATAATCAAAATTTGTAATTGTTTCGACAAGAAAATAAGTTACTTGGTGGTATTTTTGATTCACACCTAGAAGGAATAATCTTTCAGGCAGTGTACTGTGTTTGTGGGGGATTGATAAGGTCGGCTCGAGTACATCTGGAGGCATTACGTTCTTTTATATGATGTTAGAACTGCATCATAATCCATACACCTTGATAAAGACAAAGTATATGAACTAGTTCAAATGCATGGGTGAGTAAAAAGTTCAAATATCATAAGTAGTAATTGAAGTCACTACTACGATTAGACACTTGACAGAAGCATCTTGAGCACTTGTTTAATACATTAATAGAAGCATTTTAAGAGCCCAACTAATTGCCTCTTCACTAATAATTTCAATGCCAAAGTATTAGTCCAAAGCGTGAGAAATATAGGGTTTCGATCTGGGGAGATTTGACTTGGTCAGAATTACAACTCGATAGGAGGAATAACATGAGTGGTAGCCAGCCAGCCAACCAATTGAGCTCTCTAATTTCCGCTTTGTAGTTGAAATGAATCCATTTCTTGCTATTTTCTATTGGACAAACTCATTCAACGTCATTATCATTTAACTTCCCCCTTATCCTCCTATCAAATGTATCACCAAAAGATACCCCAAACAATCTTCATCCAGATACTCCTCTTTATATGATTCCTAAAAGCCCTCTCAGTTATTCTCAGATAAAGCGTATACCTAATAAAAGCTTAAAACTTGCAATTCAATATAAGGCGTTAAATTGGAGTATATATATATATTTGAGATAAGAGGGTCGGAAACCCTTACCTCGATTTGAGATCAATGTATTGACGTCTCAAGGCAAAGCCGGTCCCGTTTCTTGACGAAGGCGCGACGAAGAGAGTGTTGGGTTGAGACCTGAAAGAAAGGTTGTCTCTATGGCCCGAACAGCGGATGCTTGGAAGTGCCGCCGTTAACGAGGAAGCAGAAGCCATTGTGAGCTGTAGAAAGAGAGAGAGAAAGAGAAAAACCACAGGAGGAGAAAGAGAAGAGGAAGAGGAAGAAGAAGAAGAAGGAGAAGACGAGATCTGAAGACGAGGAATGATGAACAGGAGATGAGAGGGGTCGACGTGGGCGATGCAAGTAATCTCCTTATCAATGTTTCATCAGTCACTCGTGCAGATTGCAAGGCTCGTCGGCTGGGTTCAGTTGGGCCAGGTATCTAAAACCATCAAAACCAGCAAACAAGGCCCGGCCTACTAAACGAAACCAACCAATTTGGAGCGGAAATTCTTCCTGGCCTGGGAAAACCAGCGAGGTTGCTGCCTGGGCGGGGCAAAAAGACAATTTGGAGTTTTAGTGGAACAATCCCAATCTTTTAAAGGTTAATTATGATATCCAAAAATAAATAGCTAATTAAATGTCAGCCCTTATTTGATATCGTGTTGCATATACCCCTGGACTAGCGGTCAATGTGTTGGATTGTTATTGCACCTGCTATTTTCAAATGGGCAAAGTTTTGATGCCTAAAATACCCTTACACGATCTAATGGTCATGATTAAACATTCCCAACAACTATGATAATCCATGTGACAGTATCTGGCTGTGTAAGTTTTTTATTAAACAACGGATTGGGAGAGAGGAGAAATTCACTTGGATTCCTATCTATTTAATCATCGGATGGCGATTCCATAAAAAATCACAAGGCAAAGATGTTTAGAGTAGCCAAGAGCTGAGAAACTGTAAGTTGAAGTCCAAATAGAAAGAGTTGTGCAACTCTAGCCATCCGCTCTAAACTATGTGTTGAACCAGGGGGCATCTTTGGTGGTAGCGAGGAGGGGGGTGTAATAATGATACTAGTTATATTTTTTTGTAAAACAAACCCCACTTGAACATTGTGATGAGCTCACTCATGTTGGCAAAGATTGTCCACACTTGAATCAAATGCAAATCTGTATTGAAGTGAATGTAAGTCAGTGAGCTCTAATTCAATGTGTAAGGCTGGCTAGAATTGTTGGTGTAACTGGAGATGAGAGGGGTCGATGTGGGCGATGTAACTGGAGATGAGAGGGGGCGATGTTGGTGTAACTGGCTAGAATTGTTGGTGTAACCTAGAATTAGGTTTAGGGTTATTGGTCGAGGGAAATGAAGGAATGATGATGCTCGCTTGCTTTTGTGTTATGCGTGCTCAAGGAAGGAAAAAAACAATTAAGGAGATAAAAAAAAGTGTGGCTCAGGGCAATGACATGTTTGCCAAGCAAGAGGACAAAATAAATAAAAATAATGTTTTATTTGTTTTGATGTTTGTGAGAAAAATCAGGAGGGCACTCTCTCGAAGATATTATTGAGTGTCGGATGTATCTTTCTACATCTGTTTCCAACTCCCTAAAACGCCCTTGTCCATGTTAGAGAATTTCCCTCATATCTCCGTCATTTTCCTCACTATCTATACCTCGACATCATCTTCTTATTTTCCTCCTAACCCGAGTTTCTCTCACCGTCCTGATCGTTCTCTCAATCACCAATCGTCGCCAACAAATCTCAGTCGTGCACCATCCCGCGATCTCGATCTCGTCCCATCTCATCCTGATTTTTTTTTGTCCTTTTGGGATTGATCAAACTCATCCCGATCTCGTCCTGTCCCGATCTTGAGTGGAATTGAATCTGGATAGAGATTTTCAATCTCGCTCATCCCGTCCTATCCCGAATTTATTTATTATTATTAATTTTAATCAAACTACTTTCTAAAAGGAAGTTCATGATGTGTTTTGAAATTAAATCAAAATATCTAGAAAATTTACTCGCTTGATTTAGTACTCTTTGTCTATTTAAAAAAAAAAAAAAACCCCTTAAATTTGGAAATTTTAGGTGAAATTGAACCTATGAAAATTTGTTTTTCACACTTTAGATTGGTTATAGAACAATTATTATTGTTAAAAATTAAAGGCAAATGATGGTTTGTTTTAGTTTTGCATTATAAATTATACGAATTATTGGTTAGTGTATCACATAAATGATGTTTAACATACAAAATTGTAAGTTCATTGGACTCTAAATTGTTTTATGACATTTAATATTGTTACAATGAAAGTTGTATGTACATAATTTGGTATTATTGGTGTTTCAGCAATGTGAGATTACATTTTTTGTTATTCTTCATTGGAGGATGAGGTCTATTTACTACATGTTCATCATGTCCCATTCCGAACCCCTTTAGGATGGGACGAGGTCGGGATGGAGTATCCCATCCCATCCCGTCCCAATTCTGATTCCGAACAAACGGGATGAAGTTCGTCCCCTCCCATCCTGTCTTGTGCCCACCCCTATCTTTAGTTCTGACATCATCATCATCATCAAAGCCCATTCCCGAGATTTTCGGGGTCGGCTACATGGATTTTGGTTCTCCAAGCAATGCGATCTTCCCACATTTCTTCACCTAATCCAAGCTCAATGATATCTTCATTCACCGTCTTCATCCAAGTTTTCAACGGTCGTCCCCTCCGTCTACACCCTCCATTAACTTGCCAATCTAAACATTTTCTAATTGGCGCCGTGCTTGGTCTCCTCCGCACATGACCAAACCAAGTTAAACGTCTTTCTCTAATTTTTTCCTCTATGGGCGCTACACCTAAGTATCTCCTAATTCTTTCATTTCTAATTTGATCCTTACGAGTTTTACCACACATCCACCTTAACATACGCATTTCTGCTACTGCCATCCTATGTGTATAAATCCAGGAAGATGGCCTCCGTAGTAGACCTACCTGGCATAAATCCAAATTGATTCTCCGAAATCGTGGTTAAACTCCTAAGTCTTTGTTCTATAACCCTCTCCCAAAGTTTCATCGTATGACTCATAAGCTTTATCCCTCTATAGTTCGAGCAATTCTGGATATCCCCTTTGTTCTTATAAATTGGTACCACAATGTTATGCCTCCATGAATCTGGCATTTTTCTAGTTTCCAAAATCCTATTAAAGAGCTTAGTTAGCCATTGAATCTCAACTTCTCCCAGACATTTCCATGCTTCAATTGGTATATCATCCGGTCCAACGGCCTTCCCTGTCTTCATTCTTTTTAAAACTTCTCTCACTTCTAGGGCACTAACTCTGCGATGGAACACGCGATCTCTCCCTTCCTGCGAAGCATACCCCTCCAAGTTTAACTCCCCTACATGTGTTCCATTGAGTAGGCTCCAAAAGTAATCCTTCCATCTATCTAAAATAGCTTTATCCTGCATTAAGACTCTTCCATCCTCATGCTTAACACACTTAACATGACTCAAGTCCCTAGTTTTTCATTCTCTAGCCTTCGCTATCTTGAAAATATCCTTCTCCCCTTCCTTCGTACCTAGCCTATTATAAAGAGCATCATACGCTCTCTTCTTAGCTTCCCCTACTGCTCTACTACTCAACTTCTTAGCGTGCTTATAAAGCTCATAAGACTCTAGGCACCTATCTTTTTGCCACGCCTTAAAGCATCTTTTATTTTCCGCAATGGTTTGTTGCACATCCGTGTTCCACCACCATGTCTCCTTACCATAGAAACCTCCTCTTTTGGCCTGTCCTAACTCTTCCTTCGCACATCTTCTTATTCGGTTTGCCAAATGTTCAAAAAGATCCGCGCTACTAGTCCTATCTTTTGGTTCTAGATTCTCTCCACCCTCTGAAACTGACTGGCCACCCAAAATCCTCTTTCTAAATCTTTGACACACATCTCCTTGTAAGGTCCACCACTTAATTCTCGGTCTAACCTATTCTATAGCAATACGACCCCTACTCTTAAAACAAAAATCGAGAACTAACAGCCTATGTTGGGATGTCAGACACTCTCCTGGTATAACCTTACAATTTTTACACCTACCTAAATCATGTCTCTTCACAAGAAAATAATCAATTTGACTTCTATTACGCCCACTCGCAAAGGTCACCAAGTAATCTTCCCTCTTCTTATAAAAAGTATTTACGATCCCAAAATCCTGAGCTAAAGCAAAATCTAGAATAGAAATCCCCGCAGTGTTTCGATCCCCAAAGCCTTGACCTCCATGTACCCTCTCATACCCAACTCTATCCTTACCGACATGGCCATTCAAATCCCCGCCTAGGAAAACCCTATCGGAAGAGAGAATTCCAAGAACTAACTCCTCTAAAGAGTCCCAAAAATCCTTCTTAGTCTCCTCGTCCAAACCCACTTGGGGTGCATACACACTAATAACATGCACTATCTCTAGTTCTAAAGCTAATTTAATACTTATGATTCTATCCCCAAACCTCCTAACGTCGACTACTGCATCCTTAAAAACTTTATCTACCACTATTCCCACCCCGTTCCTAGTGCCATCTTTACCAGAATAGAAGAGTTTGAACCCTCCTCCTAAATCTTTAGCCTTGTTTCCCTTCCATTTTGTCTCTTGAAGGCAAACTATGTTTACTTTCCTCCTACACATGACATCCACTAATTCTATTGTCTTTCCCGTCAAGGTTCCTATGTTCCAAGAGGCTAATCTAATCATTCTATCTCTAGCTCTAACCTGGACTAGCATCTTTACCCACCCCCGTCCAGAAAGGTGCGAGAACCCTTGCCTATTTAACACTACAGCCGGGCGCCGCTGCAGCGCGCCTTGCTCATTTGTCAATACACCCGAGCGTAGGTGCAGCGCGTCGCTTATAGCGGGGGACGCCCTATCCTTCTGCATTAATCTTTTTGAACCAATATCCATGAAAAGGGATGTGATGGGTTTTTTACGGTTGGCTATCACAAGCCTAACACCAACCCTCCTCCTTTATCCGGGCTTGGGACCGGCCGTTGCAACGGGCGGAGTTATCTCTAGTTCTGACATCAACAAAACAAAAAAGTTAGTTCTTATGCCCAATTCAAACCAATGTCCAAGATAAGCACATCAAAAGTGTGATAACTCTAATCAATAGACTAAAAACTTAAAACTTACACCTCAAGCAGATACTTATTAAAAATGGAGAATATTGAGAAATAAATAGATGTTGGAGTGGATTGGGAAAAAATGAGAAAAACCGTGGAGATTCAAATGACTAAAAACCGTTATTTTTATATTGAAATTGTTTAGGACCAACATTATAAAACGTTACTGAATCAATCAACTGCATTATACTATCACATAATCACATAATACAAAAATTAGAAGTAGAAAAAAAGATGAAAAACTCTACTTTGACATGTTGAAAAAAAACTCCAAAAAGACATGGTGAGTTTTTTTTTTTTTTTTTAATCTCTTATTTCTTGTGCCTTGTTTAAGATTTGTCAAGAAAAATACAAAGTGACATTCTCCCATTAATCAGTAATTTGTGCTATGCAATGCAAATAGTTTGAGATAATTTTAATGCAATGTGTCAAACAAGTAAAAGCATAAACTCCAATCCCTTGTTTGATAATCACGTCATGTTCACAGGTCACGTGTGTTATGCCTAAGTTTTCTCATTGAATTTCCTTCTAAAGAAACTAAATAAAAGCACATTTTTGATTTCATGCATCGAACTCAAATGTTATTGAGGGAAACTAATAAGTTGAATTTGTTGAAAGGCGTGTTGGATTTTTATCGAAATCATATGTAATTGAAGGCAACCAAGTCAAACTTGTGGAGGCTCACATTTAGAGACCTTAATAAGCCATTGCATGAGACTAAAGGACAAAATGAAATTTTGTTCAAATAATTGTTTAAGTATATCCTCATCCATCCACATTATACCGCAAACTTATCATTTCATTTGTAGTAAAATACGATATTGTAATAGACATATCTTAATGAAATTAGGATCTTCAAATGGCTTTGAAAAAAGAATAGTGTACTGATATATCGGTAGCTTATTTGAATTTTTTTTCTTTTTTGGCGAAGAGCAATCATGATTTGTATAGGATCTCGAAACCAGTTTTCAACTGGATTTTAGAAGACCATTAATTATTTGAGATTTTAAAGGACCAAATCCTAAATTTTAGATCAATACATGTTTACACATCTAAATTCATACTATCGTGATTATGCGAACTATTCAGATATTGAAGTAAAATAAGTAACAAAAGTTTCTATATTGTAAACTTTAAGAACTTAAGGAAACTAGTGGGTGCGCAATAAGAAAATTGATAGCTGGGAAGTCTTTTTAGCATCACAAGATTGAGATATTTTTCTTAATAAGCTGAAATATGTTACAAATAGTGGATTACCCACTTGCTAATGGAGCATCCACAAAATGGTAGAATGAACACTGTCTAATATTTTATCTAAATGGGATGTCCACTTACACCTCTCATTGCCTATAAATAGGTTCTACAAATGCATAGAATGATGTAATTAGGAAGAATACAAACATTATAAAGATTGAAGTGAAAGAGATGTGTATTAAGAAATATTTTATCTAATTTGCAGTTTATTATTCTCTTGTTTCTATCTAGTTTTGTTGTTTATTATTCTTTTATTTTGTAACACGTTATCTGCATGAGGCTCTAATTAACTGAGTATAACGATTCTCTGATCAGAACAAGTTGGATCTTCAAACAATTGGATAATATCATTTTGTTGATTTGGTATTCTCATTCAATACTTTTATATTCCGGATGGTGAGTATTCCATAGAATATATATCTTAGTAACCATTCAATAATTTCATTTATACTTCTATTGTATAATCTATTTTGCTGGAACTATTTGTATAACAACTCTGATGGATCTTTAGTTGCAGCATTGTTTTCCAAAATAGACTATACAAGGTAATAGTATTAGTTATGAGTTATTTACTTAAAAAATACAAATAGAACAAATTCAGTTACTCTATAGGAATAATTCTATGAGTTGCACTAAAACATGAGTGCTTTGTTTTTGCTCCACAAATGATATTTGTTATATGTTTCCTTTAACTCGCTACAAGAAAACTATATTTTAGTGACGGTGGCCAAAGGTGTTTAGCGACAGTTATACATAATACTGCGACGGTTGGACAACCGCCGCTAATAAAGGCGTCACTGGGGTATTCATCGACGGTTTTCAGCAACCGCTGGCATAATCGTCGCTATATGTATATAGCAACGGTTGTCAATAAACGTTGGCAAAACCGTCATTAAATACCATATAGCGATGGTTGCAACTGTCGGCAAAACCTGATGACCTATACACTTTTTGGCGACAGTTATTAACCTCCGCTAAAATTCATAAACACACAAACGGCTATAACCGCCTCTAATTCTCTTTGATTTTTATTTTTTTTACCAAAAAACCCACATTTTTCAACCTGTAGTGCTTTCTTTTCATAGGGTGAAAACAATCTATCTAACATGTGCACAACTTATAAACTCAAATAAAAAATCAAATATAAATGACACTAAACTTTGATACCATCATCACACATTAAAAGGGACCTTAATTTCATTTCAAAATCAATATCACATGGTCCAGAGAAAACTATAAATTAAATTGTTACATATTCTCAATGTTCACATCTAACCACCAAAACCGAAGTTGTACAATGGCTGGCTAGTTAGCTTAAAAGAAACTGAATTACGAAATGCTCCACAAGCTTTGGTGCTCATCAATGATCATGTTCTCCCTGCAATATGGAATCACAAAAAAAATATGAGAATATTTCACCACAAAACCAAAACAAAGGAAATCAAGAACAATGAATTGAAAATAAAATCATATTTCAATCATCTATGCTCCATATGGCTATATTATCATTTGGTTAAATCCACAATGGAGCATATGGCTATATTATCATTTGGTTAAATCCACAATTGAACTGGAGGAATCAGACCTGCTAGATAAGTAAGTAACAGAGAACCATGGCATCAAAGACAAACAAAAGTTCTGAATGATGCTCAGTTAAAAAGAAACTTGAACATTAATTCAGTGTGTCATATAAATGAAATTGATGCTGAACAAGAGGAAAATAAACAAAAAAGATGGGATTATTCTTAGGGTGCTAGGAATACATCTGCCTGCAATTATGCAGTCCAACAAATCTTGGTTAATAACCATTGGGAGAACAAGAATAACAACCCAAACTATATGAAATAATGTAGTATTTACATGGATAACGGCAGTGACTACTGACC
The DNA here is from genome assembly GCA_963556465.1 of Berberis vulgaris. Lineage (NCBI taxonomy): Eukaryota > Viridiplantae > Streptophyta > Magnoliopsida > Ranunculales > Berberidaceae > Berberis > Berberis vulgaris. The sequence continues at coordinate 70,342,567 of OY747135.1, forward strand.
TATTAGCAAACACAAAACTAGGAAGCTAACAACCATTTTACTTTTATAGACAACTATGTAAAAGATTTCCTATTCCATGTGATAATAGCCTCCTACGTCCCAATTGGTATTCGGGAGTTTGAAGGATCTAAACTGAATCGATCTTAGATATCTAACATTACAACAAGAGGCCTTATCATTTGAGAATAATAAGGGAGAGATCGTGACTTAAGGCATCCATGATTTTCTGAAGAGGTATGAACAATTTTTCAGTGAGCTTAAGGCACTTCATTAGGATCTACTTTTCTATTCTTTTAGCCAATGACTTATAGTGTATGTTTTAGGGAAGGCAATTTTGTCGCTGACTGGCTGATTCTTTGGCTTCACAAGCTCAACTGTCAAAAAATTAAAAGTTAATTGTAGGACTGCTGGAAGCTTGCCTTCCAAAGCAAAAGGCTTACAGAAGCTTGACAAGGACTGAATCTTATCTTTGAGAAGGAAGATCATTAGTATAAAAAGGTTGCACACTTGCACATAATCATGGATGCTCATAGGGTGAAAGCCTATTTGGGATGTCATGATGTCCAGAGATGCAGGAATGTCTCTGATGTTTCATGGTGGAATGGTTGTACGCTAGGTTTTAGGGGTTAAGTCATGTTCCCTGCCCCACAAATATGAGAGAAGAGAGAGAGAGAGAGGATATATAAAAAATGCATCAAAATAATTGAAGGAAATTAGAAAAAGAAATGTCACAGTAGCAGACAATCTCTTTCTTCTTCATCTATTCGTAATATTTACACTGCTACTATCAAGGCAAATTTTACAGAGAACATGCAAACATGAAGGTGATACACAGATCACAATTTGAAAATAGGGGGAAGGAGAACCAACCAGGAATACTTCATTTCCAGTAGCATATTTCCCACCATAGCCTTTTAGAAGTTTCTCAAGTGCTGCAACACGAGAAAAGTACTGATCAATTGAGAACAAAGTACTAGTTTATAAAAGAAAAATTCAACAAGGTCAATCCTTCCCATCATCACTACATTTCTAAATGCAGCCAAGTTATTGAGGAACTTCGAGTAGAGTTGGAATATCACTACATTTCTACATTTCTAAAAGAAAAATCTACCTCTATTCAACTATAACCAAATTTCGATTACAAGTAGGGTCTTTATTCAATTATAATTAAACTTACAAAATCCAATTACAACTAGGGTCTTTATTCAATTACAATTAAACTTACAAAATAAATCAACTTTATAAACAATATGAAACTCCAATCAATTGATAACCTCATTTGAGGTATGATGATCCCTACTAGGTGTAGACTGTATGAAAAAGCTGCGGAAACTATGGATCATCTTTTCTAGATCTATCTCTGAGGAAGACAACACTCCCACCCCCACTGCTCATAGCTTCCTGCAGATGGCTTCAAAGTGACACGAAAATGAATGTTCTCATATGGGCACTTGGCTATGGAAGAAAAGTGTTTTTTGCAGTTATTTGGGTGGTCTGGAAGGACAGAAATGGTTGAACTTTCAAGGACAAGAAGAAGGACCATTCAGAGTTATGTAATGAAATCAAGGCTCTGGCTTGACATTGGGGAAACATATGGGAAAGTTTACGAAACATTTCATTCCACACTTGCATGTTTGAGTGGGAGAGCCTGTTTTATTTTATTTGTAGCTAAAATCTTGTATGTTTATGTTCAGTCACTAGTTTTCCTTCTTTTTAACGAAATGAAATCTGCTTTGTTTTGTTGATCATAACAAAAAAAATTTATGACCCCCCTTATTTTACTCTTTCTCCCCGCCAGGAATTCGACAAGCTTGCGACCAATCCACACATAGGAGGCTATTATTGCTTGCAAGGAGAAAATGGACATCATTATAACAGTTATAGAACTGAGACTACGATCAAATAATCCCTGGGTTCATTTTGTCTCCTATTGTCCAATATCAATACATATTAACTACAAGAACAGATGGAATTCAGATGAGGTGGATGCTTATGAGTGTGGGGAGATGATAATCACACAGGATACACAAAATATGAGGGGTTTTGGTGCCACAAACATATATGAGGATGAAGTTAATGCCAATGAGATGGGCGAGACATTGTGTTTGTGTGTAGAACATCAGAGTCTTAGGAAAGGTGATGTGGTGTTAGCCCAACAAAAATTACATGATAGGCATTATTGCTATAGTTGCAGGGCTCACATTCTCTAATAAGTAGGAGGCTATCTCTCTTCTCAAATCAAGTAAAAAATTTACCATGGCAATACAGAAATAAACCTAAACGCAAGTTTGATATAAGAGAAAGCAAAAAAATGAATGAAGAAACATGTAAGGAACTAATGATACTGATTCTGTTTTGCATTTTTGTTAATAAATTGAAGATAATAATAAGAAAAGAGTACTACACTAAAAATAATTAAATATTGCTATTACTTATATCTTACCACAAACCAACCAGAATAGCTCAAGAGTTCATCAATATCAAGAAATTTGCTTCTAAAGGCGCTACCTTCCAAAGCCAAAGGAACAAGTTTCAGTTCTATAGGCCGTAGCAGAGCCATTTTTTCAGCAACCTGAAGACAAAATGATGTAATTTCAGGAAAAAAATATTCAGAACAAAGACTAAAGTTAAAAAGAAGTCGAATGTTTCTTGCATTTAATAACCTTCATAGCCATTTATCAGTCATTTGATTACAACACACCCAGAGTAACAAGTAAAGTCACAGTAAAGAGTTCCTTTGATCGGCAAAAGTAATATGCCAGTCTAACAACTAAAACTCAAAGAGTTCCTTACAACACACCCAGAGTAACAAAAACTCAAAGAAGGTTGCTTGAACATAAAAATCAGATAGATCCATTCCCCAAATCTGCTTCATAAAGGAGCAAGAAATCAACAAGTGATCAAATGATTCTTCATAATGCTCACAAAAATATAGTTATTAAAAAGAACAATCCACAGAACAAAAGTAGCTCTTGGAGGCACTTCCTACAACCACGAAAGGGTAAAGTTTGCAGATTCTCTCCTGCAGATCAGAATTCGGAATAGAATTCCCTCCTTAACTTCTCAATCTCAGATTTGTTACGAGACTGCATAGCTGCCAAAGATCTCAAAATAGTGAACAGCCTGCAGAGTAATTCCCAAATTTCAAAATTCAGCAAGAAAAAAGCAAAAAACTTAAATAAATTCAAAGATGATGGGTGGTACCTGATTAGCAAGAGGAAGAGGTGGGGTTGGATGTGAAATTTAAGCAGCCTGAAAAAATAAAAATAAAAACCAAAATTCCCAATTTTCTTCTAAACTAACCTAACCCAAGAACCTTACCTAAAGAGGAGAGATTTCAAGAACATGTTGAGTGATTGTTTGTGATGATTGTTCGTCAATCGGGAGAGAGGATGAAATTGAGCTCTCAAATCCTTGGATGTTGAAGTTGGAGGAGCAATAGATCAGGTGTTACATGGTGATAGGTCGACGATAGTCGTTGGTGAGAGGGGAGGGGTTGCGGTGCTTGGCAGAGAGAGGTTTTTCATTGATGGAGATACCTGTTGAGAAAAGCATAGACGAATGAGAGAGATGTAAGTATGGGGAGATTAGGGTTGAAGATGGAGAAACAGCGAGAAAGAGATGCACTCGTCCCTTAGTAGGTCCGCCACTGGTGAGCGGAGAGGGCGAGCAGAGAAGATCACAACAGATGGAGAGGAAAATCGCAGCAGAGGGAGAGGGGAAAAGCGTCGGGCTATTGTTTTTAGGTTTAGTTTAGGTTTTAGGGAGAGAGGAGATCGTGAACAACCGTCCTAAAATAATATTGTTCCACGACGGTTGAACAAGCGTCGTTGAATAAAGTTTATTACGACGGTTACAACCATCGCCATTTACTAGAATCGCCGTTAAATAATATTAATCTACGATGGTTGAACAAACGTCGTTGAATAACATATTTAGTGATGGTTTTTATGAAACGTCGCTACATAACCGCCGCTAAATTACAGTTTTCTTGTAGTGATTATTGGAATCATGATATTTCATGTACAAAAAAAAACTTTCAATGAATTGGTTTAATAATACGGATCACACTGTATGTATTACAATATTGAAAAGTAATATGTTATTAAAATACCCATATATATACTGCATCTCTAAGTACAAAATAAAATAACCATAAAATTAGAAACTCATCAATCATAGCAATTTAATAGATCTCCTAGACTAGACAGTGGTTGTTGTTCAATTTTTATAAAATATATATTCTCTTCTAGTAATTTCGTCAATTAAAGGCTTACTATCACTATCAAGCGTTCATATGAAATTAAAATTATTTTCTTTGGTAAGGCGAAATTTTTAGAGAATGTTTTTCAATAATAATAATGTTACCCTATATATAAGCAAATTAGGTGTAATGTTCAAATAAACAGTTGAAGCAATATATCTTTATTTAGGCATCTAATATATTTATACATGTTTTCTTATAGACATCGAACATTGCAAAACTTGAGTTTCAAACTCTTACTGTAAATGGAGGAATTATATGTCCTGATAGCTTGATGCTAAACTCCATTTACAAGCTAAGAAATTAGGTTGTGCAATAAAAGAAGGCAATAAATTGCCTGTAGAAGACAAGACATCTGCACTAATTTTTTTACGTCACCATATTCACAACGACTACAAAAATGAATATCTGACTGAGGAAGATCCTTTAGTCTTATGGAAATCCTCAAAGAACAGATATGGTCATCAAAAGGCACTCATATAACCTTTCGCCCTAAATGAATGGTTGAACTTGAGGTTTCAGGATTTTAAAACGGTGTCAGAATATAATTTTGCGATGTTCAACATTGTCTCTCATCTTAATTTTTTTGGAAAAAATGTGACAGATGCGCAAATAATTGAGAAAACATTATCAACATTCCTTGCATCAATTGTGCTCCTGCAACAATAAAAGCTAAAAAACTTGCAATTCAATATAAGGAGTTAAATTAGAGTATATATATATATATTTGAGATAAGAGGGTTGAAAACCCTTACCTTGATTTGAGACCAATGTATTGACATCTCAAGGCAAAATCGATCTCGTTTCTTGACGAAGACGCGACAAAGAGAGTGTTGGGTCGAGATGTGGAAGAAAGGTTGTCTCTATGGCCCAAACAGCGTTTGCTTGGAAGTGTCACCGTTAACGAGGATGCAGAAGCCATTGTGGGCTGTAAAAAAAAAAAAAAAAAGATAAAAACCACAGAAACGGAAAGGGAGGTTGTTGGTCGACTTGATAAAGAGAGAGAAGGAGAAGGAGAAGGAGAAGAGGAGGGGAAAAAGAAGACGAGATCTGAAGAAGAGGAATGATGAGACTAACTTGGTGGTGGATGGTAGCGGTGATGGAGGCGAGGGGGGGCACTAGGGCGACCGTGTAACTGGAGATGAGAGGGGGCGATGAAAGAGGAGAGCGGGGAAGAATTAGGTTTAGGGTTATTGGTCGAGTGAAAGGAAGGAAGAAAGGTTTGACGGTGCTCGCTTGCTTTTGTGTTCTGCGTGCTCAAGGAAGGAAGAAAACAATTAAGGAGATAAGAAAAGTGTGGCTCAGAGGAACGACACGTTTTCTAAGCAAGAGGACAAAATAAATAAAAATAATGTTTACTTGTTTGGATGTTTGTGAGAAAAATCAGGAGGGCTCTCTCTTGAAGATATTATTGAGTGTCGGTTGTATCTTTCTACATCCGTTTCCAACTCCCTAAAATGCCCTTGTCCATGTTAGAAAATTTCCCTCATATCTTCGTCATTTACCTCACCATTTCTACCTTGACATCATATTCTTATTTTCTTCCTCAACCCGAGCTTCTCTCTCCGTCCTGATCCCCCTCTCAATCACCGATCATCGCCAACAAATCTCAGTCGTGCGCCATCCCGCGATCCCGATCTCGTCCCGGTTTTTTTGATCCTTTGGGATTGATCAAACTCATCCCGATCCCGTCCTGTCCCGGTCTTGAGTGGGATTGAATCGGGATAGAGATTTTCAATCTCGCTCATCCCGTCCTGTCACGAACTTTATTATTATTATTATTAATTTTAATCAAATTACTTTCTAAAAGGAAGTTCAGGATGTGTTTTGAAATTAAATCAAAACATCTTGAAAATTTACTCGCTCAATTTAGCACTCTTTGTCTATATAAAAACTTAAATTTGGAAAATTTAGGTGAAATTGAACCCATAAAAAATTGTTTTTCACACTTTAGATTGGTTATAGGTTATTATTGTTAAAAAATAACGACAAATGATGGTTTGTTTTAGTTTTGCATTATGAGTTATATGAATTATTGGTTAGTGTATCACATAAATGATGCTTAACATAAAAAATTGTAAGTTCATTGGACTATAAATTTTTTTATGACATTTAATATTGTTACAATGAAAGTTGTATGTACATAATTTGGTATTATTAGTGTTTGAGCAATGTGAGATTAAATTTTTTGTTATTCTTCATTGGAGGATGAGGTCTATTTACTACATGTTCATCATGTCCTATCCTTAACCCGTTTAGGATATGACGAGGTCGGGATGGGGTATCCCATCCCATCCCGTCCCAATCCCGAACAAACGAGATGAGATAGGGATGAAGTTCGTCCCCTCCCATCCCGTTTTGTGCCCACCTCTGCCTCTTGTTATGACATCAACAAAAAAAAAAAAAAGTAAGTTCTTATGCCCAATTCAAACCAATGTCTGAGATAAGCATATAAAAAAGTGTGACTCTAATCAATAGACTAAAAACTTAAAACTTTCACCTCAAGCAGATACTTATTAAAAATGGAGAATATGGTGAAATAAATAGATGTTGGAGTGGATTGGGAAAGAATGAGAAAAACCGTGGAGATTCAAATGACTAAATAGCGTTATTTTTATATTGAAATTGTTTAGGACCAACATTATACAACGTTACTGAATCACTCAACTGCATTATACTATCACATAATCAAATAATACAGATATTAGAAATATACAAAAAGATGAAAAACTCTACTTTGACATGGATAAAAAACTCCAAAAAGACATGGTGAGTTTTTTTTTTTTTTTTAAATCTCTTATTTCTTGGGCCTTGTTTAAGGTTTTCAAGAAAAATACAAAGTGACATTCTCTCATTAATCAGTAATTTGTGCTATGCAATGCAAATAGTTTGAGATAATTTTATCGCTATGTGTCAAACGGGTTAAAGCATAAACTCCAATCCCTCGTTTGATAATCACGTCATGTTCGCAGGTCATTTGTGTTATGCTTAAGTTTTCTCATTGAATTTCATTCTTAAGAAACTAAATAAAAGCACATTTTCGATTTCATGCATCGAACTCAAATGTTGTTGAGGGCAACTAATAAGTTGAATTTGTTGAAAGGCGTGTTGGATTTTTATCGAAATCATATGTAATTGAAGGAAACCAAGTCAAACTTGTGGAGGCTCACATTTAGATACCTTAATAAGCCATTGCATGCGACTAAAAGACAAAATCAAAATTTGTTCAAATAATGGTTTAAGTATATCCTCATCCATCCAAATTATACCTCAAACTTATCCTTTCATTTGTAGGGAAATACAATACTGTGATAGACATATCTTAATGAAATTAGGATCTTCAAATGGCTTTGAGAAAATGATAGTGTACTGATATATCGGTAACTTATTTGATTTTTTTTCTTTCGTTTTTAGCGAAGAGCAATCATGGTTTGTATAGGATCTCAAAACCAATTTTCAATAGGACTTTAGAAGGCCATTAATTATTTGAGATTTTAAAGGACCAAATCATAAATTTTAGATCAATACATGTTTACACATCTAAATTCATATTATCGTGATTATGTAAACTATTCAGATATTGAAGTAAAATCAGTAACAAAAGTTTCTATATTGTAAACTTTAAAAACTTAAGGAAACTAGTGGGTGCGCAATAAGAAAATTGATAGTAGGGAAGTCTTTTTAGCATCACATGATTGAGATATTTTTCTTAATAAGCTGAAATATGTTACAAATAGTGGATTACTCACTTGCTAATGGAGCATCCACAAAATGGTGGAATGAACACTGTCTAATATTTTATCTAAATGGGATGTCCACTTACACCTCTCATTAATAGGCTCTACAAATGCATACAAGGATGTAAGTAGGAAGAATACAAACATTAGAAAGATTGAAGAGTTAGAGATTTGTATTAAGAAAGATTTTATCTAATTTGTAGTTTATTATTCTCTTGTTTCTATCTAATTTTGCAGTTTATTATTCTTTTGTTTTGTAACACGTTATCAGCACGAGGCTCTAATTAACTAATTATAACGATTATCCGATCAGAAGAAGTTGGATCTTCAAGCAACTGGATAATATCATTTTGTTGATTTGGTATTCTCATTCAATACTTTCATATTCTGGATGGTGAGTATTGCATAGAATATATATCTTAGTAACCATTCAATAATTTCATTTATATTTCTATTGTATAATCTATTTTGCTGGAACTATCTATATAGCAACTTTGGTGGATCATTAGTTGCAACATTGTTCCTCAAAATAGACTATACAAGGTAATAGTATTAGTTATGAGTTATTTACTTCAAAAATACAAATAGAACAAATTCAGTTACTTTATAGGAATTATTCTATTGGGTTGCACTAAAGCATGAGTGCTTTGTTTTTGTTCTACAAATGATATTTATTATATGTTTCCTTGAATTATTAGAATCATGATATTTCATGTACAAAAAAAAAAACAAAAAAAACTTTAAATGAATTGATTTAATCATACAGATCACACTGTATGTATTACAATATTGAAAAGTAATATGTTATTAAAATACCCATATATATAGTGCATCTCTAAGTACAAAATAAAATAATCATAAAATTAGAAACTCATCAGTCATAGCAATTTAATTGATCTTCTAGACTACACAGTGGCTGTTGTTCAATTTAAAAAAATATATATATTCTCTTTTAGTAATTCCATTAATTAAAGGCTTACGATCACTACCAAGCGTTAATATGAAATTAAAATTATTTTCTTTGGTAATGCGAAATTCATAGATTTTTCAGAGAATATTTTTCAGTAATAATACTCTTACCCTATATTTAAGCAAACTAGGTGTTATGTTCAAATAAACAGTTGAAGTAATATATCTTTATTTAGGTATCTAATATATTTATACATGTTTTCTTATAGATGTCGAACATTGCAAAACTTGAGTTTCAAGCTCTTACTGTAAATGGAGGAACTATATGTCATGACAGCTTGATGTTAAACTCCATTTACAAGCTAAGAAATTAAGTGGTGTAATAAAAGAAGGCAATAAATTGCCTGTAGAAGACAAAACATCTGCACTAATTTTCTTACGTCACCATATTCACAACAACTTCAAAAATGAATATCTGACTAAGGAAGATCCTTTAGTCTTATGAGCTATGACAATCCTCAAAGGACAGATATGATCACCAAAAGGTAGTCATATACCCTTTCGATCAAAATGAATGGTTGAACTTGAGGTTTTAGGATTTTAAAACGGTGTCAGAATATAATTCTGCAATGTTCAACATTGTCTCTCGTCATAAATTTTTTGGAGAAAATGTGACAGATGCGCAAATAATTGAGAAAACATTATCAACATTCCATACATCTAGTGAGCTTTTACAGCAGCAATATCGAGAACGTCCCTTTACTAATTATTCTAAATTAGTGACGTGTCTTTTAGTAGCAGAAGAAAATGCTAAGGTTTTAATGAAAAATCATAATACCGAAAATGACTAATCTAGAAAATGCTAATTACAATTTTAAAAAAGGCAAAAGGAGGGGACTTGGCAGAATTAAATACTTTAGAAAATGTAGCTCTTATGGAAGAGGAAGCCAAAATGACTAATCTAGCAGAGCTAATTTATCTAACAGTAGTAATTACCCTAACAGAGGTAATTACTCTAATAGAGGTGGTTATATTCGTAGAGATCGTCATAATGATAACCCACTTGAACATGGGGAGATAATGATAACCCACCTTAACATACTGTCACTATTACTCACTTGGATTCTTCTGATTTTTTTCCAAGACACTGACAAATCATGTTTGTAAAGCCTTATATTTTGCTTTCCAGTTGTTTATCTACTTTGCTTGTCAATTATATGCATATTAGCTCATTACATATTTACTTTATTTGTGTATATCTCTTAACTACCTATGTTTATTATGTAAAGGTATGGATCGCGACATACGGATAATGGACGATGATATATGTTTGATTGATAGTGCCACTACACATACCATATTGAAGAGTCACAAAATTTTATCATCAATAGACATGAAACTTCGAGCCCAATTCCCTGACTATCACATCAAGTCTATCCGTCTTGATAATGTCGCAGAGTTTACTTCCTAGATATTTAATGATTTTTGTTCATCCATAAGGATTGATGTTGAACATTCAGTACGACATGTACATCAACAAAATGGCTTAGCAGAATCTCTAATTAAATGTATCCAACTTATTGCTAGAGCTTAACTTATGCAGTCTAGATTACCTACTAGTGCTTGGGGTCATGCAGCCTTACATGCTGAAAAGTTACTTCGATTAAAACCTTATTCATACATACATTCCCCTTTACAACTTGTGACGATTTGTCCACCAAATATTTCATATTTACGCAAATTTGGTTGTGTTGTATATGTACCTATCCCACCTCTGAAACGAACTAAAATGGGTCATCAATGTGGCATAGGCATTTATGTCGATTTTGACACACCAACCATTATTCGATATCTTGAACCGTCTACTGGTGATGTTTTTGCTGCTCAGTTTGTAGATTGTCACTTCGATGAGAATGTATTCCCACCGTTAGGGGAAGACAAACAAAGTCTTATAGCAAAAAGAACGGTGTGAATTATCATGGAATACTTCCACTTTGTCTCACCTGGACCCTAAAATATCCCAATGCGATGATGAGATAAGGAGAATATTACATCTTCAGGCAATTGCAAATCAATTACCTGATGGATTCAATGATGCAGCTAAAGTAACAAAGTCACATATAACAGCTATAAATGCACCTGCTAGAATTTGTGTCCCTGAAGGGCAAACTTCAAATACAACAGCTAATGAATCTATTACACGTTTGAAACATGGTAGACCTAAAGGTTCCAAATATTCAACTCCTCAAAAAACAAGGATGGGTAAAATTTCTTACCCTAATGTCCCACTAGTAGAGATTATTGAAACTCCTACGAAAAATGTACATGATCAAGATGATGCTATACATGAGACTCTAGAAATAGCTTCACATAATGCTCCTGAAGAGGTTATGTTTGCAAAATCCATTTTCTCCATAAACCCAGCAGTGGTTACTCATATGGCTCCAAAAGAGGCTCTGATATCTGATAATATTGAGATATCAATACACTTAGGAGAAATGTGGACTCGAAATAACATGGTAGTCGATGACATATTTGCATATATGGTAGCTACCAAATTATTAAATGGCAATGATATGAACGATGATATTGAACCATGGAACATCTATGAATTTCGACAAAGAAATGATTGGCCAAAATGGAAAGATGCTATCCAAGTAGAATTGGATTCTCTTGGGAAACGTGGTGTATTTGGACCTATTATCGAGACACCCAAATATGTAAACCCTGTTGGTTTCAAATGGGTGTTTGTCAGGAAAAGAAATGAAAAAAATGAAATTATCAGGTATAAGGCAAGACTAGTAGCACAAGGGTTCCTGCAGAAACTCGGGATTGATTTTGATGAAACATATTCTCAAGTTATGGATATGACTACATTCTGATATTTAATATATCTTATGGATGTAGTGGCTGCTTATTTATATGGGGACTTAGACACAAATATTTATATGAAAATCCCTGAAGGATTTAATTTACCCGAGACAGTCCAAAATACTCACTCAATAAAACTAAGACGTGCCTTATATGGTTTAAAACAATCCGGAAGGATGTGGTATAACCGTCTTAATGAGTATCTATGTAAAGAAGGTTATACAAATAATTCCATTTGTCCATGTGTTTTTATCAAGAAATCTATTAATAGTTTTGTCATAGCAGCAATTTATGTTGATGATATAAATCTGATTGGATGTACCGAGGATGTTAACAACGCTGCTAACTATGTAAAGAAATAATTTGAAATGAAAGACCTTGGTAAAACAAAATTATGTCTCGACCTGCAGATCGAGCGAAGTACTAATGGAATATTAATCCATCAATCATGATATATTGAAAAAGTGTTAAAATGCTTTAATATGGAAAAATCTTATCCACTTAGTACGCTAATGGTTGTTCGGTCTTTTGATATATCTGAGGATCCATATCGGCTAAAGGAAGAAAATGAAGAGATACTTGGTCCTAAAATACCATATTTAAGTGCCATTAACGCATTATTAACTCTGTTATAATGTACACGACCCGATATAGCATTTTCTATAAATCTATTAACAAGACACAACTCTGCACCAATTCGCAGACATTGGAATGAGGTCAAACACATATTTATATATCTTCATGGGGTAATTGATATGGGTTTATTTTATTCCTATGATTTATCTAACCATTTTCACCTAGTTGGCTATGCAGATTCAGGCTATTTATCCGACCCCATCAGGGTCACTCACAAACAGGTTATGTATTTCTGAATTGTAATGCAGCTATTTCATGGCGATATGTTAAACAGACTTTAGTGGCTACCTCCTCAAATCATTATGAAATTATTGCTCTGAATGAAGCAAGCCGAGAATATGTCTGGCTTAGATCATTAATTCAACATATCAGAAATAACTGCCAATTGCCTTCCAGTTCTGATCAAGCAACTACAATATATGAAGATAATGTTGCATATATTGTTCAAATGCAAGAAGGTTACATCAAAAGAGATCGAACGAAACACATTCCAGTCAAATTCTTCTATCCTCACGAACTACAGAAGAACCATGTGATCGAAGTAAAAAATTTTGCTCTAGTGACAACATTGTAGATCTCTTCACCAAGGCACTTCCTAAGTCAGCATTTCAAAAATTGGTTTACGACATTGGTATGCGCAGAATTTATAATTAGACAAACTAAAATGAGGGAGAGTCATTGCTATCAGGGGGAGTATCCCGAAGTATACTCTACCAGCAACATCAGTTACATTGAGCGCACTGTACTCTTTTTCCTTCGACATGGTTTTATCCCACTGGGTTTTTTGTCAAGGTTTTAATGAGGCAGCATCATGCGCATCTACCAACTTCTTGAGGCACGTTGTACTTTTTTTTCCCTTCGTCCAAGTTTTTCCCACTGGGTTTTACTAACAAGGTTTTTAATGAGGCAACATGCATATGGTGGGCAATCCAAAGGGGAGTGTTACGAATAGTGGATTACCCACTTGCTAATACAGCATCCACAAAATGGTGGAATGAACACTATCTATAATTTTATCTAAATGGGATGTCCACTTACACCTCTCATTGCCTATAAATATGCTCTACAAATGCATACAAGGATGTAAGTAAGAAGAATACAAACATTAGAAAAATTGAAGAGAAAGATACTTGTATTAAGAAAGCTTCTATCTAATTTGCAGTTTATTATTCTTTTGTTTTTATCTAATTTTGCAGTTTATTATTCTCTTGTTTTGTAACAAAATACTAGTGTATCTATAGTATACTTAATTTAGAATTACTATTGATGAGTTTTTTTTTTTTTTAAAGTACTGATGAGAGATAAAAAAAAAATGATTGTGAACAACAAAATATTTCTTAATAAGATAATCATTACAATGATTTATGATTTTTCTAACTTTCTCAAAGCTTTTTGAAGGAAATGTTTGATTATACTAATTATTATTTCGTGTAGTGAATACATGCAAATCAATATAGAGGATTTGGATGCTTGAAAATTACCTTAACCAAAGGAAAAAAGAGATAAAAGGTTCTGCCCAATAAATTTCACCATGAAATAAAATGCCACCTTGATTCAAAAGTATGAAAAATCTTTTTTTTTTTTTTTTTCTTGTCCTCCAAGCCAATTCGTAGCACCCCTTAGGAATTGGGTTATTCCTTGACTCAAAGAAAAAAAATATATATCAAAGCCCGATTACATCTCTAGTTTGGTTCCCCTGCCTCCCATAAGCTGATAGCGGTGGAGACTAGTATGCCTTCTCTCTCTCATTTATCTGCAACTCAAATCATGACTCTTGTAATCAACAAATGTTAAGACTCAAGCTCACAAGCTATTGTACTACTCTTGTAACGTTCAACGTCTTAGTTACATTTCTACAAAATTTTAGCATAATAGGCTACAATCAACTCATAAATCACAAACCCGTTTGTACAAGATGAACAATTACCCAGGTTCAAACCTGAAAAGTAAGGACACTTGAAAACTGATCAGCAAACATTGCACTAAAATTTTAAAGGTGAACAATTTACAATCTTCTATTTCACGTCTCTACAACAGCTCACTTTGATTCAGTAGGCCTGTGCTTGTACTCCAATGACAATTTCCACTTTAAATGTCACCATGTACACATTGGATAACATGACAAGATTCGAGGTTTGGATCAAACAAGCTTAATTGCTACACTTGACCACCAGGATATTGTCCAAATGCAAACATAGGTAGAGGTATAATGCCATACTTTATATAAAAACATGGAAAGATTTGGAGGTTTGGATCAAACAAACACACTTGCTACACTTTGCCACCAGGATACCGTCCAAACTCTATTTTTTTTTAATTACTTTTTCAATGATGAGTTATAGGCGTCGGAAGCAACAATGTCACCCCCTACATAGTACTATTTCGACTATTACCTCTATCAACTATTGGATCTAACACTAAGTATTACAACTAGGCCTCCAGGCTATCACCACTAGCTATGTGCAAACCTTATAAAACAGAGATACAGACATAGGAAGAAACAGAAAACAGAGATACAGACATCAAAGGACTGAAAAGAATAAATTTGCAAAATTACTTTATAAAACAATGAAGTTTACACTTTTCACCTATAATAAAATTTGCTATTATACCAACTTCAGTCATATGTGCAAACCTTCTTTCCAACTTGATGAATTATCCGGTAAAGGCCTTTCCTCCCAAGGTACCTATGATGAACTTCATGAGGGGGAAATATGTTTCATGATCTTTATTTGATTCACACAAATAAATATAACTAATCGGCCCTCACATCAATAAAAAGCTCTCAACCCAAAGACAAGGTCAGAACCATTTTTCACACTAGATTTCCCATTTCCTGTTCTAGATGTCGCTTTATTGGTGCCTGCATCCATCAACGGCTACTGATATTTCAGTCACTATAATAATCCAGGCATGCATATGTAATTCAGAGTACATCACCAATCACTTTTCAAGAAATCCACTACTTAGGAATATTTCACAAAATTGAGAAAATAGACTGACATAACATTTTGAGCTTTTGGCCCAACCAAGTTCAGCTAAGGCTGAAGTTTTGGAAAGAACTTCGTAGTGTGTGAGATTGTTGGAGCATGCCATGGGTAGTGGTGGAGATTTCACTGTGGCTGTTCATGGATAAGCATGCATGATTTTCTACCTTTGTTTAGGAGAATAACCTTAGCGATATCTAATGAGGGTAAGGGCGAGGTCATAGGAGGGTGGGCCACATAATTTTGAAACTTATTATACGCTTATTCCTATTTCACAATAAACTACAGAAATGATGCTTGTGTTGATAAACGATATGGTTCAAAAAGAGTGGCCGAGAAGTGAAGAAGTTATTATCTGTAATACTTATTAAATGCAAAAAAATTTAAAAAGGAAATGAAACTAGTTAAGAACTAAGGTTTAAGAGAAGTTCCCAGAGCAGTGAATGCCCCTCCCACAAAAATTTTCCTAGCTCTTGGAGCACCTCAACCTTAGGAAATTCCTAGCATGGATATAGTTGCAGCAGAAGTGATGCTTGATGATGTGGCTCTCCAAAGGGGAGGACAAATGACACTTTTTTGTCGTTGGTTGCAATCGAGAAATTCTCTCAAGGAAAATCTACAAATGATTGCTAGATTGCATATGCAAATGGAAAGATGCCACATCTTAAAAATGTGAGGAAGGAGGGTGAAAACAAGTGCAGCGATGTGTATGCTAGGACGAGGACACAATCCAATTGATGGTGAACAAGAGGGATCTCTTTGAACGAGATCCCAATAAGGGGTGTATGATTTTTATTTTAGGTTTTTAACATAAAGATAAGCGAGAAAAAATTTCAGCAATGATATTGAAGATCGCTTTGTTTCTTGAGTTTTTCATGAGAAATATTCAGCTCCCTCATCCCAACAAAAATAAATAAATAAAATAAAAAATCATGATTTCACTAGAACATGTAGTGGAAGGTTACTACCCCACTTTCTCTCCTCTTCTCCACTATTTTTTTTCACAGTTTTTATGGTTTCCATGAAATAAAATAAATCAAAGTTACCCTAAGAGGAAGTAAATGCAGTCGTTTACAGTTATGATAAAGAAAAAGCTTCAAGCCCCATTCCCAGTTAGGTTCTACAAATTATAAAAGATGTTGGAGTTTTGTTGGGGTGGTGGTGGAAGTGGTCCAAGAATTCAAGACCTCAGCTTCTTTTTGAAGGCTATACCTTTATTAACATCGAGTCTAAAGTACAACAAGTCTATCCCAATTCGCATATGAAGATTCAAAATACAGTCCTTTTAACATTGGATAATGTGAAACCCAACCCCATAATGTGAACAACACATCCATCACGGCCACTCCTCCAACCTCGTCGCTTTAGAGACTTGTGGATTTCTGAATGTATCAATTAATCCAGTTGTTCTATCTTACCTTTTTCATACAAAAGGAAGATACTGATACAGTTGAGTCTAAAACTTCAGTTTATAATTTCAGATAAGATTCTAAGAATCCAAGATTGTGTTTGGTTTGCTAGTTTCTGTTTTCCTATAAATAAACCATCCCATTTCCTTTTCAATGTACCACACATGTCCACCATGGAAATAGTTCTCATGTTCACAAAATGTTCTCCAACAGATAAACATATACTGAAGCAGGAGTTGAAAGAATAAAATAGTGATTTTACTTTTATCTGTGCATTCAATTTGCCTCATGCATGCCCATAAGGATAAGGGAATCACCTCCAAATGCTGAAAGATCTCTTTACTTAATAGTTCCATTTCAATGTCAAAACCACAATTTATGTTGTAGGCCTTGTCATTGTCGATAAGCCACGCCCAACAGGGATAACTCCCATATGCCCATCATCTAATTCTTCCATTTCCAAGGGAGCTGAAAAGTAGAAAGAAACGTAAGTCAGATAGCTAAACTAGAGAGATGCACATTTCTGCATATTGTATACATATTATATGGTAAAACTAATATTTTACCTGAAACAATTTCGCTGGCTTGCGACACCAATACAAGAAAACAAAGAATCTTCGTCTATCTTCAAATTCTCATAAGCAAAATATACGTCGTCAATCGTGGCAGCTTCATAAAGCAAAGGCAGCTCCTTGATGCAAGATATATCACTACAAAAAAAAGCATTAATAGCTACGGAAATTAATTACAAGATTTGCGACGGCAAAAAACCGTTGCTAATGCTTTTGACACTATTTCAACCCAATTTTTTTTTTTTTTTGAAAGGCAAGCGCGGGGTATAAATGGGCTCCCCAGACCACTAAAAAAAGGAAGCTAAAGATGTTACAATCTGATGTATTGTTTACCTATAGCATCTTCATAGATTATTTTCTTGAGATCCTCAGCAAATGAGCTTGGAATTAACTCTAAGAATTCCGTATTCGGGACTATTTTGGCGAGCATATCCGCTGCTCTATTTGTCTCTCTGACTGAATGCATGATTCTGTAATCTTCAAACTCGGCTAGTGATCGCTTGATCCTCCTAACAGTGTGTCGTGTCTCCCAGGGAGGTGGTTTGTTTGTGGTTAGATACATGAGAGCATTAGCGGAATCCATGCATAGGATTATTTGCCGTAGGCCTTTATTCTTGGCTAACTTAACACCCAATTCGACGCCTTGAACCTCATGCAAGAGAACTGTTTTGGCTGCACTTGAACCCGCCGCTGCAGCAATGACTGCACCATTGTTATTCCTGATGAGAGTTCCATAGCCTCTTCTGTTCCCCGCAAGTGATCCATCCGAATTAATCATGTACCAAGGAGGCTTTGGCCTGGGCCAGCGATGTTGTGTAATCTTCTGATGAACATATGTAACAGACAGTTGCCATGCCTCACATAATTTCCTACTAGCATCAGTGTCTTCTATTTCCAGGTTCAAGACCATTGTTCTCAATCGTACATCCTCTACAATCCTTGCTATTAAATCGAGAGCCACAGTGCGTTTCGACTGGAAAATTCTCCGATTTCTTTCCTGTCAGATATGATAGATTGTAGCATTATAGCACAATTTCTTTATCATGGTGCTAGGGGAGCTGCCTGTAAAGTGTTGAACGCACCATTCGATTTCATGTTCCCAGGTCAGTGGCTGTCTGTTGTATCCCAGATAGTGTAATATGTAAGCCCACACTAATCTAGAGTACCAACACTCATAGAAAAGATGTTCTTCATTCTCTGAGTTTGTATTGCACAAAGAGCAGGTGGAGTAATCTATCTTCTTCCATCGTTGTAATTTCTCGCGAGTCTTTAAAGCTTTGTTCATTGCGAGCCAGGTAATGAAGCTCTGCCAGGGTATGCATCCTTTGAACCAGACCAGTCTAGTCCAAGGTAGTTGTGCTGCTCGTTCTCTGATTGCATGGTAAGTTCCTCTGCAAGAGTACTCACCATTTTGCCTGCTCCGCCAGACAATTTCATTTTGCATGTCCGCATCCAACTCCACTGCACCTAGTTCATCATAAATGTCTCTTATTGCATCTTGAACATGTGTCGGGGCGTCCCACTTCCCTCCTCTTATTAAAGCGCATACCCTTGCACTCTTATGGAGAGTTGAGTCATATTGGAGATGTTGCGGGAACTTGTCCATGAGAATTCCCATTGGGTGCCATGGGTCCTTCCAAAGGTAGGTGCTTTCGCCATCACCTATAGCGTGGATAAGTTGCTTGCGAGCCATGTCTCGAATACCAAGAATGCGCCTCCAGCTCCAAGAACAATCACTAGGAATGTCCATGAGCCAAAAGTCACGGTCCTTGACCAGGTTCCTGCGCACCCACTGTACCCATAGGTTCTCCTTGTTGGTGGTAATGCTCCATATGTGTCGCATCATGGCTGCATTATTTGTTGTTTCAATACACCGCACACCCAATCCCCCTTCAGTATATGGTTTTCAAACTTTCTTCCAGCTGACCATTGGGGTTCGAACATATGAGTCCGATGCTGACCACAGGAAGTTACGCATGAGGGCGTTCAATTCATTGATTGTTTCTTTAGGAAGAATGTAACATGAAGACCAGTAGATATGCATATTGTTTAGTACCGCTTTAATCAGTGTAGCGCAACCTGCGTAAGACAAAGTCTTGTTCTTCCAAGAGCTGAATCGCTTGCGTGCCTTTTCAATCAGCGGAAGGCAATCATTATAGGATAGTTTTGTTGTGACCAAAGACAACCCAAGATATCTAACTGGCAGTGTCCCTGGATTAAATCTGAGCGTGCTAAATGGGGGACGCCGGCTGCATAAAGGTTACTTTTTGCGATATTAATCTCTAGTCCTGTACATGCTTTGAAACTAGATAGTACACGTACTAGTGCGGTGGTCGATTGCTGATCACCATGGAAGAAAGCCAGTAAATCATCGGCGAAGCTGAGGTGTGTTATGATGGGATCTTTGCATCTATAGTGGAGTTTGTATTGTCCTTCGTCAACCTTTTGCTGTAGTAAGAGATGAAGTATCTCCATTATTAGCACGAACAGGTAGGACGACATTGGACATCCCTATCGGACACCTCTTTTTGCTTTGATAAAACCTTTCGGTGAGCCATTGACCGCAATGGAGAATCTGGCAGTAGATATGCAAGTGTGCACCCAGCTGATAAAACATTCAGGAAAATGCATCTTGCGCATAATATGGGTGATAGATTCCCAACGGATTGTGTCATATGCTTTGCGCTAATTCTTGTATTAGCGACGGTGTCTTAGCCGTCGCTAAGCTTTACAAATAAAATTCATTAGCTACGGTATTGTACCGTAGCTAATGGATTTTTTGAAAAAAAAAATACAAAAAAGTATTTAGCCACGGTAACTCAGCCGTCGCTACTCTTTACAAATATTTTTATATTAGCGACGGCATATTGCCGTGGCTAATTGATTTTAAAAATAAAATTTAACATTATTTTTATATTAGCAACGACATTTTGCTGTGGCTAATTGATTTTTTTAAAAAAATATTTTAACATTATTTTTATATTAGAGAGGGCATTTTGCCGTGGCTAAATGGCTTTTTTAAAAAATATTTTAACATTATTTTTATATTAGCGACGACATTTGCCGTGGCTAATTGATTTTTAAAAAAACATTTAACATTTTTTTATATCAGCGACGGCATTTTGCCGTGGCTAAATGGTTTTTAAAAAAAATATTTTTACATTATTTTTATATTAGCTACGGCATTTTGCCGTGGCTAAATGGTTTTTAAAAAAAAATTTAACATTTTTTTATATTAGCGACGGTATTTTTCCGTGGATAAATGGTTTTTAAAAAAAAATATTTTTACATTATTTTTATATTAGTGACGGCAAATAATCGTCGCTAGTTGTTTTAAAAAAAATTAAACACTAAAGAATTTAGCAACGGCAATTTACCGTCGCTAATTGTTTAAAAAAATCACCGATCCGCGTGAAACTTAATCTCAACCGTCAAGAACACCCAAAAATTTAGCTTAATCCAACGCACGAAACCAAACCACGTCACCGATCCGCGTGAAACTAACACAACCAATCCCCTTCAATTACCTTTCTCTATAAAAATTTCAATTTTTTCTACAAACCAACTTAAACAAAAAAAATTTCTCAACAAAAAATTTTCTTTCAACCTCTAGAGAAGAAACCCACAGAGGAGAAGTCCGCCGCTCCCTCGACACCGATCCCGGCTGTCTCCCTCGACACCGATCCCGGCCGCCTCTCTCTCCCCTCCCTTCCTCCGCCGCCTCTCTCGGAGATCTGAAATCTTAGATCTCAGAGATCTATGATCTCCGATATTCTATAGATCAATTTTTTTTTTTTTGTCATTTTTGTATGGATTCTTTGTAATTTTTATATGATATTCTATAGACTGTGTAATTTTTGTTATAATTTTGATCAATTAAGTTTAGTTTTGGTAGTTGATAAGAATGGAAAATCATTAATAGCTAATTCATTATAAAAAATGAATTATAATTTGTAATTTATAATTTGTAAATTTCATTTGTCAATATGATTTGCAACAAAGTTGTCCCTAAATAGCCACGAGAAATACCGTGGTTTTTTTGTCAATTAGATTTGCAATTTAGCTAATATAAAAATAATGTTAAATTTTTTTTTTTAGAAAATCAATTAGCCACGGAAAAATGCCGTCGCAAATATAAAAATAATGTAAAAATATTTTTTTAAAAAACCATTTAGCAACGGCAAAATGCCGTCGCTAATATAAAAATAATGTTAATTTAAAAAAAAAATCAATTAGCCACAGCAAAATGCCGTCGCTAATATAAACATAATGTTAAAATATTATTTTTTAAAATCAATTATCCACGGCAAAATGTTGTCGCTAATATAAAAATAATGTTAAAATATTTTTTGTAAAAATCAATTAGCCACGGCAAAACGCCGTCGCTAATATTAAAATATTTTTTTAAAATACCATTTAGCCACGGCAAAATGTCGTCGCTAATATTAAAATAATGTAAAATTTTATTTTTTTAAAAACCATTTAGCCACAACAAAATGCCGTCGCTAATATACAAATAATGTTAAATTTTTTTTAAAAAACAATTAGCCACGGCAAAATGCCGTTGCTAATATAAAAATAATTATTTAAAAAAAAAATCAATTAGCCATGGAAAAATGTCGTTGCTAATATAAAAATAATGTTAAATTTTTTTTTAGCGACAGTCTTCGTAGAATTTTTCAACAGCTTTAGCGACGGAATTTTCTGACTTAGCCACGGTTTTTTTTGCCGTGGCTAATTAGCGACGGGATATTTTACCGTCGCTGATTCAATTAGTGACGATAATAATAGCTACGGTATTGCGACGGTTGTTGTGCCGTCTCTTATTCCTTTTAGCTACGGTTTTGGGACAATTAGCAACGGGTTTTAGCCGTTGCTGAGTTCAATTTTTTTTGTAGTGTATCCTAAAGACAACACAAGAAATAAGTCGACATATCAACACTGTAAAAGATAGTGTCTTCAACTAAGAAATTTCAGTCTGTTCAATACCATCAATTAGACTGTTATTTCATTCTATTTTACCTTTCTCCGAACAGAAGAAGCTTGCAAATGAGTTAGTAATCCAAGCCAATATGCATTTGACTTTGATTCTGCTTCATGTCTCATCAGCAGGGTTGCTTTGCCTGCAACAATCAAGTGTTGATTTAAGAAACTTCCTCTAGCGGCATAATTTTTAAATTTAATTTTTTGTTCCTGGTAAATTTTGAAACATTTCAACTATGAAGATAAAAATGCCGATCTAAAGTTATGCTACAGTTACTTCATTTGGATAACTAAAATCATGAAATTCCATAGTAGAAGCTAGCAGAAAAACAACAATACTATGCAAAGAAATTCATGAAAATACGTGCAGAATCACTGAATTGGAGTACTACTAACCCTGTCCAACTCCCTTTGGGCAATCTTGTTGCTGTGCAAACCTCTAAGAACATTCTTGCATGCATCAACAGCTTTGTAGACCTAAGAAATAAAATTAAATGTAAAATTTAAGTGGAGGAAAAAATGACAAAGTTTGATTTTTTTTTATTAATATTATTGTAATGGATTATTTGCACTTTTGACCCTCACAGACCTCTTGACCAGTCAAGTCAACTGTTGACTTAATGGATTTTGTCCAAAATGGGGGGTTAGACTGCAATTAGCCGAGATTTTGGCACCGAGAGTGATTTACCACATAACTAACCGGGGCCAAAGTGTAAATAACCCTATTTTATTTTACTTTTTATTTCATAGGTAAAATTATGGAAGAAATTTAAATACAAAAGACGAAGAGAATATGAAGCCGTCTTAGCCACAATTAAGAAAGATTATTTTGCTAAGATGGGGCTCTATGATCAGCTGAAGAAACTATGTAAGATATGTAAGCCTAAACTCCAATGGAGGGGAAGCCCAGTGCCAAACTGTTCCTGTTTAAATCATTTATAGAAATTGGAAAGCGTACCTTGGCAGGAGTTGAAGTCACTGAGATCACATACCACCCAAGGTTCAGCCTATCAAACAAGCTTAATTCGAAGGACACATCATAAGTTAATCCTAAAGAATCCCGAACTGTGGTAAAGAGCCTGCAAAAAGAACCATGCAAATGGTCATCTGAGGAACTACTCAACCCCAAGGAAATGTAACATCTGCTTTGGGAATCATTATCAATGTTGTCATATAAAAACACTACAAAAATGAACCATGCTATCCAACTTCCATTTCCAAGAATAAGATAAACAAATGACAACAACAACACTAATGAAAGTGACACCCCAAAGTACTGCGATTTCTAATATTGTCAAACCCTAAAGCTCCTACAGTGAAGTTTCCAATGAGTAATATCATCCTACATCATCCAAAACTCTACCATGAACTAATCCATGTTATATATTTACTTAAAAGCTACCATGTATCATTTATCCCCCCTGCCCCCACCTTCCTCCCTTTCCAAAAGCTCGTTTCTCATTTGAAATGTTCATTCAAAGACTACAGAGAGACATACAGGGTTCCTAGTTATTTGGAAGCACCCACTTCCACAATAGCTAAACTTCACCCAAATCAGTGTTCTCCATAAGTTTTTTTTTTTAGAAGGTAAAATTTATTCAAGAATATTACGTGGTATTACAAGATGGTGACCTTAAAAGCATTAAGGCCCCAATACGCGAGTGTTCTCCATAAGTTCTCCTACAGTACCACCATACCATTTCCTAATAGAACCTTGTTCACCTTTTGAACACATAACCAAAGCATTTTGATCAATGTTGAATGTACACCTCTTGGCCCCAATGAAAGACCAAGATAGAGAAATGGACAAGATCCAGCATGGAACAATAGTACCATACTAGCCGCCTCGTGAACCAATGCCCCCTCCAACCACCCCATAGACCAAGCTGTTGAAGTGATTAATCTTTTCCAGATGCAACCAATGAGACAACTTGTGGTTGTTGCGTCCTACTTCACCGCCCTTTTTAACAACGTAAAAAACTTTCAGTAATGAAAATCATATCAGCACATAAATAGATTTTGTCGGCATGATCATTGAAGAATGGAAAGGCATGAGAATGAATAAGAATGTAGAGTAATTGAATTACCTAGAGTTAATGATCTCTGCTAACAAGCCCAGCGTGATGCCAAAGAAGAGCGGATGACTCTGAAGTTTTCCTCGCAGATTCGTATTCACATCCTTCGACTCACGTACTAGTGACCCCTCCAAATTTGATTGTTCATCTACATAACAATATTAGCTTTTTCACACAAGTAAAAACAACTATGTCAAATTTACTCTATTATGCCCATACAAGTACATGTATAAGTATTCTGATATTTTAATATTTAGTATAATGACCGAGTAGCCAAAAGAATCTGGTTGGCAAGAAACAGAAAATAGTAAACGACTTCATACAAAAATAATACTCAATGACACAAAAACAACACAACCACATAATTTAAGTAGCATAAACCACACATGTTCTGGAATAAGAAGTAACTCATCACCTGTATGCAAATTGCTAACCAACTCAAACAGATCTTGCCCTTCAAAGGTAAAACCCCATCTATTTGGTGCAGGGCCAGCAATATATGCACATGCCCTCTCATCAGTATCCTTCAAGAACACCTGGCCATGCGACATCAACTTAAGATCACTAAATATCCAAAACATGATATTGTGTGAAATATTAAAATGTGATAAATAAAATAACACCACTCCCAACAGTTAAAGCATATGCTAAGCATTAGAACCCAAAGATGTCTTCGTTTCTAAAATGCATAAATTAGATAAAAGTATACAGAAAAACATTTTCTTCCCATTCACAACAGATTCCTTGGACATTTTGGTTTAATGGGTCTAAGAGTAGGACTAGAAGTCCAAACAGCAACAGGTGCCCAAGATGAAAAGGTTGCCCCGAAGTTTACCCTGAGAAAAAGGCCAAGCGAAACAGAACTTAAATCTAAATTGCCCAAGTGAAAGACCAAAACAATGCTCTAAGATGAGTCCCTCCTCAAGTGACTTAGTTCCAACATCAAATATGGTGGAAACCTTAGACTGAACCGAAGGTAACACCGGGATCCAACTTCGTATGATTAGGACTGGGAAACTCAAATTTATAAACAAGTATACGAGTTAATAAACAAGGTCTTCGTTGGAATGTCTTTGAGAGAATCTGAATGGTCCAGCTTTTTGTGGGTCAATCCAATAGTCTCAAAACATAGTTGCTGGAAAAAATTTTAAGATATTTTGAGAAATGTTTTCTAAGATATGAAATATTTTTTTCAAAACATACTTTGTGAAAGAAATAAACCTTAAAAACATTGAAAAACATCAAGTTGATTTGACCTATACAGTTAAATTGGAAAGCGGTCTCAACACGGTCCATGACCGAATTACGATTAATCGGGATTAATCAGACACTTTTTTCAAAGTATATTTTTTAAAATTTAATCATAGTCATAGATTACAAAAATAAATAATTAATCAAAATGGTGTAAATTTGTAATTAAATAACTTTAATAATTATCTGCCAAGCTCTTAAAAAGAAACTAAAAGAAAATTGTAGATTGTTTTAACAGCCAAGCTACCAAGACAAACATTCAAAAGCAAATAGAAGCCAAACTTACTAGGAAGAACCAACTTACCTATCCCACTAACACATGAAGGTATATCGTATTACTTTGCACTGAAGATATTTCTTGAAAGATCACTTTGTACAAACAAAAATACTCCACATCCAGATGATTATGCCAATATATTCTAGACCAAAAAATAAAGAAAGTCACGACTGAAGTGCGTGAAAATTGTGTGAATTTGTTACGCATTATCACAAATTTCCAAAGAAATTGTGAGGTTCAATTATTAGTGCTCTCGGTCAGAAGGCCAAAAATGTCAATACACAAAAAAATGGGAGTTCAACATTAGCAGCAAGCTGAATCCAATTTGTTCCGACAACAATTAAATGTTTCACCAAAATCCATACCACTACTAACAACCTCAATCAACAATCTCCCTCAGTCCATATGAATTCTACTAGCATTCAATGGGTAAACACGATGATGATTGTTCCGAACTTTTTCACATTATGGCTAACCACCCAGTGGAGAATTGTGAACTTTATCACTGCTTTGTCAATTAGCCACAATACTGAAACAAAGACTCGGCCATAGCTGCTCATATTATACACCATTTTAAGATGTGTCGAGAACAAGAGAAATGGATGCCTAAGCTTGCAGTGTTTTCAACTCACTTGATTCCGTGAGTGTTGATGCTTTAGATTTTGATATCTTTGAACATGAAGTAGTTTCCATGTTGAAGTCTTTGGAGTATGAAGTAGCAGCTAGTATTGATGGGTTCCTAGTGGATTTTTTCTAGAAATGTTGGCACTTAGTGTGAATTGACCTCATGGTTGTTGCGAAAGAGTTCAATGCAAATAGCTTTCTTGCTAGGTGTTTAAACTCGACATTGATCTATCTTCTTCCTAAAATAATAGAAGCAATTAACATCACCCAATTCAAACTAATCAATAAGTCTTATTTCCCCAGTGCGCAAAATTATCTCAAAAGGGTTAATTATGCCCCTGAAATCTAATATGAACGTTCTAGTCTCTCCTTATCAATCAGTAGAAGGTAGGAGATTGTTAATGGTCCCTCATAGCTAACAAACGTGTGGATTCTAGACTCAAAACTCACCAACCTCGTCTTGTGTGAAATGGAGAGGGTAGATTCAAACCATTTTGAAGTCGGCTCATTTTTCTATAAAGGTGAATGGCGCCTCTGTAGGCTTCTTCCAAGCCACCAGAGGCATTAGGCAGGGAGATCCTTTTCCCCTTCTCTTTTCATTGATTGTTGAAGGTCTTACTAAAAAGGTTATCAAAGCAGGATATTATGGGCTATCAGATTTCAAAGGGACTACAAGAAGAACTTCTATCTAAATTCTTCAATTAGCATATGATACCATCCTTTTTAGATGTTGATAGAGAGCAGATCATGGCTAGTGGCTATTCTTCTCTGGTTTAAATGTGTCAGTGTTGAGCATTATTTTTCAGATACGATTTAAATGTGTAAGTGAAATCCGTACAAAGTTTGGGGTCCCTGAGGACCTACCATTGTCTATTCTGAATGGCGACCAGACGCCAATGTCGCCACCAGCGAGGTTCATTGGGATTCCTCTGGCCCAGTTGGGGCCTAATGGATACAAGATCATTCTTCTCATTCTGATTAGGGCGAAGGAAGTTGGTGTCCGTGTGACTCCATGAGTGATCCAGTTGTTGACTTCTCATCGGTTGAAGAGTAACACCTTCAGTAAGATGACATCTTCGACTTGCTTTGTGATCCTACCAAATGACTTCAAGTTCTGGCAGAAGTATTGTTTCTTAGCCCCTATGGATTCTAAGTACTTTCGATTCAAGGGTCGTCCGCTCGAGCGAGAGTTCAAACCACTTCGTAAGTACAACTTTTTTTTTCTGGTTTCGTTGCACTTGATTGCATGCTAATCATTGCTTGTATTTCTTTGCAGAAAGGTTTTCCACTACTCCTTTTACCCTAGAGGAGTAAAACACTATGGAAATGTTCTGCGACTTGTCAATGAGGAACGTGGTGGATGTCATATGCGTTCCCAACTTCATTCGCAGTGGGCTGCGGGACAACTGGCATGTGGCCCCACTCTTTATCGAACATCATGAGTTAAACTTAAAGATGGGGCCCCTTTTAGGAAAAGAAAGGTCGCTGGGGCCAAAGCTCATGTTTTGTCCGACGCGAAAGAGTCGTCTGAGACGCTTGCCTCCTTCGTGAGTTCGAAGAGGTATCACATCAAAACTGGGTTGTCTTCAACACGACCCCTTCAGTAAGTGAAGATCGTGAGTTTGATCGACCCGTCAAGGCGGAGGCCGATGTATCTGGCTGGGAGAAAGACTATCTGCGATTTGCAATGGTCGAAGACATGTTGAATCTCAGTATTGCGCAGGCGGAAGCTTTGAGTGAGCGATTGAAGAGGGTTGCAATGGCGGCTTCTGCCGGTGTCGATTTGTTTCAACCATCTTCTTAGCAACACCATCTATACCAATTACATTTGAAAATTCACTATTCGATCACACATCCATAATATAATTTTGGGTAATTTGCAGTTTGCCCCTATTATAAATATCTAATTAATAAGTAGACTCATCATTAATCACTATTGCAGTTACCCTCATTGACTAGCGGTCAACATCCAAAGACCTTATGGGCACGCACGTGACATATATAATTTCATGACCAAAATTCCCTTCACGTGCATTTCACACACGATTTGAAGGATGTGACCAATTGCAACATCCCAACCATCTGTCCACTGATGAACTGACATTGACAGCTGAGATTGGAGCTGTCCTCTGTAACCTCTTAGAGAGGTGGGGAGTGGAGGGAAAACTCCCTTCATTCAGTCGTTCTGTGTTCTTTTCTCCCTTTCTGTAGTGATTTGCTCTGTTGTTTGCAAGCTCGAACGAATATGAAGAAGGGGAAGGGGAAGAAGGCCATGTTCGATGTTTTAGTGAGTAGCAACAGCAGTGACGATGGGAGCACTGCTTTGAGTATTCATTGGGAAGATTTCTCCTCTTTTAGTATTTTAGTCAAGAGGGACCAGATTTGAGGCCGGATTTTACTCCTTCAGACAATGAAGAGGATGTCAAGCCAAATCTAAGACATCCCTCTATTCAATGGCGTGATGTATTGTAAGTGTTTTTCGTCTATTTTAGGGTTTCTTTTTTGTGTTTCCTTTTTTGTTGCATGTGTTCGTGGATTGTGTGAATGATGTTGTTGTTGTTAGGGTTTTGGTCATTTACACAAATGATGGGTCATACACTGCTTATTTGCTTAGTGTTTTGTTTCAGTGCAATGATGTTGTTGTTATGAATCATTCAGTGCAATGTTTAGGGATTTTGTTAGGGTACTCATTCAGTAATGGCTATGAATAATTGTTGTTGTTGTTAAGCTACTCATTCAGTGTAATGGCTATGAAGCATCGTTGTTGTTGTTAGGGCAACGACTATGAAGCATTGTTGTTGTTGTTAGGGCAATGCCTATGAAACATTCTCGTTGTTGTTAGGTTACTTATTGAGTCCAATTGCTATGAATCATTGTTGTCGTTTGTTAGCTACTCATTAAGTGAAATGGCTATGAAACATTATGTGTACTTGTCTCGTATTTTCTTTTTACTTATGATACATGTTACTTTGCACGGGTTGCATGTTTTGTATTGTATTCATTGATGAATGTGTTTCCTTGCAGTAATGGAAAATGGGGACAAGAGTTGGAAGTCTGGAATTTAATGGTTCACTATGATGGGAAATGAAGTAGGAAGGCTAAGATCCCTGGTAGGTGGAAGGCGACTGACTACAAGAATGGGAAATCTATTGATTTTGTGGGAGTTCATGGTGATTATCTGAATTGGGATAAGCTTAACAAGAGTATACTTGAAAGTGTATCCAAGTAAGAAAAGCATTCATTGACACTAGGAGATACACATACCTTTATACATAATGGAATGAGGATGGACATAGCCAATGATGCAGATATAATGTACTTATGGAAGCATGCAGACATTGATGTCAGCGACACTTTGCATATATTTGTTGACGTTAAAGTGGCAGTACAGGTACATGAGAGCACCAATCCTGGATCTAGTTTACTAGATCCTGAACCCATTTCAACTCCAAATGTTGCTGAAGTTGACCCTGCCCCTGCCGCACAACCCACCCCTCTTAGTAAGATTCATCTGAGGCCTAAGGTGAGTGCCAAAAGAAATTGGAATTGGAAGAAGATTCCTACCCCAAGGAAGAGTACACCAAATGATTGGTATTCCCCTGGGAGGTCTTCAAGAAGAGTGGATGTATAAGATGACAGGTCTGATGTTGGTGAATGTCAAAGTACTTGTAGGAAAAGAACAAGGCTGGGCCAAGCTCAGGCCCAAGATAAAAAAAATGAGAAAGTCAGTGAATTCAAAAGTTGAGAAAGAGAATAAGAACTTTGAGGAGTTATATTAAGAAGAGCTCTATTGTACCTAAAACCACTGATGCACAGTCCCAAGATGAAGCAGAAGCCCATTCAGCTGGTTCTTTTCAACCACAGTACCAAGCCCATTCAGCTGGTCATTCTCAAGCCAATGAGTTTGCTCATTTGGATGATCTACCTATAGAAGAGGAGTACCATTCAGGTCATTCAACTGAAAATGAGCATGATGCACATTCACCTCCAACTGAGAAAGCTGCATTTGTTGATGAAACAACTGATGTGTATGGTGAGGAAAGTGGTGATGAGAGGCAGACAAATGAGTGGGTTTTTGAGGTTGGCAAACAATGGAACACGGTTGAGATAGCTAGGTTTTGGTTAAGAAAGTATGCGTTGAGGAACAAGTTTGTGATGATGTTCAAGAAGAATGATCCTAACAGACTTCTGGTAGTGTGTAAGGGTGATAACTGTAAATGGCAGTGCTATGCAGCCTTGGACAAGGATGGGCACACTCTTAGTGTGAGGACCATGGGGGAAGAGCACACATGTATAGGTGTTGATAATGGGAAGAACCAATGGTGAACTTCAGGTTTGTTGCCAAGGAGTGTGAGTCCATCATTACTACACACTTAACAAACTTCACAGCTGACAACCTTGTCAAACAAACCTGGAAGGATAACATTGTTGAGGTAAGTTACCATGTAGGGTGGAGGGCAAGGCCGAAAATAATGGCCAAACTGACTTGTTCATATGAGGAGAGTTATAAGAAGATCCCTTCTTGCTGCATTGAATTGTTGACAACAAATCCAGATAGCATTACTTATTGTTCAAGAAATGACGATGACAATAGGTTCACGGGGGTTTGTGTGGCATTCTCTGCAGCTATCCTTGGTTGGCAGCATGGATGTAGACCTTTGGTTGGGTTGGATGACTGCTTTTTGAAGAGCAAATATGGGAGTTGTTGTTTGTCTGTAACAGGCTTGGATGGAAACAATGGTCTATTTCCACTGGCTATCTACATTTGCCAGTCTGAATGCTTCCAATCTTGGTTCAGATTCATGAGCATCATTTAGATGCACTTGAATATGCATGTGGGGAAATTGACTTTCATGACCAGCAGAAATGGCTGATTGAGGCAGTGAAACAACTTTTTCCATAATCTGACCATAGGTTTTGTTTCAGGCACATGTATAATAACTTTAAAAGGGCTGAATTTGGAGGTAAGTTCTTGATGAGGTTGTGTTGGAAAGCTGCTAGGGCATACAAGGAGGTTAAATGTATCTCCAATTCGAAAGAGCTGAAAGAAAGTAATCCAATAGCACATCAGT
Organism: Berberis vulgaris; assembly: GCA_963556465.1. Classification (NCBI taxonomy): domain Eukaryota; kingdom Viridiplantae; phylum Streptophyta; class Magnoliopsida; order Ranunculales; family Berberidaceae; genus Berberis; species Berberis vulgaris. The sequence goes on from OY747135.1 coordinate 70,374,234, forward strand.
GGCTAGTTGAAAAGGATGTCAAGACTTGGTGCTAGACTTACTTTGACAGTAGAGTATGCTCAGAGCACATCACCAACAATTTCAATGAAAGCTTCAACAATTGGATTATCAAGCTTAGGGAAATGCCAATCTGCAAGTTCATAGATGAGTATCACGTGCTTCTAATGAGGCTTATGTATGATAGAAGGGCCAAGATCAGTAGTTGGGACATAAATGGACTAGTATCTAGAGCTCAGAAGCTCATTGACAAGTTCATGGAGATGAGGAACCAATTCAGCCAATTTGGGTCTACTGATGGCTTCATCACAGTCATACATAATGACAATGGTTCTAGGTGAAGGGTGAAAACATGTGTCAGATATTGTGATTCTAAACAATAAGAGCTGACATGCATCATCTGTGTGCATGGAGTTGTTTGTCTAGCCAATTAGACCCGTATGGGAAGAGTAAGTATCCTATGAAACTTAATGTTTGTTTCTTATATAATGATTGCCCTGCACTTATATGCATTCATTGCAGGTATTGTAGTCATTATCATTCTGTAAAAGCATATGTGGAGGCTCATTCACGGGGCATAGTCAGTATTAGAAATATGAGGGAGTGGGTGGAAGTAACTACCAGTTTTAGATTAGATTATTTGATAGTTTTATGGGTAATTTGCACTTTGCATTGTCAGTATTGTTTGATAGTTTTATGGGTAATTCGCAATTTGCACTTATATGTGATGATTGTTTTGATGTGTGGCAGCATGCATACTTGGTGCTCCCACCTCTAGTGAAAATACCTCCTAGGAGACCAAGGACTCAAAGATGACGGGATGAGGATGAACAGGTGGAAAAAGAACCAAGGAGCTGCAGAAAGTGTGGTTGGAGGGTCACAACAGCAAAACATGTAAAAGCCCTCATAGGGAGAAAACACAAGGTTGTGGACAGACATCCAGGCAAAACCTATATTCAGCAGAGATAGGAACAACAAGAAAAAAGGTGCCAAATCAGGTTCTAGAACTGAGAAAGGAACATCTCAACCTCCATAACAACCCAATCAGCTTGAAATGCCAACATTCCCTTCACAACAACCCAATTAGCCTGAAATGCCAACAACTCCAACCATACACAACCTTCATGCTTCAATGTTCCCAACTCAGCCCTTTGCACAAGGAGTAAGGCCTCCTCCAGTAAGGCCACCAATATTCTAGGCTGGTAGGGGCAGGGAAGACAAGACAATCAATGGATTAATAAACCTATGAGGCCAAGAACACTAAACATGTGATACTAACTTGTTATGTTTTGAAGACTGTTTTTTTAAGACAATATTTTATGGTGATACTGTTATAGTGAGATGTAAGTATTGATACAGTTTTGAAGACAATATTTTTGAAGAATGTTTTGAATACTGTTTTTTTGTTTGTTTATGGTGATGTAAGTATTTATATTGTTGATGGCTTTTTATGGTGATATTGTTGGTATGTTTATGGTGATGCAAGTATTGATATTGAATGTTTATGTCAGACATTTGAATTATATTTTGCAAGTATATGAATGGAATGCATTTGATGATATTTTGCAAGTATTGAAGGGCATCATAGTCTTGAATTTGCCTGTCAGACTTGATGATTGTTTTATGTATTTTTTTAAGACATCCTTTGTTATTGTTTACATCCAGTTTCAGACTTGTATTGAATAACATTGTTGCAACATTGATATTGAATGCTATGTTCATTAACTTCTTATTTAGGGCAGATAGAAATGTTTTACAAAGATCTTCAATTGTTATACTTATTTGGACAGTAATTGTTACATTTGGAGAGTTATTACTTCTTCTGCCTTGAGCTTGTTCAATTTTAGCTTGTTCAGTAGTTTCAACTGAAGTAATAGGGTTTTGACCACCACCTATAGGTATGTCATCAGGTATCACAACTCCCAACCACTCAAACCCCTTAGTGCAAGAATCAAAATTGAGGTACTTGTGCCATTGTGTATGAGGTTGATGAGATCTTTTGATAATTCTCCTTCCAGAACATGAAGGATTTAAGCATGGAAGATCCACCCATGGACAGTCTTTCATCCAATGATTTGGACTGTCACATTTGAAACAAGTACCCCTTTTGGAGCTTGACCTTAAACTTGAGCTTGAGCTAAAGTTGAAATTTGCTTTTGAGCTTGAATTGCCATCTTCATTTCTCTTCAGAATAACTTCATCAAGCCATAGAAACCCTTTGCAACCAGATATTTGACGGGCCAAGAACATCCTATTTGGGTTTTTTTGGTTTTTGGACTTTAAAAGCTTGTAGAATCCATTACAACCATTCTTGGGACACACATAGTACAAATAAGAGCAGTCTTCACTTGTATGATTGTATTGATGACAGTAGTTGCAAGGAACCTGCTAGAAAAACCAAATTTTAATTACCCCTATAATAAATTTGAATGTAAGAATGCCCACTGGTTCAAAAAACGCATGCGAGAGGTTGAAAATCACCTCCAAATATTAATAAATATCAACATAAACATCCAAATGAAATCAAAATCACTAACTTACCTTCATTATGTTGTTCTGATCTCAGATCTATGATGAAATACTCAAATCTGTTTCAAACTTGTGTAATGAAACTCTAAGTTCCAAACTTGGGTTTGTATCAACTTTAAATAGGGTAATGGCTACTGAATTTTTCCCAACGGCTACTTCGTATTTCCTCTCCCTCAACGGTTACTTCGTCCTCCCCAATCTGTAACCATTTAAAGAGTCAGAGAGAGTTGAGATTTGAGTTGTCCTATCCCTGTATAACAATTCCCCAGTGAGTAATTTGAATGCTATCTGTTGGATGAGGGTGGAGATTTTAATCTCATTCATTGGATCCATTGGATAATTTGTATCGACTTTAAACTTCAGCCATCAGATTATTGAAGGGCATTTTTGTCCTTTAAATATGACTGATTTCAAATATGTACGTGCCCAGGCGGTCTTTGGATGTTGACAGCTAGTCAAGGGGGGTAACTGCAATAGTGATTAATGATGGGTCTACTTATTAATTAGCTATTTATAATAGGGGGCCAACTGCAAATTACCTTATAATTTTTTTAGTTGATCTTGAAGTACCATCAAATCAAAATCGAGAAATCCATTGAATAAAATTGAGCAAGGCGGATCAACTTTTGGTCATCAAATGTTAAACAAGAATTACTTGGACTTAAACATGCCATACACAAAAGTAACTCCATATTCACCTCGTCAAAACAACTATTGAGCTCTTGAAGCTGCATATCTATGCACGTATAGAATAATTCAGCTCGATAGTGATGAAGATTCGTAACTAGTTCTTGTCTACGATGCGATCACCCTCGAGGTACAAAATCATCATCCATTTGAGAAATGTTGATATTATGTTTCCCACAAAATGAAAATACATCATCAATGAGTGAATCACATTCATTTTCTCTCATCGTTTGAAACATTTGCTTAGATATTTTGACGAGACCAATGACATTCACAATGTCTTGATCTTTTCTTTGCAATGATTTTGATAGTTCATTGGTAATTCCTAATACATTATTCATCATATGTAAAATTAATATAAAATCAAAAACATTGCATAGACTCTAACAAAGCACAGGCTTCACCTCTTTGTTAAGAGTTGATGCCATCTACAATGACAATCTCAAGTATATCTATTACCGAAGAAAACATAAGAACCAACCTTATTATTATAGTATAATGAGAACCCCATCGAGTATCACCAACTCGTGTGAGAGTTGTCTCTCGGTTCAACCATTTATCAGTTGGAAGTTCATCACTATTGAGTTTTTCAATATGGTCAATAGTATGCTTATCTCGAAGAATATCTTTGCGCTTGCATGAAACCCTAACAATGTTCACTGTTGTAGAAACTATTATTATAGTATAATGCGATCCACAGATGGTGTTTTGCGACATGTACAAGAGTTAGTTGAAGCTGATGAGCAAAACATTAATGGACATAAAATGCAGATTGATTTTCTTTCATAATCAGTGTTTTAAGTCTATTGAACTCACCTTACATATTATTGGTGCCATCGTAACCTTGCCCATGCAACCTTATGATGCTCAAATTATACTTAGAAATAGTTTTTTCTAGTGTCGTCTTTAGTGAAATCGTTGTTGTATTAGAAACATGAACTATACCTAAGAATCGTTCAGTGACACATCCCTTATTGTCCACAAAACGTAAAACAATTGTCATTTGCTCTTTGATTGATATATCACGAGATTCATCAACCAAAATTGCAAATAATGCATCACCAAGATCTTAAGAATAACATTGGAGGTCTTAATTGCAATCGCTTTTGTAATGTCCTTCTGAACTTGGGGTGCAATCAACTTGTGATTTTCAATAACATGTTTTAGAAAAATTTTATTTATCTCTTCATTATGATAAGTTGTATACTCCAAAAGTTGAAGAAAGTTTCCTTAATTCTTTGAGTCTTCAGATTCATCATGACCATGGAAATCCAATCCTTGACGCAAAAGAAATCGAACACAATCAATTGAAGCATTTAAATGTGTCTGATTGCTTAACAAAAAAAGTTTGGATATGTTGTTTTTGCTTCATCAAATTTTGACTCATTGTATAAGCTTCATAATGAGTCTTTCTCAAATGAGTTTGTAGTTTTTTTTCAGTTTCTTCCAATTATCGAATCCTTCAACTTTAAAAGTGTTGCCACCACTTTGCGCCCCGAAATTTGGTTTGAAGAGATAGCAATGTAAACAAAATGTAGCATCTTTCTCTATGCTATACTTCAGCCAATCTTTATATTGATCGAACTAAACTACATTAAAACGTCTCATTCCACCTCCTATTTTCTTTTGTTGGAAATTTATGATTCTTAGGCTGACAATGATTCGAGGTCTTGATCCGGGATCTATTGAAAGGTTTGACATATCATAATCCACATGACTTGACTTTGAGATTAGATCTAACTGACTACTCTCATTATTTTGTAAGCTAGGAGATGGTAACACTGATGTATACTTTCTTTTAAAAAATGTGTCCATAGCTGAAAAAATAAAAAGAATATTAATTAAGTAAATAAAAAGAAAAATATAACTTTCAAACATTGTTATCATGGAAAAGCATACAAACTCTAGCAAAACTATTATCCACATCTGAAACATATGTCTAATTAGTTAATTCACAATAATCACATTTTTAATTTCTAGGGCCTTGACATGACATGTCATAATATTTATGAAAACACCCAATTCACAATATTTAAGATCAATTTTCATAAACAAAAGGTTAATGTACCTAAGCTGCAAGAGTGTGAAGCAAAGTCTATGTAGTCCTTCCTAGCTCTTCCTCTGTCACATGCTTTCTGATGAGTACATAAAGTATCAAAGAAAATTGGGTTATATGTATACATAATCCCTCAAATATTTAGAAAATCACATATCAACGCAACCAAATTTTATAGTAATTTGCTAAACCATATGCACTTTCAACTTAACCATAAGAGTTATTTCTCATTTGGCCCCCATTAGTTTATAACTATTCTTATTTAATCCTCATTAGTTCTTGTATTCCAGTCTAACCCCCATAACCGTGAGTTCAACTACGTTGACTCACAAACTTCATCCAAAATTTTCAAAATGACCAACTTACCCTTATGCATGAGTTTGCACATGTTTTTAAAATGACTAATTTTTTTTTTTAACAAAGATGGGGGCCAATTATGAATTATACAATCTAATGAGACTCACAAACTCTATCCAAAATTTTCAAAATGACCAACTTACCCTTATGTACGTGGTTTGCACATTGTTTTTAAAATGACTAATTTTTTTTAACAAAGATGGGGGCCAATTAGGAATTATATACAAACTAATGAGACTCACAAACTCCATTCAAAATGACCAACTTACCCTTATGCGCGTGGTTTGCACATGTTTTTAAAATGACTAAATTTTTTTTTTTTTTTATCAAAAATGGGGCCAATTAGTTTGTATATAATTCGTAATTGGCATGCATCCCTGTAAAAAAAATTTAGTCATTTTAAAAACATGTGCAAACCACGTGCATAAGGTTAAGTTGGTCATTTTAAAAATTTTGGATGAAGTTTATGAGTCAACGTAGTTGAACTCACGGTACTGGGGATTAGACTAGAATCCTAGAACTAATGAGAGTCAAACATGAATAGTTATAAATTAATGAGTGCCAGATAGGAAATAACCCTAATTATAATTTAAAGAACTTTGTAAAAGTTTTCCATCTATATCTGGATGCTTGAAATGAAAGTTATCATCTTTTAGCAGTAAGATTAGAAAATACAAAAGCAACTCACTTTAATTTACATAAGTTTAAAATCCATTAATGTATATATTAATAACCATTAATGTATATATTAATATGAATGTAACTTGTACTTGGTCAAGTAGGCAGCAAAGCTAAGATTGTGGTGGACACACACATGCTTCAAAGAAATACTTAGTTATGTGTCTTACAAGGAAAGTCCTTGATTGTCTAAAGAGACATGTTTTGCGTGTTCGACATTGCAAACGAAGCTTGCACATTCATTCGTTTTCACTGTCTTTATTTGGATCATTTCCACCACAAGGACATTCCCAATAATATTATATTAATTTGTCATCTTTAGTTCTGCAGTCTGTTTATGACACCACTTCCTTAATAAAACCTCAAAGTGAATAATCCAATTGTCTATATCACCATTAATCTGTTATCTGTGTATGTGTTGCAGAGAGTCAAAGACTACAGAGACAGATAAAGCTTGTGCAATCTCTATTTATGACTCATTGCATAGAAATGGATTGAATTAAAGAAATACAATGTTGTTGTATCTTTGTTCTTTAGCAGCTAGTGGTGATATGTTGTGGTGTTGTTCTCCATGTGGAGATTGACAGATTGTAAAATCCAGGTCAGAGAAGATGTTCAAAGTCTTTAATAGATCTGCCCCTGTTCAAAGATATGCACTTAAGAATCGTAGCTATGTAAGTGAAACAAGGAGGTTGTGAATGAAGGAAACAAAAAGGAATAACTTTTTGAAGAGAAGTGATGATGAGGGATGATGAAGCTTTTCCAAGGAATATTTCTGGCATGAGTGAGATGAGGAACATAAGTTACAGAACCTGTGTGAGAGCCTGAGAGAGATGATAGAACCTGTGGAAGGGAGTTAGGGAGATGATGGTTGTACGACAATGCGAGGGAATGAAGCCCTAAAACCCTCATTTCAATTGATTTTTTAGAGAGTTGAGAGAGAGGAGACCATACAACTTTTCTCTCTTAGTAATAGACTAATAGTCAACTATTGACCCACATAAATTATTTTTAAAAGCTGAACCAATTTTTTTAAATTTTTTTGAAAGTTCAGGGGGGCAACTGGTCCCTTAATAGATCCGCCCCTCTTCCTAATCGAGGAGCCTTAAAGAGTGGGCATGATCATGCATATCGATCCCTATGCCAAATATTAGGCACGAGTGCCTGGATAATTTCGTTGTTTTCCTAGGTTGAACCAACACGATTTTATCTTGGCCACTTTACCTTTTGTGAACATTCACTGAATAGTTTATGTCAAGTAGCAGAAATGATGTTCTTCATACTTTTTTGCCATTTTTTAAATATTTTTTTACTTCATTTTATAGATGACCCATTGTCAAATGTTTTTTTAGTAATGACACGAGCATCAACATCTGTCATTTCTTAATGACTAATATTTGGAAAAAAAAAGATTATTGTAGAAGGATATAAAATAACACAGTTAATTTAGACTCCTCAACCATTACCTAAGCATTAGGTAATGCATACTGGAGATATCATTCCATCACATATCACCTGAAAATAACATATCGCTTCACACTCTTCGTATGATCCATTTCAAGACATGGCTAGAGCATGATTTATTCATTCATGATTTTTTTCGTATTTTTTTTTTATTATTAGATCATCACAATCCATCTCAATCTTGGAAACACGTACCAATTTAATGATGTCTTCCATTTTCATATTTAAAGGCTATAAAATCTTATAATTGCAACCAAACTCATAGAAAAATTGAAAGTTGTAAAGGTCCGAGAGAGTGGTTAAATTGTCTCCAATCTATAAATTCATCTTCCTAGTTGTTTTCTTCTCCTGTATGCTTTTTAAAACTGCTTAATATCTCCAGTTGTTAGTTTTTGTATAATGTGAAATTTAAAAGATAAGTTTGTAATATTTCTTCATTTGCCTATAACATTTTTTCTTCTATTTTTTCTCTTATGTATTATTAAAATATATAATAGAATAACGCTAAATTATTTTTTTTATGTTACACCATAGACAATACAAGAAAGTGTTTACTGCACAATGGTGTTGATGGCCAAATTAAAGTATTGATTGAACCTAACTGGGTGCAGGTGGTGGTGTTATTAGTGGTGCCACTGCAAGAAGCGTCAAGTTATCGTGTTGTCGTCATCACGATTGTACAACTGAGAGGTAGGTTAAAATCTCAGGTCCAGGGTTTTTGGGTTTTTTTTGTTTAAGCCATTGTGACTTAGGCAAGTTTTGAGAACTTATGTAGTCACTTGGATATTATCATCGCTTTTTTATATAGTGATGTTTTCTTTATTTATTTCATTGTCTGCTAGCAGGCGTAACCATTGGCAAGTAGAATAAAGTAATTAGGGTTGCAGCGCGTTTAGATATTTAGTTGTCTTGCGAATTGGGGCATGACAATTTATACAAAAAAATGTTGTTACTTAGTATAGATGATATCTCCAAAATCTTGATTTGTTGATTCGAATAACCTTAAGTTTTATTAATTTTTAAATTTCAAAATGTGTATATATGTGTGTTTAAAAATCTCTGTCTCCCAACACCATTATTGTGTTGTCATTACTTTTATTATGGTATTATATATACAACTAATATTACATTATTATATTTAGTATTTTTGATTTTGTAATTGTTTTTTTTTATTATCAAAATTGTGGTTATTTATTAATTAGTTTGGTAGTTAAGTAAGAATAGTTGGTAGAGATGATATAAAATATATGCACGTAGTTTTAATATATAAGAGCTTCATAGTAAAAGACAATCCTCATTTCATATTGTTCCATACTAATCAAACACTATAAAAATAATTTACAAGTGAATTGCGACATTTAAACTGTTTCCCAAATCAAAGATCCTCTTTTAGTCATTTATTTTACAATAAAGGACTATGTGGAGTCTCATCAATGTAGAGACATCACTAACACTAGTTATCGTAAGGATGTTGACAGCATCTGAACATGCCAAGACCACCTTGGATCTAAGCCATTGTATGGCATGGTAACATTTTCTCATGCACCAAAGAAATATGTGAGTCAGTGTGCCTATGGATATAAATATTAATTTCTATGACTTCCACCACTTCAATGCTCTTTTATACGTATTGGGTTAGAATATCATAAGCAAGTTGTTTGAACTCTACACTAATGTAACAATATTTAGTTGGTATTTATTTAATTAAGTGGTGTTTGTTAACATGTCTTTAGTCTGAATTGAACCAGTCTTCTATGTCAAGCTAAATGTTTAGAGAAAAGAAAAGTTTTTTTGCTTATGTCTAAACATTAAAAGTTGTAAGTGTTCCAAAACTCCTATTTTCATATAATATTATTATCCTTGACATCATTACCATATTAAAAAGTTCAATTAAATTTTATTTATCAATAAAATGGGCCCAACAAACAATTTTTTAGAGTCCGAATATTCAACTTTCATGATTTCGTTTTAGTATCACCTTTCACTACAAGATTTTAGTTTCATTGTTTTTAACAAACATGCTCTTAAAGTATAAAACTTAAGAAGTTTATTTTTCCATAATTGCCTATAAAGTCCATTTATTTTCTCCACTAGAATTATGTAACTCTGCTCTTCATCACAGACATGTCTTCAATGAAAGAATGAAACAAATAGTGGTTATCAAAGATGATTGAGGAAGAAGATGAAATATATAATTAAGAAAGAGAATATCTTCACAAAATCACAATAGACAATAGTGTCACATGGTCATAGTTTAGATGTAAGGGAATGCAGAAAACCAAGGATTGTGATTTTGCGAAATTATACAAAATTTTGCCTCGTTTTTTTGAAATTACGAAAAGAAAAAAGTGAAAGAACAAATTACATTTTTATGAGATTTTTTTCGTAAATTTTTTTTTTTGTAAAAATACAAAAAATTACATTTTTTCGAGGATTTTTTTGAAAACTTTTGGGATTTATTTTTGTAAATTTCGAGTTTTTTTTTTCTTTTAATTATCATTTATTCTAATTATTTATTGCTTTTTGAAACTACCCCTAATTTACTTCTTCTACTTATATACACGGATTGTGATTTGGTATTTCGAGTTAATTTCAATTTCTTGATTTTAAGAAATATTTCGGTATGTAAAGAAAAAAAGTAAAAATTCCTAGGATACATGAACTATATAATGAATTTCGATAATATATTAAATATGTGAAAAATAATATGCAAGTAAATAAATGTATTAAACACATTAAATGAAGCCGAAACACCTATAATTATAATATCAAGAGGTAGTTTAAAAATCAATATACAAGTAGAAGAAGTGATAATTTGGAAATTTGAGGGTGGTTTAAAAAATCAATAAATAATTAGAATTAATGATAATTAGAAGAAAAACTTGAAATTTACAAAAAAATCTCAAATTTTTTGACAAAATCCTCAAAAAAATTGAAATTTTAGTAGTTGGTTTTTGTAGTTTTATGAAAAAGCCCCCAAAATTTACGAAAAAACCTCGAAATTTTAAAAAAAAAATGAAAATTTTCTTTTGCTCTTTTTCGTTTTCTAATTTAAAAAAAATGAAAATTTCAATGAAATTTCGTGTAATTTCATGAAGTCACAATCTTTGCTTAAATATTGATTTTTTAAACTACCCCTTGATTTTCTAATTATAGGTATTTTGGTTTCATTTAATGTGTATAATACATTTATTTTCTTGCATATTTTTTTTTTACATATTTAATATACCCAGTGTTTCAAAAAGCGATTTTGAATCACGAGTCGCCCGACTCACTTTAAAATAGCCCTAGAACGTACGAGTCAGCATGAAATAACATCCTGATCTGATTTGCATTTCGAGATACATGTTGATCGACCCCCAAATCGAGCCCTAAAATAAATCCTGTTCAAGAAAAACAAGAAAAGAAGGAGATGAAGAAAAATCCAACGTCTGCTCTGATTGATCAGTCGATTAAGAACATCTTTTTCATTAGGTAACTTCTTTTTCCACTTCTTTTTTGTCTCTTCCTCCACTTCTTTTTCTTCATCGGTTGATCGAATCGCCTCCCTTGTCCCTCATTCTCAGTCGATCGACAACCACATGTCCAAGTCGACAGCTCACAACACCGTTCGATTGCACTCCCCATCCTCCAATCCAATTCGATCGAACTGACCAGGACCACAAGAACGATTTACGGTGGTTGTGTTTGCTTCATTTGTTGTTGTTGTTGGAGGGTCATCTTGTGAAGAACTTGTTTCATCTTGAGGTGTTGTTTGATGACCATCAAGACCTAAGCATTTGAGCAAAGCCTATGCTACTATTTCAAAGTAGTAATAAGGACTGAAGGTGTTGGGGAGACTACTATTTCAAAGTAGTAATAAGGACTGAAGGTGTTGAGGAGACTGGTAGATGTTTATGTTGTTTCCTCTCTAGAAGAGTCCCCCATCTATTCCAAGCTTTATATTTTTTTTTACTCTCAAATTAATTGTTGTTTGGTTGGGGGGGTCTTAAAGACTTGCAAGGACTATATAATGTTGTTGGGTCTATGAGTGTCCTGTGTGCATCAATATCCCTGGCCTTGCTACTTGACTTAAAATACACATGGCACATGCCCTTCCAAAATGCCTGAATTGGGTAGCTTATCTATAACATCCACAATTAAAGAGCAACAATAATTTTCCACATTTTGAGTTCACACTTCTGTGTATGTTCCGAATTTCGTGTTTATTGCAATTTAATTGTATCTTCAAAATTTTGTAAGACATACTGCATTAGTTGATCTTTTGCCATACCTTGATCTAAGAAAAAAAAAAAAAAAATTAAAAACACAAAAAATTTTGCAAAAATAATATGAATATGAGCTCCTATCATTCTAAAAAAATATTACACTTCGACACTAAACCACTAAAATATCGTACAATCTGAATATGATCTCACATATTACAATGTTAATTCTAAGCAAAGTTTACATCGACAAAACATACTACAATGTCAATTTTAAACAAAGTTTACATGGACAAATGTGCTAGACTTGAATGGGTTGGGTTCTCAAATTTATCGATTCATGTTGATCTATCCTCAACCACTTTTACGATTGAATTTCATGTTATCTCTTACATTGATGATTGTTGATTTATTTTTGTAATCTTTTCATCAAATTTTCATGAAAAAATGCCTCGCTTCGCCTCGAGGCACCGCTTCGCCTCGGAAAAAGCTTGACCGCCTCAAGGCTGAAAAACATTTTTTAAAACATTGAATATACCCTCGAAATTTGTTATATATTTCATATATCTTAGGTATTTTTACATTTTTCTTTATACATCGAAATATTTCTTAAAATCAAGAGACTGAAATTAACTCGAAAAACAAAATCACAATCTTTGCAAAAAACCAATTACTTAACTAGGATCACGGTGGAAAAGTGGTGGTATTGGGAGGATGACATAGCGTGATACCACTTAAAAAGGTTGGGAATGGGCTCGCACCAACCCGGTCCCAACCTGACCCGACCAAACCGAGTTTGCAAAACCTCGTACCGTATTACTTCATTACTCCAAATTGAAAAAAAAAAACCCTAATAAAGTTTGCAACTTTGCGAGTTACAGAGTGAGAGAGCCCCAGTGTGTAGTTGAAAGAGAAACTATGGCGAAGAACAGAAACAAGAAGAAACAGAAAGATGGGGTTTCAGCGATGGACGTCACTTCACCTTTTACTACGGTAGCAGATGCTCCTCAAGGTCTGAAATTTTGTTATATCCCATTTGTTTGTTTCTGTTTTTCATGATTGAATTGACATTTATTCATGCAATTTACAAATAAGAACATATAAAACTGAAGTAAGATTCATGTTTAGTGTGTCAAATAGACTAGAGGTCTTGAAGATAAATTGTTAATGGAAGAACCCCATTGTGGAAATTGGATGATTGAGTAAAAATTCATATTTCAGTTGCTCTTAGTTTGATAATCATTGTAACCCAGACCAAGGTTAGTTCATGTGTTGCTCTACCAAATTTTTTTTTTTTTTTTTGGGTTTTAGAGTTACATAGTTATTAACCCCGACTTCGTTTCAAGATTCAGTTTATGGTAATTTAAACTTTTCGACATTGAGATTATTGTGATAGACCCCTTAAGATCATGACTGATGGTGTGTAAAGAATCAATAGATTACTTTGAAAGTATATATGGGATCCAATGAAGAAGTCATGTACTCTGATTGCGCATGTTAATGACAAGAGCGTATGGTATAGTACCGGGACATCGAGCACTTGTTTTCTGCTTTTCCCTGCCCCTTCCTCCTTAATTATTCATATTGCTTTAAGTATTTTGTTCTGTTGATGTGGTTGTTATTTAAGGATTAGAAGTTTTAGGTTCATTCTTTTGATTAATAAAACAGGTTGCGTATGTATTCATTCACAAAAAGAAACCAATTACAAAACCCAACAGGGCTAGAGAAGGAGAGGCAGCCTTACATCTAAACCACAAAAGCTGAAGATCTTACTTTACAATATTTCCGCATACATAAATACAAGTATGATATGAAGTTTAGGTTCTTAAGAAGTTGTTTTTATCTTTTAATCAGTTTCTTATAATTTGATCTTCAAATGGATTTCAATCCCTGTTTAGTTGTTTTATAACAAGACCCTAGACTTGAAGCTTGAATTATTTTCATAGAAGATACGAATAAGTCCTCGCATTTGATGTTATGAACATTTCAAGATCAAATTGTTATCTTGTAAATTTTCTATTTATATATTTTGAAAGCTTGAGATATCTGTAACATAAGAACATTTCAATTGCATAATTCTTCAGCTTATATCTTATCATCCATTGAGAATTTGGGATGATTGCTAGATATAGACGCTCCATTAGTGAGAGATATGCTTCCATTTTGGTAGAATGGTTTGTATATTGGAAAATAATAGAACAAAACTTTCCAATCCCAAGGGTTTCAAATTGGAGCAACAGTTATTTGATCTCTATCCTCAATGGCTAAAGAACAATTTAGATTCTTTATAGGCTTTATTTCTTTCTTTCAGGCTTTAGTCATTAGATTTATCCGTGGTAGATGGTGGTGGAGAAAGAAAGGAGAGTCATTTATGGCGGTGGGTGGAGGGATATTTATAGGATTAGTAGAGTCTTTAAAAGGAAGAATGGACAGAATGTTGTTTATTATTGTTTCTGCTCCTTGTCTTTCTTTCTCCTCTTTGTTTTATTCCTTTGTGGTGTAGATTTGTGTTCGTCGGTGGATAGTGGGAAGATATGAAGTGGTTCAGAGATGTGAAAGTGGAAAACAAGGAATTTCGTTTGGAGAGGGGGTCAAGATTTTTTGGGAATGTATTAGAATCTTAGAATGAGCAGTGAAAACTTGGATGTTTGCAAGGAGATGGATTTTGACTCTTACAATGCAACAATAACAAAATAGCGAAGGATGTTTGCAAGGAGATGGATTTTAACTCTTACAATGCAGCAATAACAAAATAATCCCTTCCAGAAGGTGGGGTGATTATGCAGAGTCTATCCTTGTGGAGCAGGCATCAAATGACAAAGGGGTATACCTTCGTTTGATAATTAAGGTTGATGGTGAGATGAATCAGGTGTGTATTCCGTGTGGTGATGGTACCACCGGATAGCGTAGGTTCTCCCTTGCTCAAGGCAGTGTTATTGTCTTAGTGATGTAGCTGGTTCAACCACAAGCGGAGATTTCCTAAGCTCCACGAGATGCGTTTAGGCTCCCAAATTGGAGCAGTAAATACAAGGGCTCTTCATCAACATAACTTCAAGGTTTTTACAAGGAAGCCAAGTTCAGTCAAGGAAGTCTCCGGGATGACTTAGCTTCGTGTGGGTCGAGGAGTCTTATGGGTTGGAGGAGTCGAGAGGGGAGAAGATGCCTCTGAAGCTGGTAATTACACAATCAACAAAACCGTGGAAGTGGGACTTAACGAGAACAACAATCTTTTGTCTGAGTTTCCTGGTGGTCAAGTGAGTTCAACCATCTTAGTTTAGTTCTTCAACCGAAAAGCCTATTACTGTGGTTCCTATGGATGAGTACAACTGCTAGATTCCCTGAGATTCAAACGTCAAAGTCGAGAAATGGGTTGAAGCAACGAAAAAGATGGCATTTGGAGATGATTCACGGTGTCTCTGGTGGCAATCCAGAATGGAGTGGTGACGAAGATTTATTCCCGATGGGGTGGTTCCAAGGTGGAAGATGAGGGAATAGAGTATTTTTCCTTGTGGTATGGGTAGGGCTGACCATATGCTCAATCTCAAGATAGAATGAGTGAGGAGGTTAGGACACATGAGAGAGGAAAAAAATAGTTTGTACCCATATCTCAAGTTTTGGGGGATATTGTGTTGGGACAATTACACAAGATCTATTTGTGCAAGAAAGAGTAGAAAGAGTTGAGGGGACAACAAGAAAAAAGACTAAAAAAGTACACTTAATTCTTGATCGTGTGGACCACGTCTCTGTTGTTGACATCGTCAGAAAGATAGATATATTTGCAGTATTCTAAAAAACACTAGGCGGGGACCTAGGCGGTTATTTATTTAATTATTATAATTGAATAATTTATAAAAGTTAAGTATAATAGCATATGCCAAAATACATATCCAAATGTATAAGAAAAACAAAGTTTTAATTTTTTTATTTTTTTCGACCTCGAAATATAAAATAATAATAATAATAATAATAATAATAATAATAATAATCTAAAACCCGCCTAGGAGGGGCGGTTGCCTAGACCTTTTTTTAGACACTGCCTATTTGTGCTGAAGGCCCCTATTATGGTGCATGTTGACTTAGACAAGATGACAATGATTGATCAGGTCCGCAGAATGGTGATTTAGTGTAAATCAGGGGTAGACCGATCCGAACTAGGTATTTAATGGTTGGGTTGAGCGGTCATCGATTAATCGGTGATAAATCAAAATTGTTATGTTGGGTTGTGGTAGTTGTTGCTCTATAATGTGATGTTTTGGATGTGATTATATAATTTGCTCTATAATATGACTTTTGTTGCTTTATAATACTTGTCTTAATAATCTTTATTGTCAAGATATGTTATTTATTATAATTTACATTAGTGAATGTATACTTTGAAAAAGTAGACCAATTAATTCTGATTAATTTGCTTAATCTTAAATCTGTCCTGGATCACGAAGGGTCACGAAAGGGCCTCATGATTGAAGACTCAACAAATTATTTAGGGCCATCGGGAATAGTTATGGAGATGAGGGAGGAGGCTCATTGTATGAAGTATTGGGCTTCAATTTGGGAGAAGAAATGGAGGCAAACAGGGCAGCGTGCCTTGAGGAAGAAGACCAGACTCACTGTGCAATGGAGCAACTTATCACTACCTATAACGATTCTGCACAAATGAAGAGTCCTTTGCTCCGACTAAGTTTGTCGCGGAGCAAAGTACCTTGCTCAAAACCTTGGATTGTCCAGTCTAAAAAGCAAAGTAAACAAAACATTGAAATGAGTATTTTTGCCCATTCATTGTATAGCCCGTATAGGCAGCCAGGTAGTCCACTCTCAGTATTTCTCAATGTTTCAGTTGCTTTAATGAAACTCATGGAGCAAAATACCCCCAACTAAATTCAAAGTCACTCTATGTCACAAGACCATACACTATTCACAGTGTTTAAAGTTGTCTTATTTGGGACCCACCAATGTAATTTAATGAAAAAGAAAAAAAATCTGATTCGATGATTCAATTTAACTTATTGAAAAATCCTAATCAGATTAGGGGTGGGCAAACGGGTCGACGATCCGCGGATTCAACTCGAACCGGACCGTTTTCCTCTAAACGGTCCGGATTTAAATTATAAGTTTTTAGATACGGTCCGGATCGGTCCGGATCCGTTATAAAACGGTCCGGTCCCGGTTCCTAATTTTAAAAACGAAACGGTCCGGGTTGGACCCGTCCGGACCGTTTCAAATCCCATTTACTATAAAACCCTAAACATAAACCAAAACCAAAACCTAAACAGCTAAACTCTCCTCTCTGTCTCTCCTCTCTTTGTCTCTGTCTCTGTCTCTGCAAAACCTAAACCTAAACAGCTAAGATCTCCCTCTCCTCTCTCTGCTCTCTGTCTCGAGAAGGGGAAGATCTCCCTCTCCTCTCTCTGCTCTCTGTCTCGAGAAGGAGATCTCCCTCTCCTCTCCTCTCTCTGTCGAAGAAGAGGTCTGTCGAAGGGATCTGTCGAAAATCAGCAGAGAAGAAGAGATCAGCGAGATCTCCCTCTCCTCTCTCTGCTCTCTATCTCGAAAAGGAGATCTCCCTCTCCTCTCCTCTCTCTGTCGAAGAAGAGATCTGTCGAAAATCAGCAGAGAAGAAGAGATCAGCGAGATCTCCCTCTCCTCTCTCTGCTCTCTGTCTCGAGAAGGAGATCTCCCTCTCCTCTCCTCTCTCTGTCGAAGAGAAGAAGGAGCAGGAGATCTCCGTCTCCTCTCTCTCACACACACTTTTTTTTTCCTCTCGTCTCCAAGGAGTAGAGACGCTTCGACCAACACACAGAGAAGGGCATACGCAGAAATTCGAAAAAGAGTTTGAAGAGGAAGAAAATGAAGAAAAGAGAGATGGCAGAAATATCTCAGACGATCGCTTGGTTCTCTATCTGATTTGTCTTTTGATGAGCCGATAGAGGCGGTGAAGCAAATAATTCAGTGTTGTTTGATGAATCAATTTGAGTGGTTGAAGCACCACAGGCCGCAGTCGAACTCGCCTCTTCCCCTTCAGTCGAACTCGCCTCTTTGCCCCTTTAGTCAAACCAGAAGAAACCACAGAGACTCATGACGACCTCTTCGCCCCTTCAGTCAAACAAGAAGAAACCACCATTGCAAGAGACTCAACGACACTTTTCACCTCTCTCTCTGTTTCTTTCTCCATTGCCTCCTTTCTCCATTTTCATGTGCGTGCTTCAACTGTTCTCTCTCGCCCACCAAAGTTCAACTCTTTCACCAAGAGGAAGTAAGAAAAATGTTTAATCTTTTGTAATTTTGTTCTTGATGTACTGTAGTATTGATCTAGGGCACTATCAAATTGAGTCTTTCATGGATTGGTGTCTGGGTATGTTTGTTTTACTTAGATTAGTGAGAAATTTGTAAACTTTGAAGGTTTTGTGTAATGGTATCTCGATTTTTGTTTTACTTAGATTAAGAGAAATTTGAAGATGGATTGAGTCTTTTCATGGATTAGTGAGAAATTTGAATGGGTTCCAGTTCAGAGGTGGGTGCTGCCTCCATTTTTCAATTCAATAATTTCGGCAGTATTAGAAACTTTTCAAATAGGAGTAATAATATTGGAGGAATCAATTGATCAAACCTTTCTCTTTGTTCTGCTCTACCTTGTTTGGTTTCTTTCATTTTAATTTTCTGAGAGAAAATTGAGACCATGGGTTTGTTCTGTTTGTTGGATTCAGTGAATCTAATTATAAGCTTTTGACATCTGAATACCAATCTCTGCTTTCTGGTTTGGATTCATTTTAAAGAAGATCCCCAGATTTTGAACATTGGAACCGTTTGGAACCGTAGGAACCGGACCGTTCCAAACGGTTCGAGTCAGGTTCGGTTCCAATGTTCAAAATGAGGGGATCCGGACCGGACCGGATCCGTTATTTTTAAACGGTTCGAGTTAGGTTCCTTCAAATTTGGAACCGATTCGGACCGTGCCCACCCCTAAATCAGATTATATACCATAACTAAATAAAATGTAGAACTATTTCTACCCTATAACGAATAAAATGTAGAACTATTTCTACCCTATAACGAAAATTCATTAGATGAACATGGATAAGAAATAATATAATTGAAAAAAATAATAATAACAAAAAAAGCGAATAAGACGCACAGAGTGCGTGATGTATGCTAGTCAAATGTAATTCCTGTATGCTTTAGGGGAGAAGGGTGGGGGAGAGCGGACTCGCTTTTGTTGGTGCGTAGACCTTGGTCTTAGTGTGAGGGTATTATTGTATGGGTTTTCTTGTTCTGTTTTGTGCAATTTGGATGACATTAATGCAGTGGCAATGTAGTTTGTCTCTACCGATAGGCCAATTGGGGGTTCTCATTGTAATCATTTGGAGTTTGGAAGAATGGAAAATCATGTTTTCTTTTGGTGTGGTGTTTGGAAGTCCGTGCTTCAAGTTCATCGGGCACTATAATGGGCCATAGTGTTTGGTTTTATGAGGGCTTGTGTCCAGGAGGCATATCACATGTTCTAAACTTCACACATTGTAGTAGTTGTGTGCAAAAGAGCATTTTTTGCAATAAGTGATGAACCTTGCAAACTGGGAGTTGGGATTTAGGAGGTAGACAAGCATCTGAACTCTGGAATATCTGTAGCTTGTAGCTAAGCTTTAAAAAAATTAAGAAGGGTTGTCTAATGCCCAAATATAAAATATTTGAGAAGGGATCCCTTTGATCCAATTTTGAGGGTATTCACAATATCATTTGAGTCATCTTTAGTAGCATTTTACTCGCTGAGTTTGCTTTGTTGCATAGCTTGCCATTTCTACTATCAATATCCGCTGTGCTGCTCAAAATTCATTTTCATGTGCCTTTGCTCTGCCTATGTTTATGGGTATATTTAAGATAAACCATTGATGTTGTAGAATGCCTTTTTTTTTTCCCCCTGTTTTGCTGCATGGATGGATTCGAGGGACTATAGCTTCCAATTTATTCCCTCTTATACACTGAAGGGGATGAAATCCAGCATGCAGTAAAGCATGAATAAAATGAATGCAAAATGAGTCGGATGACACTCTATGCTATCACATAATGCAAAAAAAAAGATCTTTGAATGTCAAGCCTTGGCATAAACGGGACGCTAATGAAATTAGCTGGTGTATTGTGACATTGGTGGTCGAAGAAAGACTGATCTTCCCTTTCCAATCAGCAGCAATCAAAGGATGACAGTTGATTGATGGTCCTTTTAATAGCCAACGCGAACTGATAGACTCCAGAATTAAACCCCATAGACCTGGCCTAATCTGCAAGTTGAATTCTCAGAGGCTTATTAGAGGCCTTTGACACTGTTAGTAGGTCTTTTCTGGAGTTCATGTTGACTAGGATGGGTTTTCGTATTAGGTGGAGAGGATGAATCAAAACCATTCTCAGATCAACTCAGTTCTCAAGTCAAAATCAATGGGGCAGTTGAAGGTTTTTTCAAAGCCATAAGGGGAATAGGTAGGGAGACCCCTTATCTCCCCTTCTTTTCTCTTTAGTTGCAGAAGGCCTCACCCAGATATTGCATAGAGCTGAATGTTATGGTATGATTAAAGGTTTTCATGTGATCAATCATGGAACTTCGGTTCCAATTTTACAATAAGCAAATGATACTATTATTTTCTTAGAGCTTTCCTTACAAAGGGCCTCCAAATCTGCAATCCATTCTTATGTGATTTGAATTTCTTTCTAGTCCGAGCATCATTTTTCACATAAACAATGGTTTATCCAGTGGACATGTTAATCATTCTGATCTTCAAGCAATGGTTTCAACTCTGAACTGCTAGACTTATTTAGGCCTTCCTCTTAGTGCAAAGTACAAAAGTAGGTCTATGGGGGACCCTACTATTGATAAAATCAAAAGTAGACTATCTGTTTGGAAAGCTAAATACATATCAAGGGCAGGTAGAATCACTCTTATCAAAAGTACTCTCTCCAGCATCCCAGTTTTTCTCATTTCCTGCATTAGTATGCCCATTTCTATTCAGCATGATACTGAAAGGATTTGCAGGGATTTTCTTTGGGAGTCCAAACAAAAGTCAAATCTTATCACTAGGTAAAATGGAGTGAGATCTGCAGACCAAAAAAGCCAGGAGGACTGGGGATCATTTTTAATCAGGCCCTTCTTTCCAAGTGGCTATGGAGATTTGGAACAGAACAACAAGCTTTTTGGAGATCCATCATTCAGCAGAAATATGGGAAGTTAGATAGGGGCTGGTTCACCAGACAGACTGCTGCTCACTATGGTTGTTCATTGTGGAAAGGGATTATCAATATGAAAGTTAATTTCCAGCAGCACATCTCCTTCAAAGTGGGTAATGGTAGCAGAGTTGAGTTCTGGGAAGATGCTTGGTGCACTCATAAACCTCTTTAGGCCCTTTTCGCGTCCATCTACAGACCGTCTCTTGCTACACATCCCTTCATTTCTCAACTTTATAAGGGTGTTACTCACTACTCTCCTTCTTGGGATCTCAAGCTTAGAAGAGGGGTCAAAGACAAGGAGCTTCCTCCTCTCCTCTTGCTTATAGAGTTGCTCAGTCATGGAGGAAGGCTGTTGGTGTTGGAATGAAAAGTTAGGGCAATTCACTGTCCTGGACTCTCACCAAAAGTTTCAGTCCCAACAAGTTTCAGGGCTATCTAGTAAAGGTTTCTGGCTTTGGGATAAAGTTCTTATTACCATTTGGATAATTTGGAAAAAAGAAATAGGAGGATCTTCAAACGCATTGGTAGAGATACTTCTCAGAAAGCTTCAAATCTCTCTGGGCCAATACTTGGGGGATCGTTTCTGACCTACCTTTCCATATAATTATTTTTAACTGCAATAGATTATTTTTCAATGTAGTTGTTGGGACATCTTTTCCCCTTTTTTTGCTTGTGTACTTTTTCATCCCCTTGTTCTTGTTCAGTATTTTTTCTTTTGTTTTATGGATTAAAAAAAAATTTGTGACCTTGGTGGATGGTGATTTCTATGTCTGAACTTATACCATGAACAACTTATGATTAACTGCAGAAACCGAGGTTGCCTCTTCATACTATGCTATTATATCTGTCTTTACTTTTATAAAATGTTTTCATCCAACCAGACCACATTCTTTCAATGGTTATGTTTCATCCAACCAGGCCACATTCTTTCAATGGTTCTGTTTGTGGACCATTCACTTCTACCATGGGTTTATCTCAAAGGTGGCTTGTTTATAGAGATTTAAAAAAATTAATTAATTATTTTCATTTATGGACGAGAAAGTTCCATTCTTACTGAGAAAGTGAAAATCATACTTTGGTTGTACATACCTTTCCGTTCATTAGATTTCTCATAAGGGAAAGTCATCTTTCCTATGTTCCCTCTCGGTATCTCTTTTTTACTTTTACGATTGGTTTTGTTAGATAGGTCCCTTTTACTACAAATTATATGGAAAGGTGAAAACTGTTAGGTAAATCATGTTCTTTTTTTCTATTCCCTTTAAAAAAAGAACGTTTTCTTTTTTGTCATGATCTTGTGCTATGTTATTGCTTAATCTATATAATGTATATTTTCTTAATTTTTGTTCTACTTGCAGCAATGGACACAACAGAAACAACTACAAATGCAGTTCGTGGTGTCCTCAACAGGTCAGGATTTAAACCATGATTCTATGAGTACACTTTTCCATTAGCAGATAAATTTTTGAAAACATGGTTCTGAGATTGTATTGGACTTTTATGTGTAGTAATATTGTTGTAGTTCCACGATAAACTTTTAGCTTGTTTCATTCTTGAACCTTCTTTCACTGCAAAATTTCTTCTCTCTCTTTAAGAGTTGCCTTATCAATTAAAAAATTGTGTTATGTTCTCATTTCTCAATAGAGAATTCAACTCCCTCCATCAATGCAATTTTAATATTAAGAGGAATTTGAATATTCGGATAGCCAACAAGGACCGCATGGTCACACTTAGTCCAGTGAACTCTCGGAATGTATATTGTTACTTCCATAAAACTTGCTAAATTTATCCATAAGATTAGAAGACATGTTAAGCCCTTTCAATTATTTATTTATTTATTTTTGTGTAAAACCAAGCTCCTATTTGTAATGATGCACTCACTTTCTAGTATTACTGGAAGGCGTAACTAAGCCATTTAGATAGGTTTCGCATCCAACCCAGTGGTGATCATCGATAAAGCAAAGCTCTAGGGGGCTCTATGGAAATAAGGAGATATGGATATCTTAATGTTGGTGGAGGGTGGAGAAGGGCATTTTCATCTATTGATAAAAATTGTATGAGCGGATCGGATCAATTGCTTACGGAGGAGATTCAGGAGAAAGAAGGAAGCGACTTACATTCGAGTCCTAAAAAGTGATTTGACGACGTTTAGATTGCATAAGGAGTGGTGCGTAAAGGAGAGTGCATTGTCTATAGAGAATTTTGGAGGGAGAGGTAGCTGATATAGGGCTTTAAACGGTTTGGTTGGATCGATTTTGAGAATTGGCTGGTTGCATTGGTTTTGAGAAGGAAACGCTGATCAAAACGAAACACCAGTGGTAGTTTTTTGGGAACCAAACTGAAACCTAAAAATTTGCAAACCAAGCTAAT
Source organism: Berberis vulgaris (assembly GCA_963556465.1). NCBI lineage: Eukaryota > Viridiplantae > Streptophyta > Magnoliopsida > Ranunculales > Berberidaceae > Berberis > Berberis vulgaris. Next base: position 70,397,778 of record OY747135.1, read on the forward strand.
CCTAACCACCTCCCTTTTTTTCAATTTTCAGTTTTGAAATAAAAATGGGAATAAGAAAAAAGAAAGGAGATGAACATAATGAACAAAAAACAATGTAGAAAAACTAATTACATGACAATAAATCCACTCTAGAATTGAATAGGTTATCTTCCTTTGGGGCAGAACTCCCTCAAAGCCACGTTCTCAATCGAAAAAATGTTTGTCAACCTAAAGACAAAGGGGATCTTGGGATCAGGAGAATGAAAGAGTTCAATAATGCTCTCCTAATCCAATGGATATGGAGATTTGGGTTAAAAGTTGACACTTTATGGAGGAAGATTATACTGCAAAATATGGAGCCAGTCCTAGTGATTGATTTGCTCAATCTCACATAACTACACATGGTTGGTCTCTATAGAAAAATATTCTTGATATATTACATTTCCTTTGAAGCACAACAATCAGTTTGTACCAGGAAAAATAGTAAGGAGAACAACCACTCAAGTCTCGATCCAACTATCTACAATGCTTGCAGCAGTAAGCAAGGTAAAATATAGATTTCTGCACCCTCAACACCTCATTTGAAGGTCAAGCATCTTGGGATTTTCACCTTAGGAAGAACCTCAATGGCTGAGAGGTACCTCAAATGGACAGTCTGTTGCAAGGAAGGATGCATGGACACGCGCGTCTTGTCGGACACGGAGATGACATGCCAACTCGACAATTCCTAAGCACTAGGACTTGGTGATACACCGAGTACTAATTTTTTTAATAAGTCATAAACATAAACAATAATCTAATAAAGTGTCTTCATCTTTGTTGCAAGTAGAAAAAACACGAAGAAGAAGAGGTGCAAAGGCAAGAAAAAGATGACACTCTATTGTAAGAAAAAAAAAATATAGTAGAGAATAAGTAAAAGAGAGAATAAGCAAATGAGGGAAGAAGAAGCACAATTAAGAAGTTGGACTATCTCTATGCTTTAGTTGTTTTTTGCCGTATTTATCTTGAATCTCAATTGAAAAAGTCATTCACTTCAGATGGATCAACAACCATTAAATTATGTGATTATTTGCATAATCTAAAAGTAAAAAATAAAAGAGAGCCAGTTGCCGAGTCTTGACTGCGTCCTGACTAAGTTTTGGGTGTATCAGAGGAGTGTCGAACACGTTGACCACATTGACCATGTGTATGACACGTTGACCACGTGTCTGATGCGTGTCGAGTGAGTGTCGAGCTAGTGTCAGTGTCAGATACGTGTCGGACACGAATACAAGTTTTTCGAAGAGTTTGTGTTTCTTTGGTTGCAAGACAAACAAAACATTCAGCTGTATAATGAGCATGATAAATAGTTATGGGAAGGACACGATAGCTCTTTCACAGTTGAGGACTACTATGATAAATCAGGCCCCAACTTTAGTTTTTAGACAATGAACTTAGAATGCATAGATTGCACCACCAGATATGGATGAAGGGCATCCCTCCTAGATCATGCTTTCTTTGGACCATCCTCCAAGGCAAACTTCTCATTTTTTATATCAACAAGAGATGATTGATGATCCCTATCCATTGCCCCTTGTGTGGTGCTAACTCAGAGAGCATTGATCATCTCTTCACACACTCTTCACTCACAACATTTGCCTTTAGAGAATTCGGGATTGCAAGCAACTATTATTGAAACTTCGTTAAACTTGGGCAGCTTACACCTATCTCACATTGGGAAGTGGGTTTTGGGCTAGAATATTTTATACCATTGTTTGGGTAGTTTGGAGGGAGAAAAACAATAGGATCTTTAAGGGTAGTTCCAAAGATGTACACAACCTATGGATAGAAACTAAAATCACTCTATAGGTTTGGAGTCACACATGGGATATATTCAAAGATAACTCACTTTTCTTCTCATGTTTGACTGGGGCGAGATAGTGAGATATACACATTCTATGCTTACGATGTGTACTTTTTGCCTTCTGCTTTGATATATATGATGTATACTTTTTCCCATGGTTTCTCAAACTTCATTGAAGTTTCAGTAGAAAGAATTTGGAATCTTTAATTTTTCTCAAACACCATTGAACCAGTAATTGCAACTTGCTATTTGAAGCTTTTACTCACCTTCAATCTTGAGTGATGTTCTTTATTCTTGAATCTTCAGTTCAGTTAACCCATACACTTCCGCCGTCGTTACCATCATTCTCTCTCTTACATTAGCAAGTAATACTGACAATGAAAAACCACAACAGCTCCACTGTCCTTTAGGGTTTTTTTTTTTTTTTTTTTCCATTGTCCTTTAGTTAGTTATTATCAACATCAATCAATGACAAAGTTAAAGAAAACCATGATTACTAAAATCTGAAACCAACTTTCTTTGTTGATATCAAAGTAGTTGTGTTGGGACAACAAAGGATGATGGATTGGGTTCCAAAAGCAAAAGTTTATGAGTTTTTTAAGCATTGTCCCACTCAACCACCAAACTCTCAAGGACAATGCTATTTAATTTTACCCATTACCTGGCCCAACCACCCAATGAAATTGACCATTTAGTGACTAGCAAACTAAAGAGGATAGTAAACTAATACTATTTAGTTGTTATATTTTATCTTTGCGTTTCAAAGTACACTAAGTACAACATACACATGCTAAATTTGTTGTTTATAATGATGCTTTGATCAGTTTGTTTTTTAGTTGTATTCCCTAATAACAGAAAAATCAAAGCGAATATATTAGTTTTGGAACCTTGTGAACTGACTGAACAGTAACTGGAATCGAACCATAATTGTCTGTTTGATTTGGTTGCTTAAGTCAGCATGTTTGTTTTCTATTCAGCCCTATTTGTTGCGGTCGCTTAAGTCAGGTTGTTCGTTTTTTTGTTCAGCCCCTATTTGAATTAATGAGGGGGAATTGGATTCTGCATTGATATAGTTGACACTAGATCAGATACTCGTACTGGGATTTTCTGTGGAATATGCTGGTTTAAAGTTTAAGTGGATCTCGAAGTGTTGGGTTACAAACCCCCGTCTGATTGGCAAGTCCAGTTGGGTATTCCTTCGAAGCTGGCTAGACTCTAGCTTGTTCATGTTGATTCTAGTGGGTTCCTTAGATGTTGCACTGGTTTTGGACTGCCCTAAAAAAGGCCCCACTTCCCATTCATATCTGTAAGCTCTCCTCAGTTTCTTATGTTAGGGTCGAATGGTCCTAAAGTGAGTCCAAGGATTTCTTCATGTCCATTATGCTAATTGAATTAAATGGGGAAGGGTCGAATGGGGAAGTAACTTCTTCTATGATAATATAGTATCTCGTATTTTGCTGACTAAATGAAGGGGCTAACCATAAAAATATCATTTCTTCTGAATTTGTCTCTTTTGATTGGATCCAATGAAAGCATGAAGATGAAATCTAATGTTGCGAGTATCGGCAAGATTACTGGTGTGGCAGGTGATGTAAATCTGATTGTAATGGGAGGATTTCTCTAGGGACAAGGCACATAAGAAAGCAATATTGAAATGAAAGTAGACAGCTATGATGAATTTCAAAGGTAAGAGAGGAAAGACAATATCTAATTTCACATACTATCTGTGCAGCCATGGAGAGAGCTGCCTGGAGAATTATAGTCCTTGGGTCCTATTGGCGATTTAAAGGTGGATAGATGGGCTTTCGCAATCTATGAGGGAGATTATGTAATTTGGAACAACTTGATGGGATTCAATGTGGAGGTGGTGGCGATAAGCCTGGAAACTGTAGTGAGAAACATTCTTTGGACAAGGGTCAGAAGATTCCTGTTGGTGCCTGAACCTGAAGATATCGATATCAACAACGAGAAGAAACCTCGCCCTTTTGATGAAGACAATATAGCTCTCCTCAAAACCTATGTATCTACTACTCTGCTCTCTCCCTTTTTTTTTTTTTTTTTTTAGGGTTTATTCTTCGTCATCCGTCTCTAGGGTTTCTGATTCACTTAAATTTGGTTTGTTTTTCAGGGTCTGGGAAGGTGGTAGAATTTCGCTTCTACAGAAATATGTGGATGAGGATGTAAGAATATTGAACTTAATTTCATATCAACGTTGTTCTTATTTACTTGGACTTATTTGTGTGTGGAAATGCAAGTTTTTTGTGATCTAAAGAATGTTTTGGGCATATATCCTGATGCTCAGAAGGAAGAGACGTTCTACACTGTGAGTTGGGCATGCAATGTTGATGGAGGTCCATTATTGGTTGCCGCTGGACTCAAAGGTGTGATTAGGGTTATTGATGTGGCCACATGGAAAAAGTGCAAGGTATATATTTTATGTTATACAGATGCAATCATTTCTTCGTGATTTGATCTCATCTTGGCATTTGTTTTCTAATAATTAATGTTAAAAGCAAAGGGAAATTTTGCTTAATTCCTTCATCAGTATTGTGCAGTTTAAGAATTCAGATAATTCCTTCATCAGTATTGTGCAGTTTAAGAATTTTTGGCACTTATAACTATCATGAATACTTTTTTTTTTCCTGAAGAGCAGAGGAAGTTAATAAAGGCCCACAAACCTTCATTTTAAATAAATCAAATAACTTATTACAACCACTCATAAACAATTGCGTTCGCATTAATAAAACTATTTTCTTCAAGTCATCAACAAATGAGCTGAACTCATTAATAAGTTTCCTGTAAAATGAGCTGAACCCAAGAGGTCAGCTGCTCTCTTTGTTTCTTTGTACTAGATAAAACAAACTACCTGCAAACTTGTCAACCATTATGCATTTCCTTTTCAACAATGGAATATAGCCTGCCATGGAAGTTCCATCTTCTTCTTTAATGATTTCTACTGCATTCTAAGAATTGCTTCCCACCAAAATAGAGCTTAGACTGTAGGTGTTATTTTGCTAGATCGCTACCCCTATCTAATTTCTAATTATAGTTCCATAGCTAGCTACATTAATGACAGATCCATCTGTCTTTATTCCTGGTTACTGCACCATTATTACTTATGTATTGTGTACTTATTCATTAAATCTTGAAAATCTATCAAAGGGGGAGCTACCTGATGGGAGTGAGATTGCAGTAAAAAGGCTTGCTCGAAAATCAGGACAAGGAATGGAAGAGCTGAAAGCTGAGGTAGTTTTGGTTGCCTTCCTGTTTTAGTGTGTTAAGATGCCTTCCTGTTTTAGTTATACTACAGCTAGGCCAGATTGTTGATTTCAATTTGATATTTTTACTGTTAGTGACATTGAGACTGCCATGGTCATCGAAGTAGATGACCGCCTAAATCATCGATGTTTATTAGGCATCGAGATATGTAGGGTGCGGTCTTGTACCCTTTTGTTGTATCCCATAATATGCTTCATGATGCTCTGTTTTGTTGTGTTCCTGAAGGACTGTTTTATAGATCATACTTTTATTGTCTTAATAGCCCTCAAAATGCATTATGGATAAATGAATGGTGAATCCAGAATTAAGCGTAACTGGTTTTAATATGAAATGAAAAATAAACAATAAAGATTTTTTTTTTTTTTTAACTGAAATCAAAACCATAAATTCGTGTCTTTCGCCCTATAAGGTCTTGTAGTGTCAACCGAAAAAAATTTGTAAATGTGGTAGAAAACTAGCAAATGTCTAAGGGCACTGATACAGGTCTTGATGTGTGGGCATTCATAGTCAAATGCTTTTAAAACCGTAAGGTCTATATGAAAAGGGAGTTTGAGACCAGTAAAAGTTGAATTCTCTAAGACCTCAATGAAAGCTTGACGCCTTTAAAACGTCATCTCTACTCTCTAACTATGAAAATCAACTCATAATAACTTAGTTATTGTATGCTTTTAATATTTTCTACTTGACTTCTTGTTAGAATGTTACAAGAAAGAGGTGTATAGTTTGCCAAATTCAGAAAAAATAACATTAGGACTTAACTTTCTCAGCCTAAACCTGAATTCTGGACTGTCCTTCACAAAGCATCATTGTGACTTTGTGAGCTTTGTTCCTAGGTATCATCCCAACCAACAACAGATTACTGTAAGGAACCAAAAATATATATATAATTTTTTCTTCTTCAACCAAAACAAACATATCGATGCATAATCTTATGAAGACGCGGAGAACACTGCCATTATGTTGGGATCCAAAAGTGTCATATTTAGGGGGCTTCAAATTTATTTTGGCATTTGCAACCAAGATAAACAAATGGGATTTAAGGGATTCCTCCTTCAACCATTTCTTCCTAGAAAAAAAAAATCAGAAACAAAATAATATCTTAATCTCCCACAATCCTAGAGATTTGAGGTAAAATTTGAAATTGGAAACAAGAGTTTCAGCGAAGAAACTAGTTTCATAGTGAATAAAAGATCATCTTATCAATAGTCATTGATTAATCAAATTGTATCATTGATTAATTAAATTGTAATCTGTTTGAGAGCAATGTCACAAGGTGAAAGTATTAAGGACATTTTTGCAATCCTATCAAGACAGAAGATAACAAATACAAGCAGACAATTCACATGGGGAACTCAGACAATCTGTTTGAGAGTAACGTCATTTTTAGGGTATAATGCTGTGCACACAGAGTGAACAAGCCACCCTAAAGCCATGTTAGAACTGTAAAAGGCTTTGTTTGAAGAAGTTTTGAGTAAACATAGGCAATACATGCGCCTGTTTATATAGTGTGTGTGAAACAACATTTAATTAATTAAGTGTGACTTACACGCCTTAATTAATCATATTAAGCACCCTTGGTTGTATGATTTTTTTGATGAGCTGTTTGTTGTATTTCTTGAGGACCCTTAATTAAATTCTAGTGGAATTGTCTCCTTAGTTAACAAACTATGATTTCCTGAGCTGTTTAGGTTTCTTGTGTTCATTGGTATGTAGGAGGACTGCTATGTTCAAGGAACTTTGGAATAGTTTGGGATTTTGCAGTGGCGGGAATCAATCATTGAGAAGCACAGACGGGTATGTTGATTTTGACTATTTTGGTCGACTTAATGTCTTAGATTTACAGGTACATATGTATAACACCTTCCTTTGTTCAACTATGATTATCATTTTCTCTGCTTTGAATATTAGCTTATCTTTTTGCCTTTCCTCTACTTTGAATTTTGCATCTTTCCACCCTTCTGTATAGGTGCAGATTCGTCGTCTTCCAAAACCTGTAATAGCAATGTTAGTAGATATGATGTTGTAGTCTGTTACTTAAGAAGCGCATTCTACTTTCCAATGTTGTAATTTCTGGAATAATATTGTGAGTTCTTATCATGCAGGTTGATATTTCTGGAATAAATTACTGTTTTCTTGTAGTGCACTGGGTCTGGTTTGGGTTCATTGTTATTAGAACGCTTGTCTGTGGATTATGGAAAGAAATCCAAGCTTGGTTTCACCATCTTTCCCTCTCCCCAGGTATTTTTTTTGTTCTCTCCAAGTAAACCCTCCTTGCATTTATCTTATGTAATCAGGATACTGGCCACTGCTGGATATCTTGGTCTTGGCTCCATTTTGGATAACATACCAACATGGTTTCTTTTCAAATTCCTGAATGTGTTTCCACTCATTATACCATGTCAGATAGTGATTGCAGGGTTTATCTTCTTAATTTGTATATGTTAACCATCTCTTAAAAAGCTGAGACACCTCCCCTTTTCATCTTTTACGTGAAATTGTGAATCCTTGTGTTGTTTATTGGGCTGTTGCAGCTCTTATTTTCTTATCACTTAGATTTTAGATTTGACAGCCTTATAATACCTAGATGGTGGGTGCTGGTGCTTCATGTAATGTTAATAGTAGCTTTGTTTTTGCTTGCTCGGGTTCTTCTAAGGGATTTTCTTCTAGTCTCTTCAGTATGCAGAGACTAGTTTGTTGGTATGTGTATAAGTGGGAACTGAGATGGACTGAAAGTATTATAGAGAGTACATTAGACAATTTAGCATCTCCAAGCAGTGCAGAACAAGACCTTTTAAAGCTTTTTTTTTTTTTTTTTGTAGAGATGAATGCTATTGGTATCCGTAAGATCCTGAAGAAGTTTGATAAGCGCTTTGGCTAGAGATTTACTGATTACTACGTCAGTTCTCATTCAAACCATCCTTACTCCTAGCTACAACAAATGTTCAAGCATATGGTAATATATCCATACAATAGTTGATATCTTCTGTTCCAAAAGTTATGTTCCACTAAAGTAATTGGTTCTTTAGCAGTATTCATGTTATCAACTTGTGTGCTTCAATGCCTTTTAATTGATTGTGCATGCAAATTCATTTCTAAGCATGGTTGAGTTTCAGATAGTAGTTCTATTCTCATGAATGGAGACGTCATAATGTTGGTACATGTAGGGTGTTGGGGCTGTTGTAGGTGCGTTATCTCGCAATCTTGCAGTACTCGATGACAATAGAGAAAGTTATTTGTCAATTTATGACCATCCTGCTCTTCCGGTGCAGGTATTTCTTTGTTGTACATTTCATTGAATCCTTTCTAATGTTGTTTTTGTTTTCCATGTTAACATTCACCCAACATGTCATGATTGTTTTTGGTCACCCATGTGTTCAAAATCTTGTAAACTGTCATTTGCAGGATCCTGTTATTGAGTCAATCAAAGCAGCTGTAGACAGACTAACTCATTCAACAAACTTCCTCCACATTCTAGGGCAACATGTACTAATTATACAAGAAGAAGAGCTACCAAGTGCAGTGGATGATCATGTTGATGACCAAAAATATGATTCTATGTCTCTTTTCTTGAACTTAGCCAATACATTCTTCGGTTTTGGTTGTTAGATGTAAGCATTGACAATTTGTAACAATTTTAATTTGTAATTTTCTTCTGGATCATGTATAATATTGATTTTGAAATGAAATTAAAGTTCCTCTTAATGTATGATTGGATCATATGAGTTTAGTTTAGTGTCGTTTATATTTGATTTTTGATTTGAGTCTAAAAGTTGTAGTGCATATGTTGGATAGATTATCTGCACTCAATGAAAAGAAAATACTACAGGTTGAAAAATGTGATTTTTATATGGTAAAAAAATTTGAATTATCAAAGGGAATTTAGCGGCGGTTGCAAATCGTCGCTAAAAGGCAAAAGGTTTGATTGTTCATTGAATTTTGTCGACGGTTTATAACCGTCGCTAAATTGTATTTAGCGACGGTTATAAACGTCGCTACATTAAACCGTCGCTATATAGTATTTAGCGACGGTTATGCCAGCGGTTGCTTAAAACCGTCGTTGAATGACCTAGTGACGCCTTTATTAGCGGCGGTTTTGTAACCGTCGCTGTTTTATTTGGCGACAGTCATAACCGTCGCTGTATACCTTTAGTGACCGTCGCTAAAATACAGTTTTCTTGTAGTGAAATGGAGTGGATTTTGATATTTTATGAAGTAAAAAGGAGTAGTTTCTTTGCTGGTGATGGAGTAAATTTGTTCAGTGTTACTTGTATCATTCCAGATGAACAAGTTGTTGTCGAAGACATCTTACCAGGTTGTTTTAGGTATTTTGAGAGTTTTCTGGAACATATTATGTTGTCGATATTTGTAAACATCTCATCTCATCTTATCTTTTGTGGAAAACTTAGTAGGTCAATTTAGTATTATCTTGTTACAATTTTTGCTATATATATTGGTCATCTAAGAACTTTGTGTAACTTTACGTGCTATATAAATGGTTCCAAAGAAAATAAGTAATGCGATTTTGTAAACTGGGGTCCTACATTGAATTACACTAAAAACTTTTATATAATTGTTATTTGAACTTCACTTTCGAATGTTTAATAACTATTATTTTAACTTTATTTTGTGTTGAGTCATTTTGATTCATTTATATCATTTAACTCCAGGTGTTCATGCTTATGTTCATTAGATTGGGTTTATTTAACTAATGGGTAGGTGTTTATGTCCAAGCATTGTAAGTATATAGCAGGTTTATCATCATACTAGTTAGTTAAACCCATTATTATCACGGGTTATCACAAGGAGCAAAAAGGCAGGTTTCACTGTTATCAATGGGAAGAATAAGGCACGTTATAGACAATTACTAATAATCTAGGCTTTGTGGTAGATGAACATCTTATTTTCTTATCCGCATATATTGGTAGTACATATTTGTTTTTGGCTAGCCAGATGCCACACAATTGTTTCTTTTGCATTTGCTTCTTGATATGTTATATCTATGTTTCTTATCCTATTTCATGCTTGATAAAAAAAAAAAAAAAAAAAAAAAAAAAAAAAACAAATAAAAAAGACATGCTTTGAGTTTTACAAATACAATAATCTGTTTTCTCTTTATGTTCACAAGAACCATTATCCCTGAAATCATCTATTATGTTTCGTCTTGTCATTTTCTCCTTATGTCATGACTCATGAGAACCATTGTCCCTGAAAATGTCATTCACTATGCATATGTAGGAATAGGATGGACTTCGTGGAAGAAAAGGTGGTTTATTAAAGTCAATCACTCAGGTTGTTATGCAGGGTTTCTCATCAGATTGAACTCTGACAAGCTTGAGCTCTTAAGCTAATCACATGTACACATTCTGGAAATTTTTTGATGCAGATAAGATTGGGAGAGCACAAAAAGGAAAAAGTCTTTTGTTCACTTTTTTTTTTTTTAATTAAATTTTTTTAATGTCATGGCTTAGTTTCTTCTTTGTTATTTCTCAAGGGAAACATGGTGTTTTATGTTGTTTCATCTATATACTTTCTTAACCAATTATTTTCTTTGCCATATGCTTTTTCTGACATTAGTATGAATGCAGTGTCCTCTTCTTTGCAAATAATTCATCAATGATGAATGGCAAATTTCCTATGCTCACACAAAAGGCGCAGATGCAGTTCTTTTCATTGCAGTCATATTACTTGATCTTGATATCAAATATATGCTAAAAATCTGCAAAATGTCTGGTTTGGCAGCATTAGTTAGGTTGGTGGAATTAGTTTTTTATCATAACTGCATTAGTGTGGTAGAACTCTAATCAAGAAACATAAATTCCATTTTGCAAAATTTAGTAACAAATTATTATATCTGAGTACTATTGTCTCATTCATCAATCGAGTCTTCCAGCTTATTAACAGCTGGAGGCATCACTGAGTGCACTTTAGAGCCATTTTGAACCATTGTCCGAGTTTTTATGTTCACAATCAAGTTTGGTTCTTCCATTCAGAATATTTAGGTTTTCCCATTCAGTTTGCCTGGTAGTTTTGTTTCATATTTCAATGTAACCAAGGGCTTCCATTAGGATGCCTCTAATTCTCCTCACTCCATGCTTGGGTCGATAATAGTTCCATCCAAATTTCTATATAGACAACTGCATATATGATTGTTCATTTATTGGGTGCATGAGTTTCTACTTTGCTTGTTTCCTTTCAAGTGCATGACAAAAGGGAAATGGATCGTGTGCTAGGCATAGAAGGGGTCCAGCTCATTGGCATCAACAATCGTAACCTTGGTAATCTTCTATATACTCGTTTGCGTTTTTCATCAAATTTGTTTCACTATTCTTGCTTCGTTCATACTATACCAAGCTTAAGACGTCAGTTTTAGTGCAATCCCTACTTATTGGTGATTTATACTTTGATTCTTCAATTGTTTAGATGGTTTGATAGTGGACTGATATTTGCTCCAACTATTTGTAGAAAAATAACATAGAAGCATGTTTCACGAATAGATAATTAAAAATTTAAATGATTCTGAATTCGCTCATAACTTGATGTTTTTGTTTAATCTGTAGCAACATTTCAAGTTGATACTAGCAACACAAGAGGCTTGTCAAGGGAGGGCGTGGTCAGATTATCCATCAGAAGGACATCATCTAAAATACTTGTACAATGCAATACACACACATCATCTAAGCTGTATTTTTTTGTTTATGTTTATGTTTTTGTTTTTGCTTGTAGGAGTCTTTTTCTCTTTGTGATCCCAAGGTTCTAGCGGTGAGTTCAACTGTCTTTGATATAATGAAAATATCCTTATCACATCAAGTATGTTGAACTTGTCATTAACTAATACTTTTCTTCTTGATATATTTTCCCGATGTTAAGATAGAGTTCGTCAACACGTGTTCCTAGCTTTTTTAAGATGGTAACATTGCTCTACAATTGCTATCATCCCACGTACATGGTTGGATTCTATTTACTAGAGTATGATTATGAATAATCATGTATTGACTAATTTTGGATTCTGTGTACTGCATTGATGAGACTTATTTTGTAAGAACCATGTATTTACTGTTGCACTTTTATATACGTGGTTGGATTATATTATTGTTGATGAGATTTTTATATAGTTGGATTCTATTTATTATTGTAAGAACCATGTATTGACAGTTGCACATTTACTGTTTCACTTTTTAATAGCAGATACGGATTGCAAATGATACGTAAAGCTAAAAGCAAATAAGCAAAAAAAAAAAAAAAATTCGCGTAGATTTTTAATAGCATTTTTAAAGTGTCATGAGTAATTAATAAACAACTTTCTAAAATTGTTGTAGATAACTGTCACAACATTTTATAAATGCTGTGAAAGAAATTACAACAATGTATAAACTATATAACAACATTTTCTAAATGCTACTAAAGGGGTTACGATAACGTAAAAAAAAAAATATATATATATATATATAGCCACATTTTATAAACCCTATTATAGGATTTACCACAACATTCTAAAAATTCTATTAAAATAGCACTTTTAATAGTGTTTTAAAAACGCTATCATAGAGCCAGACTTTTAATAGCGTGGGCTGACACAGCATGTCTGACAATGTTATCTTATCCAGTTATAGCAGTTTTGGCATGCTATAAATGAGGATTTGTGGTGTAGTGATTGAATTTGACTCAGCCTCCACCTCCCGCGAATGTTTCATCTGAAGTTTGCGTTGCATGTTCAAGTTTGAGTCATTCCACATCTGATTGTCATTTGGAAAATGATTATCCTGCATATACTGAGCAAGTCAAATCTTTTAATGTTGTTCGACAACCTGGTAATAATCCAGAACAAGGTAGTCAAAGTGTGAAGAGAAGTCGAAGCGAAATCCGATGGCTTGGCTTTTTTCAAAAAGCAAAGAGTAAAGCGGTGACTTTACGCAAGTGAAGCGGCCCTTAAAAAATAATTCATATTATATATTTTTTAAATGCATAATGGAATTATGTGTTCTTAAAAATTAAAACCATTATTTAATTAATTCTATATTAATTACATAGTGTTAATGTTAATTGAATTTAAAATTTTAATTTATTTCTTTTTTTGAATTTTCTAGGCGGGTGCCCGCAGAAATGTAGTGGGTCACTACACCAAATTGGCATTTTTGTAACAACCTCCAAAACAGTAACACTTTTGAGCTATAACAATCCACAAAACAATTTTACAACCCCCAAAACAGTAACACTTTTGAGCTATAACAATCCACAAAGCAATTTTACAAATTTTCACAAACAAAATGATGCAATAATTATATCACCATGAATAGTATGGTCCTACAATAATACTATTCATGATGATCTAATTTATTGTGTAACTATTTTTTCATTTTTTTTGACTAAATTTAGTTTTTGACTTGAAATTGTTTGGTAGATTGATTGTATCAGCTCAAAAGTGTTACTGTTTTAGGAGTTGTTACGAATATGTCAATTTGGTGTAATGGGTACAAATAGCCACACTCAAGTTTAAAACAGATTTCCCTACCCCTTGTGCATACAATTCATCGTATTCCTCTTCCCCTGTGTACTATTCATCGTCTTCATCCACCCACGTCTAAGCAATCAGGCAGGTTTCTCTGCCTAAAATCATCTCTTCTCTTCTTCATTTCTATTCTTATTCATTCCCTCTCCCTTTTTGTTCTTTTTTCGACCAAAATTAGTAAGATAATTGTGTGTTGTTCATCCTCTCCCATCACGAGGATACATTGCCCAATCTAATGGGCCATCTCATAAAGCCCAAGAGGAATAAAGCCAACTACAGAGGCCCAGACGAGGCCCGCACTGAGGAGACATAAACAGGGCCTGAATCCAACCCAAACAGATCAGAGCCCGAGTTCAGGCCCGACACGAGTTCTCTCATAAAGAAGAGGAACGTTGCACAAAAAATGAGTCGTGGAAGAAGTTACGCCTCCCTGAACACATGTCCATTAAGGGGGAGACTGTTTGAGATGAGAAGAGGTCGGGATGAGGTCTATCCCGTTCCATCTCGTCCCGATCCCGTTTGAGATGGGACGAGGTCGGGATGAGGTCTATCCCGTTCCATCTCGTCCCGATCCCGTTTGAGATGGGACGAGGTCAGGATGAGGTCTATCCCATCCCGTCCCGTCCTGATCTTGAATGAACGGGATGGGTCCATCTCATCCCATCCTGTCCCGTGCCCACCTTTAGATCAAACTCAAAAGAAGACGATTTTTGGACGCATCAGTTTGGCTCCGTCCGTGGGGAACGACGAGTTTCCTTTCTAAAAACAGAACACATAGTGACAAAGCTCACCACAACCTGACAAAAGATCAACAAGCCGCCAGAGAAAATGATGCAGCCTGCAGATTCTCAATCCAATAATGATCAAGACAACTTTCCCACTACAACAATGCATCACTGACGGCTCGTGAAGAAGAAACAGCCTGGATCATCAGATCAATAGCATCCAAAAATGCGGATCCGCAACACGAAGTAGTCCAGACAACCCAAGCATCCGACAGCGCTGCCATGGGCCCTCGAGTGGACTTGTTCATGGCCCAGATGAACTACATGACAAAGATGCTGAAAAAAAATTACCCAAGAGCGCGTTCAGCCAGCCGACCCTGTTTCAACACCACCCCAACAAAATTTTGTCGACCGAAATCAAATAAGCGACGAAGCCCTAGCAGAACCCCAACAGGGAAACTTTGAAAGCAGCGAACTCCCACAAGACAAGACTCCGCAATGCGGTGGAACGATTACTGAAATCCCATTCAGGATTGGAGTCACAGATCCCAACGTACTGTACGAGTTAGCCAAGTCGTAGTTTGCCGACGCACTCATGAAAAAGGCAATGCCAAAAATGTTCACTCCGCCAAAGTTTGAAGTGTACGATTGTACCACCGACCCAACAGATCACCTAAGACATTTTCACCACATGATGGCTCTAAAGGAAACCATAGAGTCGATCCTTTGCAGAACATTCCCAACTAGCCTCACTTCCACAGAGATGAATTGGTTCAATAGCCTACCTCCAAGGTCAATAGACTCTTTCAAGGCTTTAGCCACCGCTTTTATTACTAGATTCATTGCGAGCCAGTGGATGAGGAAATGACTCCACTACCTCAAGCACATCAGACAAAAGCCCAAAGAAATGATACAGGAATATGTTACTCGCTTCACCAACGAGTTAACAATCATTGATGGATGCAGTGATGACATAGCCGTTGCAACTTTCATCGTCGGATTGAAGAGAGACCCCTTCTTCAATGCCCTCAACCTGGAGCCCTCAAAAGGCATGGCAATCCTACTGAAAATAGAGTAGAAACATATCCTTTGAAAAAATGAAAGATGCAAGGATGATGAATGGGCAGAAAAGGGAGAACCATTCGAGGCAACGGGAAAAGAAAGATGAAAGAAGGTGAGATGATGGAGCACGAGAAGATAACAGTCATTCAAAAAGACATTGAAATGACGAAGGGGCTGAGTCCAACCAGCAGAAATCCAGGAAATCGCGACGGCACGGCCCAATCATGAGCAGATAACCAGTACTGTGATAAAGAAGGAGTACAAATCGTACACAACCCTAAAAATAAGCTTGACAGACATCTTAAAACACACATCGAATTTGGATAACGTCAATTGACCACCCAGGATGAAAAGAGACCTGGAAAGACGAGACAAAAGCAGGTACTGCTCTTTTTACAAGGATCACGGACAACCGAGGACTGCTACAAATTAAAGGAAGAAATCGAACATTGGATTCAAAGAGGGCAACTAGATGAATTCATCGGCATATCAGACAAACAGTTCAAAGGAAAAGAAAAGGCAGATACCACAGGAACAAGATCAAAAGAACGATCCAGAGAATTGATATACGCTCTACACTACATCCACCCAGTAAAAAACATCACCCACCCGAGCAGATCTATATCGAAGCAAAACGGTCAATACTCTGTAGACAACTACACTGACCAGTTTGAAGACTCTATCAACAGATACAAATCCAGCCAAGGTTACTTACAAAGTAATTAACAACAAAAAACTCTATCTAGCCTTAACAAACAATGCCAAACGAGTAGCAATAATGGTCCAAACAATGGAGGTCATAAATGAAAAAGAACAACACAGGCACGAAACACAAACACGGGGATAGACAACAATCATGCAATGATAAAAAAAATGCTATATAACACTACACCAAAAATACCCATCAGCAACGGTTTGGAACCGTGGGGGTAACCGATGGCCACGGCTAAGAGGCGTGGGCTGTAGAGGCGTCGCGAAATCATCCGTGACGGCTATAAACCGTGGCCAAACATTTTAGCAACGGTTTTATGCTCGAGGACGGTTGATGATTTAGCCACGGTTCTAAGCCGTTGCACAAATTTTAGCCACGGCTTAAAACCGTTGCTAAACTTTTAGCCACGGTTTTTAGCCGTGGCAAGTACTGGCCACGGTTTGAAGCCGTGGAAATTTATGGCCACGGTTTGGAGCCGTTGCAAAAATTTTAGCCACGGTTTATAGCCGTGGCAAGTTATGGCCACGGTTTTGAGCCGTGGCAAATGATGGCCACGGCTTTAAGCCGTGGCAAGTATGAATTACCACGGTTTTAAGCCATGGCAAGCATGGATTACCATGGTTTTAAGCCGTGGCCAGTAAAAACAAAATTCAAAAAAAAAAAAAATCTAATTTGTTGCGAGGGTTTGAAACCGTTAAAGCTCTTTTTTATTTTTATTTTTTTTAAAATTAACCTCCAGTGGGAAGGGGCAACTATGGAATGCCAGACCTTTATTACTTATCAAAAATTGACTTACAAACGCTACGGGGGTACATTACGACGTTACCCATATTAAAACCAAAACAATAGAAAAAACTTGTCCTTAAAACAATTGCCAAAACTTCAAAACATCAAAAAGACTTGAGGCCAAAACAAATGACCCAACCAGAATGTGCGTAAATCTGCCCAAGCAGCCAGCACACGCTGAAACACCAACGCCATCTGAATAATCACCCTGAAAAACAGCTAACAGGACGTTGCATCGTACCCTCGCGAACTGTGTTTCGCAGCAGCTTGCAGTAACCATCCCTCGCATCCACCATCTCGACACTGGGCACAACAACAGCATCTCCTCAACAGGCCGCAGCATCTCAGTAAGCTGCAGAAAACCATCAGTCCGCAACATCTCAGCTCCCAGCATACACTCTGTTTTGCAACAGTGTTCCAGCCAACAACCTGTTGGATGTGGTACTAGAGTGTAGGCGCACTGCAAGCCTGCTCGACGCGCATCCTCGCTCCTGCATAAAAAACAATAGCATCCTATACACCAGATAAATGCACAGCTCCAGTGCGAACCGCGCACTTGCAGTCCAGCAAGTATAGCAGGCTGAGTGCCTGCGCCCATTGTGATTCCCGCAACTGCCTCTCCTACAATGCCCCTGCAGTCCAAAACAGACCCGCAAAACATAACTTGTTGTCGAGCAGCAATACGCAAGAAACTGTCCGCATTCTGTCAGACCATCCTCGACCCAGATGAACCTTGTTCGACACCACAGACTGCCCCAACCTGTTCCTCGCATCGGTGAAATCCTGACCTCTATGCGCATGAGAGAATACCCGGAGCTGCCGCTACTCTTTCCCATGGCGAATGTATGCCGTATGCAATCTGTCAAGCACTATCAAGCTTGCCACTCGCCTAGGAAGATCATTCCCATGGTGAATGTATGCCGTATGCAATCTGTCAAGCTCGAAAACAGACAATGGGATGATACTTCGGCCAATTTCCATCCTTCAAAGCTCGAAAACATGAATAGAAAGACTTATCATTTGCCCATCTCATATAAAAGTAAAACCATAACGACATACAAGAAACTGAGCTACATGTTTTCACACTCTTACTGGTTACAACACCACTCAAATAGGCATGGATGTTTACGGTTAATAAACATGGATGTCCACACCAAGTCCTCCAAAATTATCAGCTCCCACAGAGCAACTGCTGTCCCTTCCCAGCTTCTCCCCTGACATCTTATGTCGTGCATATATGTAACGTAGTCGAAGGCCTGATAGCCTAGCCAACACTGCTTGACTAGCAAACTGAACTCTATAAATAATGCTCACTTCTGCACATATCTCATTTCCCTCAGTACCTGACTCATCGCTTCCATCATATCCATCAAGTTCTGATTCTGTGATCAGGACAACTGAGCTTTCATCAAATGCTGCAATATCTTGTCTGGTACATGACTCTGGGGTTTCGAACACGAAATGACTAGAGTCCACTCCTTTCACAACCAGCTTTGAGTTCTTATCGAAGGCTTCAACATTCTTTGAAGTATGAGAAATTAGGCTATGCACAGACACTTCATCTGCTGTGCTTAGTGTACTCATACTCGGTTGACTGGATCTTGTTGTGTTTTTCACCCTAAGACATTAAAACTCTTCAACAACCTGCAAGTTCGGAACACAACACTAACACTTTCAGAAAATGAAGAACTGTGCTATTATCGGAAGAACAAATACTGAAAAGGACACAAAGTTATGGAGATCAGATAGTAATTGAACTTCTGGATCTTATAGCTACTCTGTAAGTCATTGGGAATGCCTAGTATAAGCTAAACAAAATTCCAATTTAAGGGTGAAGAACGGCACTCTGGAACATTGTAATAATTGAAAGTTCCATGGTTCCTAATAGAACTACTCATTGAGCTTCCATCCTTAAAGGTGCCATAAGAATAGGCATGCAAATGCATAACAATATGCAGGGTAGGTTCCCAAGTCTCATCTAAGAATTGTATTTATGGGGAGATGGATCACACCCCACAACTAATATATTGCTAATATGTGTTGAACAAGTCATATATCAATGAAAGTGCTTTGAGGACCTCCTTGCTTGAATAAGTCTTATTTATGTTTTTTAGATACTTGTATATATATTGGTTTTTGCACAATACCTTACGATACAATACAATACGATATGACACAATTATCCTAAATTTAGGTTTCTGATATGCAATACGATAGTCTAAGAGCAAGATGGATAATTTAGGTTTCTGATATGCAATACGATAGTCTTTGGTGCATTTTGCATGTAAGCCTCAGATGCCTTTAAAACTATTTTCTAGAAATGTGATCTTAATCATGTCATCAATATCATGAGTTTTACTATACTTCACAAAAATTGATTCATTTACCATACTACTCTAGATGCTCTTAGTACACACTTTCTAAGCGTTAATCACCTAATAGTACTTCACAATCAATACATCGACCTTAATGAAATTCAAGGATTCGACTTTGTACTCCCCACATCCACCACCAATGTACTCTTCCCCATACAGGGATGAGGATGTATTCAAAATTGATTCCCAAAAGAATTCTCTACTTACACTGTAACAGCATGTCCACCAAAGGTGTAGAGAATATCAATAGCTCCAATGAAGTACAGAACCAGTTTAGTTGGGGCTGAGTGTTGCACCCCATCAACCTGCCATAAATAAAACCCAAAAACTAATTAACACCAGTAATCAAACAAAACTGAAGCATAAATGGGTAACTCTACACCAAAACCCTTACCTGACCATGAACAAGAGCAGCAACAGTCATATACCAAGCTGTATAAGTGGTCATTCCAAGCCCCAAAAATGACCATATTCGGTACTTGTGGAACGAAGGTATGAACACAGTAGTCGCACAGCAAGCACCAAATATATAAGTCCATGTTCTCTTATCTAGTCGATCGTTAACGTAATATATGTTACTGTCCAAAATCAAACCAAAACAAAATCCAAGATTAAAATTCAATCCAGTTTTTCAGATCAGAGCTACAACATGAAATAAAAACTTCCTGGCATAGATAAGTTATTTGAACTACCACAAGTATTGGGTGTCGAGAACAAGTATAACTAGTCCAAGCACACACATCTCAGTCTAGTGTAGCCGAGTCATCCTAAATACCAAGATTGTAGGTGGTTGACTGACTTAGTCACATCTGGCCATAGTCCGTTGCACATGATTCACATAAAAATATATTATGATATTTTATTTCGCCCATCGATGGCACTAATCTAGATATGCGACGCTAATAACAGTGAACTTTTCCTAATTTTTATTACCAAACAGCACAGACTTGCTTACCTTGCACATCCTATAAGCTGAATCACAGACCCAAAGAGAAGAAAAGTGCAATTGAAAGCCAGTCCCAAAGCCTTCCAGTAAGGTCCCAGCACTTTGAACCTCTGCATAGTTCAGATTAACTCAAATAACCCAAGGTTTATAATTCTGAACTAAAACACACTTTTTAGTCTGTTTTTATACTCGAATTCAGACAATCGGCAACATCCCGCAAGCCATGCGGCAACATCCCGCAAGAAGATATTTCACAAGTTCATAAATAGGTTTAGAAAAAAGACCACAAGTGGAGCTAAGATATGAGCATCAAGCTTTGGATATGAGCATTAATAAATACGAGTAACTACATATTGCAGGATCAACATATAACAATATAATCTAGGAGATAAACACATTTGAAAACACAAAGGTAGAAGCTAGTTTAGAACAGAAGCAAGTTGATTAAACAGTAAATTGATACCAGGAGATAAACACATTTGAAGATCTTAAAGGAGATTAGATCAGTTAATTCAAATAGATAGATACAAAAACAGTCTGAATTTCTTAATCCACTTAACTTAAGAAATTAAGACATTATAAAGACGAGTCAGATAGAGATGAACAAATGGAGAAATTATAAAGTCAGCACACATATATGACCAAGTAACTTAGTGACTGAAAAAGAAGATAAAACATCCAAAAACATCCTTACAAAGGCTGATGGGCGAGTGGCTTGGGTCCTAACTGCAGCTCTGCTAGACGTCTTGCCTCAAACTCAATAGCATGTTCACGCTCTTCCATTAACTGTTTCCTGAAATATCCAGAATTGTCGTAAACACTGGGGACTGCAAGGTTTTAAACATCAGATGTATTAAGAACATTAAACAACAATAGACCTCACTTAATCAGAATTGTCGTAAACTCTGGGGACTGCAAGGCTCTTCCATGAACTTACCTCTCGCTAGGCCTAATCTTTCCCTGTAAGGTTTCACCAGGACACGAGTTCCACGAACAAAGTGGGGGTTACCCTTTGCTAGTATCATGTTGACAGTTTCAGGATACACAAATGTCACAAACCCAAAGATTCTTTTCACTTGGCAGGGAATCCTGACATCTTCAACAGGCCCAAAGCTCCTACTAGCACAAAATCAACACAAAAAGATAGGATAAGTACGAGTGAAAAACTATTGAACTTTGCATGCAAAACTATGGTGACATCCTTACTTGAAGTAATCTGAAACATCTTCCTCAATGAAAATGCTCTCAGCTGGGAAAGTCAGATAAATTTGCCTCGAACCAATAACAATTCCACTTGGATCGCTCTTCTCACTCCGGTAAATTTACTCAGCTCCTCTTTTGCTGCCACCATTAAATTGCTTCCAACATAGTTGTAACTATCAATCATCAAGTTCCACATGATTTTTACACCATACGAAGAAATCACCAACGTCCAAATCCCTCATCATGTCTCCTTTTGGATCACTCTTGTAAAGTTTCACCTCAGTCCTATATTTGAAGCATAAGGAAAGTCTGATCTCTGTTGCAGGGTTCAATGATCCATGGCAATCACAAGAGAATCAATGGATAGGATCTACAACCTCTATTGCTATCGCAATGACATTCTTATGCCAATCACAAACTTTGTAAGTCCTTGACACTGAAGGAACATGATTGCTTGGAGAAGGAAACCTCGCAACACCTTGAGAAGATGGTGGTAATGGAGATGGTGGTAATGGAGATGGAGGTAATGGATTTTTTGGTTGCCTTGTCGATTGTGCACGGGATGAAGGTGTATCTTCAGTTCTTTGTGTCCCTCATTGTGTTCCCTCACTTGTTGATGGTCTCACATAAGTTCCATTTTCAAGTCTCTCTCGTATCCATCTAACATTTTCTTCCAATCTATCATATTTTTAGCTAAATTTTTTTACTTCCAATGTTTTATCCAAAAGCAATGAACGAGCGGGAAGTGCAGCATCATACTTCCTTTTAGAGACGGTGGTTCCAACACAACGAACACGTCCCCTTTCTTCTTGGCCAAACACTTGGCTTAATTAGATGATCATTATCAATAGTGAAGTCAGTGGTACCCTGGGTTGAAGATTCTTGCAAGGCGACCTTTTTTGCTTTAACTTGTTCCTTCAAAAGAATGAAAAAATAAAATAAATCAGGACACAAATAATATTCAAACAACTACAAAGTAAATTAACAATTGTGTATAAAAGACATCATTGGGCACATACCATATATAGTTCAGCACCATGCGTGGGTTTTCCATCCTTTCCCGTGTGACAAGCAATCCATATGTCAGTGTGTGTGACTGGTTCCCCATCAGGGTTCTTCTCAACTTGTATACTTGAAAGATTAGTCTCAGCCTATATAGTTAAATGGTTATTATTGTACTAGTAGCTAGAAACTCAATTACCATTTCATACTCTACTTCTGCAGCACTCTTTTGGCCACCCCCCCCATACATACTTTGAAGCCTTTTTGTTTTTGGCATTTTGGGCTCTAATTGCCTTCGCTTCAGGGGTGCTCTCATAGCGAACAAACTCCTTCCAATCCTCCTCTCTTACACCATTTGGAACATGCTTCGCTTGTCCCTCAATGGTAGGATACTTATCCAAATAATCCTTCCTAAGATCTGCCTTGAACCTTCTAAAATATTCAGGCATTTTCAAATGCACACTCCTTTTCACATAATTTGGGATGTCGTATTCACGCTGCAAATAAGCCATTGAGATATAAGTTGACAATAAAATAAGACATTATGAAAATCAATGATGTAAAATCTCACCTTGAGGCCATTCCACACATCCTCTTTGTAGTTGTCAATAACATGGTGCCAACCCTTGAATTTGATGGGCACAAGGGTTTCAACAAGCTTTCCAATGTTTTTATTGAAATTTCTAGCACCAGGTCCAACTGCTAAACCATGGACATTGAACTGTATGGTCTTTTTAACTTCACTGTCATCATTTGTAGATGTAGTGACATCATTGGTGGAGAGATTGCCGTGAGTACTACCCATTTCTATCAATGACATTATAGATATTAACCATTATCAAACAAAAAGAAATAAGAAACAACTATATACACTACATTTATAGATACTTTCCTTCCACAACATATCACCACAAATAGATTTTTTATAAAGCATTGGAAAAGATATACTTTTATTGACACTACCTCCATCTTTCCAATCAGTTTCAGTTCATCTGATACCAATTTTGCACCTAGGACTACTAGGTTTCAGAAAGAAAACTAAACTTATAGTCTAGAACAGATAGTTGAACACAGGAGAAAGAACATACAGAAATAGTAAAACACAAAGGTAAAAATAGACAAGAATAACAATAATCATTTGAAGATAATTCTTTGAACAGTTCAAGAGAACGGTGTCGATACTAGGTTATCGCTAGTATAACGAGGTGTTCATCCTAGAATTGTTTTGAGAAAACAAATAGAAATAAAGATATGCTTTTATTGACACTACCTCCATCTTTCCAATCAGTTTCGGTTCATCTGATACCAATTTTGCACCCAAGACTACTAGGTTTCAGAAAGCAAACTAAACTTACAGTCTAGAACAGATAGTTGAACACAGGAGAAAGAACATACATAAATAGTACAACACACAGATAAAAATAGACAAGAATAACAATAATCATTTGAAGATAATTCTTTGAACAGTTCAAGAGAACGGTGCCGATACTAGGTTACCGCTAGTATAACGAGGTGTTCATCCAAGAATTGTTCTTAGAATTGTTTTGAGAAAACAAATAGAAATAAAGATATGCTTTTATTGACACTACCTCCATCTTTCCAATCAGTTTCAGTTCATCTGATACCAATTTTGCACCCAAGACTACTAGGTTTCAGAAAGCAAACTAAACTTACAGTCTAGAACAGATAGTTGAACACAGAAGAAAGAACATACAGAAATAGTAAAACACACAGATAAAAATAGACAAGAATAACAATAATCATTTGAAGATAATTCTTTGAACAATTCAAGAGAACGGTGTCGATACTAGGTTACCGCTAGTATAACGAGGTGTTCATCCAAGAATTGTTTTGAATAAACAAATAGAAATAAAGAAGGTCTACTATACAGTCCATACTAGATATATGCTCAAGTAAAAGAAGGCCACCCAAAATAATAATGATAATAATAATATTAGTAATAACAATAATAAGAATTCAACATAAAATAAGAATTCTCAGCTTCATTAAATGTGTTTATGAAGTATGAACTTAAACAAATTATTCTTCAATCATACCTCAATAAAAGATAAGTTGAGAATTCAACATATACCTTATCCTCTTCGAGTTTCTGACGGATCTTCTCCCTTGCTTTTCTCTCTTCGTCCTTCTCTGTTTTCCTCAAGGCAATTATCCTACAACAGGAAAATGAATCTATTTTAGTTTTAGGGGGCAAACAAATAAATTGCACAGAAATGGGTGAAGTGAAACAAGATAATGGTGAAGACGAAAGAGAATAAAACATTTTCCAACCAAAAAGATTTTTCGTATCAAGACAAACCGTTTTCTTTCTTTATCTTCCTCAATCTGCTTTGCTTCAAGAAGTTCCTTACCTATACGAATTCTCGCCTACAAATAACGGTACTATTAGGTTAGACATTATTAATGCCTGACCAAAAATATCAACAAAATCAACAGAATGCAAAACTTTTTCAAATTTTGTCCAAAATATGTCCTAGAACTATGCATCAACCAAGTTGAAATCCCAAAGTTGTACATATCACTACTACAAATATTAGCTTAGGTAACGCCACTTAGATAGCGCTTTTTTAAAGAGCTATCCAAGTGGGCACTAGGATAGCGCTTATTTGTCTTTAAAAAAAAATCAAAAAAAAAAAAAAAATGCTACAATAGCGCTTTTAAAGTGCTTGCATAGCGCTTCCGAAGCACTATCCTATATATCACTACTAAAGCGCTTATATAGCGCTATCTTAGTCTAGCAATTAAATCTCATTTTTTTCAGATCTTGATACGATCGGACGGTTAAGATCACAAGCCCTAATATAAAACCTAAATCTCATTTTTTTTGGTTTTGCTATTGCCTTATTTTTCAAACAAACAGAGAGGCGAGGAGGCGAGGAGGCAAGGAACCAGAGGAGGCGAGGAGGCGAGGAACCAGAGGAGGCGAGGCGAGGAGGCGAGGAACCAGAGGAGGCGAGGAACCGAGGAAGGAGGCGACTCAGGCGAGGAACCAGAGGAGGCGAGGAGGCGAGGAACCGAGGAGTCAGAAGCTCAGGACCAGGTTCGTCTCTCTCGCTCGACTCTCACTCAGTCACTGTTGGTGTTTTGTGTTTTGTGTTTTGTGTTTTGTGTTTTGGGGGTCTGATTGAACATTTGGGTTTTTTCAAGATTTAGTTTTGATTAGTAGATTGTGGGGTTTAACCCCCTTTTGATCCATTTGTGAGTGTGGGGTTTTGATTTTGGTGAAGAAGATGACAGTGGGGGTTGGGATTGATGTGTCTGATGATGGGAATTTGGTGGTTTTGGACAATTGTATATTGTCTGGTGTTCATGAAAATATTGATCTAACTCCGGCTGGTTGTGGAGATTTGATTAATGGAGCTTTTATTGGTGTCAGATCGGATCACACTGGGAGTCGCCGCGTCTTTCCAGTTGGAAAACTTGAGTAAGAAACTCATCCCTTTTTTCTGTTGATGTTTGTCTGTTGTAAATTTGATTCCCATGCATTGTTCTATTATGCGATTTTGATTATAATGCTAAGATGGGATTTTTAGTTTATGTGACGTGGTTTATAATTTGGGGTCTTTTGATATGTGATGGTAGAGTATTTGTTGAAAATTAGGTTTTGGAAAATTTCAGGGGTTTAAGGTTCATGTGTGTTTTTCGATTCAAGCTATGGTGGATGACATAGAGAATGGGTTCTCATGGAAAAGAGATTCCCTTTGAGACTCAGTTCTTGATTGTGGAAGGAAATGATGGGTCCCAATTTGATGTGGGAAGCGAGGGAGGTGTAGGAAAGGCTCCGGTATACGTGGTTTTTCTACCAATTCTTGAGGGAGATTTCAGAGCTGTTCTACAAGGGAACTCAGAAAATGAGATGGAGATCTGTTTGGAAAGTGGTATGGAAATATCCAATAATGGGTGTTTGAAGAATATATATTTTTGCTTAATTTGTTTGTTTTGGGAAATTTGGTGCCTTGTGATGATGATGATTTTGGTGCAATGTGTAGGGGATCCTGCTGTTGAAGGTTTTGAGGGCATGCATTTGGCTTTTGTTGGAGCTGGATCGGACCCATTCGATCTCATCACCAATGCAGTAAAGTAAGATTTTCAGTATTTTCATAAAACTAGATTCATCTTGGTGTTTACTCCCGATGCTTTGAAATTTAGTTAGAAATTGTATTTTATGTTGAATTGTTATCCAAACATAGTAACCATCTATGATCCCATAAATATTAGGCAAAGAGCCTGAAAGTATTGAACATTCAAGAAAATTTAGTGAAATGTATTTATGGATCAGATGTTATACATTGAGAACCAAAATGTTGAAATGTAATGGGTCAATATGATAGCTTTAAGGGAACCATGTCATAAGTTAGACTGAGTTCTAGATACCCTTTTGTCCAAATCTCCTGTCCGTAATGATGCTTCGAAGGACAATATAATGTTAAAAGCCTATCTATGATTATGTCCATCTTTCCAACCTTTACAAATTTATCTTCTCAGTATCAAGAACTTTTGGTCCTTTGTAGAGTGTAAAAACTATCAAAGGGGGCAGGGGATTATTTGAAACATAAAAAACCTTCTTCATATTGTTGATTGCTACGGTGACAATGTTTGATGTTTTTCAGAAATAGATAGTACTGGTATCCATTTTTCCTTCTTTTGGATCATCTTTTTGATTAATCTGTACCATGACGCATTACAGGGTAGTTGAGAAGCACTTACAAACATTTTCTCATCGTGAAAGGAAGAAGGTATGCTTCTGAGAAATCTTCTATTCAAGTGACATTGATTATCGTTATTGGCTGTTCATTGACTTTTCTTATTTTTCTTTTTGAATGATTAAGATTCCGGACTTGTTGAATTGGTTTGGGTGGTGCACATGGGATGCATTCTATACAAATGTTACTGCAGATGGAGTGAAGGATGGGCTTGAAAGGTACCTTATCATTTCAAAATAGACTCTGAATTACAAAGTCACAAATTCTCAATGTTGTAGATTGACAAGATTTGATATCTTTTGCAGTTTAAAGAAAGGTGGAGTTCCCCCAAAGTTTGTTATAATTGATGATGGTTGGCAATCAGTTGGAATGGATGCTAATGGGATTCCATCCAAGACACAAGATGCAGCCAAGTGAGCACTCAGCATTCGTTATTGAAACATGCATGTGCTTAACAATTTAGTCACTGATCTTTTATCTTCTCGTCTTTCAGCTTTGCAAACAGGTTGACGCATATCAAAGAGAATCACAAATTTCAAAAAGATGGTAAAGAGGTTCATAGAGAAGAGGATCCAGCAAAGGGGTTCGCACATATTGTTTCTGAGATCAAAGAGAAACATGCAGCGAAGTATGATAATATTGTCCAAATCACTGAATCATTGAGCTGGAATTTCTCTTTATTTTCTGCTTAGCAGCATTGCTGCAACATAATACTAATAATGTTTCTCTTTGATCTCCCAGATATGTTTATGTATGGCATGCAATTACTGGATATTGGGGTGGTGTTAGACCTGGTGTGACAGAGATGGCACACTATGAGTCTAAGATGACTTATCCGGTTTCATCTCCTGGAATTCAGTCGAGTGAACCTTGTGATGTTTTGGACACTATTTCTAAAAATGGTCTTGGTCTTGTGGCCCCTGAAAAAGTTTCCAATTTCTACAGTGAACTCCATTCTTATCTTGCATCTGTTGGTATTGATGGGGTCAAGGTAGATGTTCAGAATATCCTCAAGACCCTCGGTGCAGGGCATGGAGGAAGAGTAAAACTTGCTAGAAAGTATCATTAGGCACTAGAATCTTCAATTTTTAAGAACTTTCCCGACAATGGAATTATCGTTTGCATGAGTCATAACACAGATGGTTTATACAGGTATCAAGCTCCCTCTAGGAATTTAAGGAATGTTTGTTCTCTTATCATATACAAGAAAATCGTCTTTTTTGAATGTGATGACCATATATCTTGTGACTTTGTGTTTTTAGTGCAAAGCGGACAGCTGTAATAAGAGCATCAGATGATTTCTGGCCAAAAGATCCAGCATCTCATACGATTCATATTGCATCTGTTGCTTACAACACTGTCTTCCTTGGGGAGTTTATGCAGCCAGATTGGGACATGTTTCATGTGAGCTAAACCATAACTTTCTTGAATGTTTGTCTTAACTTTGTTTTATTTTCGATCTAAGAACACCATTTTAACGAAATGTGTTTTACACCAGAGCCTTCATCCAATGGCTGAATACCATGGAGCAGCTCGCGCAATTGGAGGCTGTGCTATTTATGTCAGGTATCATGATCTTCTAAAGTTTCTATGTTCTGTGCCAATGGACAACTCAATATGTGTCGATTCTTATCTTTGGTATTGTTTCATGCAGTGACAAGCCTGGGCACCATGACTTCAACTTATTGAAGAAGCTGGTACTTCCTGATGGATCCATATTGAGGGCCAAACTTCCAGGAAGACCTACAAGGGATTGCAGAATAATTAATTAGGTTAGACATGTGGGTAGTTCTGAGAGAGAATGATCTAGCCATGATTTATGAAGCAGACTTGGAAAGCTTCACTTAGTTTACATTGTAGAACTTCTTGGGACATTCATTCAATTCTGCGTAATCTTTCCAAAATTAAATAGCGTAATATTTTTTTAATTTACATTGTAGAACTTCTTAGTTTACATTGTAGAACTTCTTGGGATATTCATCCGGAAAAGCGCTATGGTAGTTAATAAAAAAAATTCACCGAAATTAAATAGCGCTTTAGAAAGCGCTATTGAAGCTAATTAAAAAAAATCAACAAAATTAAATAGCGCTCATCAAAGCGCTATTCAAGCTAATTTAAAAAAAAAATTAGCGCTTACATAGCGCTTTCTAAAGCGCTATTGAAGTTAATTAAAAAAAAAATCAACGCTTAGATAGCGCTATATTAAGCGCTATCTAACGAAGCGCTATTCAAGTACGCGCCTTGCATAGCGCCTTTTTGAGCGCTATCTAAGCCTATTTTTAAGCGCTATGCAAGCCTATATTTGTAGTAGTGTATGCATAGGTATCTTCGATATTCTTAGGTCATCTGAACTTTTTTGATTTATTGTGATATATATTTTCATAAATAAAAATGCAGAAAACAAAATAATGCAGAGCATGTATCATATTAATTGGGTATCTGATACTCTGCAACTTGTTTTTAACTTTTGGCGGATTATAGAACAGAATAAACATGTAATCCTTGCTCCCTAGTCCATTTTGTTATTCTAATCATCCTCATGTGTACTGGCAATTCCCTGCTCCCTACTCCCTAGTCCATTTTGTTAGCTTTCCTTGATAGTAGAAAACTCCTTGACATGGGGCTGACTATGCTAATTTGGGTGTTAGGCACTTGAGTTAGTATTTGATTTGCACCAAGAAAAGAACTTTGGGCAATGTGGAGGTAATATGTATATACAAAGGATATGTAGACTACCAGTAAAAAAAAAGAGCAAAAGCCATGACCGAAGCAACAGTCCATTACTACTTCTAAATTCTAATATTGACTCCCTGGAGAAAGAGCCCGCACTGACATTTGAATTTGCATATTTATATTTTTTTTAACCAAAACAGTAAATACTTAATGAGATGGTAGCATCCATGTTATGGTTCTCACTTTTCATAAACTAATAAACATGTATACCACAAATCCCCCCAAGAATACAGATCTGAGGTACTAAAAATGAGGTTCAGATCAATGTTGTCTGCCACAAGATCTTAGTATAAGAATTTCCCATATGGGCTAACATTTAGTACATGCAAGTGGCTCAGACACAATTGTAAGGCCTGCATTTTGAGGGAAAAATCACAATTACATTGGAGATGCTCTCACATCTTGACTTTTACAACTCTTAACATAAGCAACCACATCGAGAAAGAATCAAAATGGAAAAAAAATCAGGAACAAAGATGGACTTTCAAATGATGGGGAGTGGATGAACATCTAAAGCCACATTGATTAAATACAAATTTTGACATAATCTTGTCTGAGATCAAAATTTTTCCAGTTCTTGGTGTTGCATACAATGTATTGCTTTAGTAGGTTTGATAATCTTTCTATCTAGTGTTGACCGATAGGAACCATAAGATCCTTTTTTTTTTTTTTTTTTCTTTCTTCAAGCACATCATTTTCTATTGCATATTACACTGTGGATTAACATTATGACGCTTAAAAAAAAGTATTTGATGTACTAATGATTTGTTGATCTTATTCAGTGTGATAGAGAAAGCTTATTAGATTAGGCAAGCAAAACATAACATATACCGAACACTATTACAAAAGTCAACTCTGATTGCCAGATTTCCTTCTAACATCCAATATAAAAACACAAAAGAAATCGGAAGATTGACATAAACCCATTCTAGTTTTTGCAGTGAACTGAAATCAGACAAATTTTCAGAATAGAGTTTCTTGGAGATGATCTAACTAATAAGCTGGGATTTGCGATATTCACATTCAAGATTGCATTTGACCGCCTCGAATACAGTAATAGAATGAACAAAAATTACTTTTTAATGAGTGTGAATTGTTATTTTGAAAATTTATGTGTAAATTCAACAACAAATGGCCAGAAATGAAAATGGAACCCTAAAATGAAAATGGAAGGAGGCGAAACCAAACCGTGAAATTTTTAAGCTCTCTCTGACTCTGATTTTCAAGCTCTCTTTGACTCAGATTTTCTCTCCTCATCGATCTCTCCTCTGCGCCAAACCTCTCTCTGACTCTGATTTTCAAGCTCCTCGATCTCTCCTCTGCGCCAAACCTTGATCTCTCCTCTGCAATAGGTCAAAAATCTTTCTCCCAATGACCGCGCAAACTCTTTTCTTTTCCCCAATTTTTTTCGCCAAAGCGGGAAACCTGTTTTCGCCAGAGCGCCAAAGTCATCCCTCCACACATGCGGCCCACGTGTAAAACACTCTTATTTAGCAACGGTTTTTGGCCGTTGCCCCTTATAGCCACGATTTTTGGCCGTGGCAAATGAACCCACGGTTTACAGCCGTGGCCAGCTTTTGGCCAGTGATTATAGCCACGATTTTTTATTTTTATAGCCACGGTTTTAGGCCATTGGCCACGATATCCACGGTTTTTGGCCGTGGCAACTAAACCAACGGTTTAGAGCCGTGGCCAGCTTCGTGTAGCTAAATAGGCCTTTTGGTGTAGTGTAATGTAACAGAACCGCTACACAAATATGACCGCTGGAGATTGTCAAAGAATCAATAAAGTTTCATTTTCGGAATTGACGTCCCACAAAGATAAACAGCTTCAAAGCAAAAGCTATGCAAAACAATCGGCGTATAAAGCCAAAAGGGAATCAGGACGCAAGTTGAATATTTACAATAAACTTCTGGTCTGATCAACCAAAGAAGTAAAGGTTGGACACCGGAGTCAACTAAACACAAAAACTTCGAGTCGACCGAGATGTCGAGTCAACTAAGTAAAATGACTTCGGGTCGACTAGAGTATCGCACCAACGAAGCAAAAGTTGGACGAACGAGTCAACTAAGTAAAATGACTTCAGGTCGACTAGAGTGTCTAACCAGCGAAGTAAAAGTTGGATACCCGAGTCAACTAAACACAAAATCTTCAAGTCGACCGAGATGTCGAGTTAACGAAGTAAAAATTGGACCAATGAGTCAATTAAGTAAAACGACTACGAGTCGACTAAAATGTCGAGTTAACAAAGTAAAAGTTGGACAAACGAGTCAATTAAGTAAAATGCCTTCAGGTCGACTAGAGTGTTGCATCAATGAATTAAAAGTTGGACACTCGAGTCAACTAAACACAAAAACTTTGAGTCAACCGTGATGTCGAGTTAATGAAGTAAAAATTGGACAAACAAGTCAATTAAGTAAAATGAATTCGAGTTGACTTAAACGTCGAGTTAACGAAGTAAAACTTGAACAAACAAGTCAACTAAGTAAAATAACTTCAAGTCGATTGAAACATCGAATTAACGAAGTAAGAGTTGAACGAACGAGTCAACCTAGTGAAAACTTCTAGTCGACTGAAACGTCGAGTTAGCGAAGTAGAAGCTAAACGAACAAGTCAACCTAGTAAAAACTTCGAGTCGACTGAAACGCCGAGTTTACGAAGTAGAAACTAGACGAACGAGTCAAATGACTTCGTGTCGACTAGAGCGTCAAACCAATGAAATAAAAATTAAACACCCGAATCAACAAAAACTTTGAGTCGACTGAATGTCGATTTAATGAAGGAAAAGGTTGAGCGGACTATTCAACGAAATCGAAGCAACCTCGAGACCGCCGAATCAACAAACCAACTCGAAGGAGACAAACTTCGTGGTTGATCAAACGAATAGAGTGAACAAACGGAGGAGCAAGTTAGCACATGCAGCCCGGGAGATCCATGGATTAACTAACATACCAAATCAATAAAGTAGAAGAAAAACAATTTTCCACAATGACAAACACAAGATCAAGACATGCGTGCTAAAACATAGGAATATTCAAATCACCGAATGATTCCTAAGGATATAGTTGTAAAACATCAAAGCTCAAATATGAATCGTCACGACAACAACGGACGAACGAAGTCAACAAGAAGAAAAATAAAGAAAAAAACTCCTCTCATTCATTCAAAATCTATTCAGTTACATTTGAAGGTAGCAATAGAAGACTACGGGGAAAGATCTATAACATCGTCGGCAATACCATCTGATGGAGCTAAATCGTTGACATGAACTCTTTCTTCAAGGGGAAGAGGAGGCGACTCTTCAACCATTGGATCACCCGAAGAATTTTCGACACCCTCGTCATCCTCGTCATCCTCGAAGGTCCGATATACCAGATGACGATATTGAGACAAGTCGATATCGAGACAATCAATATAATCCAGAAGTTCAGTCCGACCATCGACGACATGCTGCCAATTCGTCACCTCCATAACACGGAGCATATCCTTAACAGAAGCAAACTCACTTCTTACCGCGATGAGTTGGCCCTCAGCAATAGTGAGCATCGTGGAAAACTCGACCTTGACCTCATCATCATGAAGCGCCTTCTCGGCGGAAAACTCTTTCTCCACATTGTGCAAACATGTGTGGATGTTGTCTAAGTCTGCTCTAAAATACTCAAGTGTGGCCACAGACCGATCTCGTGCACCCTCCACCACGGCCAACGAAATCTGAGCAACCTCAGTCACTTTAATCCATTCAGAGCATCAGAAACATGGGATAATACCAATAGTGGCACGGAGAGCTTCTTCTCCAGAGAAACCACAAGATTGTGATTAACTTGATGACTCAAACCCATCACTCCCGCATAGGCAAGATGGGTCATCTCTTCCATTATACGGCTGACACCATCTTCAAGATGAAGATTCGGATTCAGCATGAACATTGAAGGCCGCTCCATTGATCGTTTGTGTCATTCATTATCAGCTCACGTGCACCACCCAACACGCCAAGATGAGAAAACCAGCAAAACTCCCTATCCGATTTAACACGAATCTCTTCAGAAGTAGTTTCCTTCCAACTGACCCGTGAATGAAGAACGCAAGGATCCGGTAGTATGGACGAACCACTACCTACAACTGGGAAAGAAGAAGGAACGATAGGAGAACCTCCATCACCCTCTCGTCGTTCAGCAAAAGCGAAGCGAATAGCAACCCCAACGAGAAGAAAAAAATCCAAGCAGGCTGTGGAAGGAGGGATCTCTACCCCTCAGGAGGGGAAGAAGAAGAAATAGATTGCACCTCGGGAACCCGATCACGATTGCCATGCTCCTTAGATTGGACAACATCCAACTGGAACATTTTTCATCTTAGGATTGAGGGTCCTCAGCAGAATACTTGGCAGTATCAAAGCCGCCATAAGCAGAGAAGAATTTCTTTTTCCCATTGTCCAGCAAACGAATGGTATCTTTCTCACTCCTTTCCAAAGCCAACTTCATCTCTTTCGTCTCCTGCAGAGAGCAACGGTCCTCCCTCGAAGGTTTTATATCAACAGAACCCAAGTAAAGAGATGTATGATGCACAAAATCAACAAGTTGTTTCTTCTTTTGGAACACGGTCAGAAGTCATGAACAACCGCTTTGATGGACTAACAGGCCTCAATACTTTTCTTTTCCTAAAAGATGGATCGAAAACGCTACGGACAGGAGCATTGAGATCCGTAGCGCTCGAGCTCACTTTTCGATCAATGACAATGTCATCACTTTCAACAGCAGCAACACGGGCAACAATTTCTGCGGCTTGCCTTCGGTTAACAAGGCCTGCTCGGAAGTTCCAAGAAACACTCGATGATAACTTGCTTTTCAGGGGTCAATTGCAAATTCCGACGGTTGATAGGAACTCAAAAAACCTTACTATCTGCATACCCCATAAATAGGAATAGCCAGAGTCGACAGACGTATAAAACCAATCTTGCGACCAACCTCTGATGTCATCATTGAGATTGCCAAAACACGCAGGAGAATGAAGGAAACAAATGCGGTTGGGTTTCATGCTAAACCTCACCAAAGAATGCAAGATTCTAGCGGTTAAAGGAATACTAGAAAGGATGGCCTTGGCATACGTGGAAACCATAACCCTCCAACCATTCAGGCCCATCTGAATAGGAAGAATACACAGGAATTCTAGATACAATCAAAATAGAACATGCAAGGGTAAAGCGCAATATATCCCTTCCTCGGGCAACAAAGACTGTCGTTTTCACAAGGAAAAGCGATCTCAAGGTTGGGGTGCAAAGCATAGTTGGAACAAACACTATCAAAAGTAGCCTGAAAAGCCTTTTTTGGGGAAAAATGAGCCTCACAGGTAACAAGCTGATCACCGTCTAGTAAGTCACTGGCAGACATCGCAAATAGGAAAGAAAAGACGAAAAAGGCAATAGGAGAGAAGAAATAACACTAATAGCGAAAATGGAGTAAATAAGGGGGTAAACTACCCACAACACCTTTTATACAATCGGGGAAAGAAAAGATTGCTGACAGAGCGACACATGGGACATAATGGAGCACTAAAACTACCAAAAAATGTGTGCGAAAATGAGCAGACAACAAAGTAATCGAGATGATCAACCGACCGAAAGTTATTAAACATTAAGTTCAGTGCAGAAGCGCAATTGAAATACCAATCGTCACACAGTTAATGGATACGTGAACATATCCCCTAACTATGGGGGAAGCAGTTGATGATGCATCAAAATAGACCGATCATCATGATCGTACATGTGGCATAAAGACCCATCACGAAGATACAACACCCAATCTATTAAGCCAGGTCATAAAGCACAGGAGTAATAAAGCCAACTACAGAGGCCTAGATGAGGCCCGCCACTAAGGATACATAAACAGGGCCCGAATCCAAGCCCAAACGGATCAGAGCCTGAGTCCAAGCCCAACACGAGTTCTCTCATAAAGAAGAGGAACATTGCACCCAAAAAAGAGCCATGGAGGGAGTTACGCCTTTTCGGAAGCATCTTCATTAAGGAGGAGATTGTTACAAGAAACATCTTCTTCCGTTGCGTCCTTAACCCACATAGAGAGTTAACCATGACCTTTATAAAAGGTAAAGAGAACACTCGACACAGGTATGCAACTTTAACTGAGTTTTGTCCATATTTACTTCCTTCTTCCAACATAGTTACTAACTTAAGCATCGAAGTGCCTTGTGCAACCAAAAAGGTTGTCATTGGTAGTCTAACAATTGTTTTGCAAGTCAGACTCACAGGAGGGCAATTTTTGGACGCATCACAAGTGACCCAACACATTAGGTTTCTCCATTTCTAAAGAAATTCAAAACCTCCACAGACAATGGGAATACTAATCGATAGGAAAATTGAACTGGTAAGAAGGAACTTAAAGAATCTGCATCAAATATCAGGTTGAAAACTCACAACATAGGATAATCGATGCAACCAAATTGAATCGAATGGATACACAACTAAGTTTGAGTCATTCGAAAAACGAGTATGTAATTGAACAAATAAAATGAAATCCACAACTTCCATTAGTTGCATTAAGAAATAACACACACATACATATAAGAAAAATCATTGTGAACTTATGACACAAAATTTACTTCTCGTGAGTAACACAATTGGTTTTACACCAAAAATTACTAGAAATTGTCTTCTACTTCTAGTGCAAGATCTGAAATATCATTTTCACTCATTTCGACTCAATAGTAGACCATCATATTTATATAGAGAAATGAGGTGTAGGAGGAAACTAATAGTAAATAAGCGGAGGATTGATATTATTATTTGGAAGAAACGAGCAATAGTACGTACATGGTGGGATAATGTTGGCTTGAATAGTCCCACATCAAGTAAGAACGATTTGTCACGAAGGTTTATAAGGAGATGATCCACTCCCTAATAGCAATGAGGCCTTTTGGGGAAAACCCCACACTACCTAGGCCCAGATGCTGGTGTTTAAGTTTGGGACAATATCGTTGCTATGTATAGAGGACCAATGGGTGCACGCAGATTCATGACGCTCTAACAAGTGATCATAATCGATGGTTCGGCAGAGACTTGGCGAGGTGGAGGTGCAGACGACACATTGTTCATGGGATCATGCATAAGGTAGCGAGCCAGGTAGGGTATAGCAAGTGTGCGGTCCACCAAATGAATGATCCAGATTAGACTCCATATCCATGCCAAGGGGGTATCCTACAAGTCTGGATGAGGTGGAGTTAGTGCGGTGGTTGCGATTAGTTGGAGCCAACAACGTTGGGGATAGTCAAGCCTGTACACCAAGTGCTACTAACAGATCGTGTTTGTGCATGATACTCGAGGAGGAGGTGTACTTCGAGATGTTGCAGACCGGGTAGATGGATTGTAAGATGTGTGACGATTCACGCCAAAGGTGGATTGTGTTGGCTTGAATAGTCCCACATCAAGAAAGGATGAGTTGTCACAAAGGTTTATAAGGAGATGATCCACTCTCTAATAGCAACGAGGCCTTTCGGGAAAAACTACACACCACCTAAGCTCAGATGGAAGGCCCGATATGGTGGTGTTTAAGTTGCGAACAATATCATTGCTATGTTTAGTAGACCAAGGGGTGTGCAACGCCAACCAACAAGTGGTATCAAAGCCAACGGTTCAGTGGGGACTTGGCAAGGTGGAGGTTCGCCAAATGAATGATCCAGATTAGGTTCCAGATCCTTCCTAAGTGAGTATCCTCCAAGTCCGGATGAGGTGGAGTTAGTGCAGTGGGTGCGACTAGGTGGAGCCGACAACACTGTGAATTGTCGAGCCCATATACTGAGTGCTATCCGCGCATGTTCCTAGCACGCCAACAAGTGGTATTAGAGCCTTTGGGTTTGCGAACCTAGGGCACATAAAGTGTATGAAGAATTTCTTGTGAGTTTTTTCTTGTTGGTTCGAATGGGAGCAATGACTTCGGAGAAGGATACAACCAAGCTAGAGAAGTTTGATGGGTCAAACTTTGGGTTTTGGACGGTGCAAGTGGAGGATTATCTTTATCAGAAACATCTCTACCAACCATTGAAGGATGAGAAACCAGATAGTATGAAACAAAAAGAGTGGGAAGTGCCTGACAAAAAGGCACTCAACACCATAAGATTGACATTGGTGAAATTTGTTTTCTTCAATTTTAAGGGTGAGAAGACGACTGTGGAAACTTCAGAGATTATCTGAATAACTTCAATGAGATTGTGGACCAATTGACAACAGTTGAAATCGAATTTAGTGATGAGATTCGAGCGTTAAACCCTCAATAGTGTAATGAATCCAACAAATATTTTCTCCTTCATTGCTTTGCTCGTTTCTTTCAATGAATAGAGGTCTTCAAAGATTTAGGTTCAGAGATAACAAATGTAATATTTGTATGCATATAATTTTTGTTATGGGTAACATGGAGTTAGGCACTCTAGTTTAGTTATGTGATTTTGCAATCAGTCTAGAGAGTCGGGCCCTAGCGCCAGGAAAGCGCTAGGCCGTGCTCTCTAGCACGCGTTTAGGGGAGAAAAAAAGTCAAAACTAAAGCTGAGTTTCAGGAAGAATTCGCTTGATGATGGCTAGGGCACATCTTTATGGAAGATGGGTATGGACACTAATCAGTGCAAGCAAGCAAGGGCACCTATAGTCTGTTGAAATTCTTAACCGGCCATCCCCTGAAATCAAGCACCGGGCCTTTTTATGGATGTGTTGGAAGAGCGTACTATTTGGTATGAATTCGTAAACCAACAAAGGGATTTGAGTCACTAAGCAACGACCTAGAAGTTCCACCACATTCCTGTTGGCTACAAGTTCCACCAAGGAAAAATTAGAAATAAAAAGCTTTGCCTTCCATATTTAGCTACAAATAATAGTCTTCAAACTAGTTGGCTATAGGATCCAAAGATTTACATCCCTATCAAGTTTCAATCCGTTTTGTCTTGAGTCGAAGAACTGACTCTGCAAAATCACTGCAATGACGACACAATCAACTATTAGAAAACTTCAAATGCATTTTTAGTCTATATATATATATATTTTGATATTCAACCTAGGCCAATTAGTCTTTGGTTCCACCCAGTCCAAATATTTATAACCCAAAGTTTTATAAAACCTGGGCATTTTAAAATCAATTCCATAAAATAGTAATCACTTTTTATTATTATTTATTTATTTGTTAAAGGAAAAAATTGGTCAGACAACTTAAAAGGCAAGCGTAATGTTGGCGGGTATAGAACCCAAGACGTAGAGTTTAAACCATCACAGCCTTAACCATCCAACCAGGCTAGCATTAGCTAGGTCAGAAAACTTACTGCCAAGGAACATCTCCTGCAAGCCAATCTCCTTCTCTATCTGTCTTGATAAGTAAGTTTGTATCCTCTCCCATCCCATGTGGACCCATTCACCTGTTCTTGATCTGTTCCCAAGACAATGCAACAAAACGGAACAAAGCCCAATCAGATCGTTGTACTTTGTCAAGGCTTATTGGCACAAAAATTATAAACATGAAAGTCTATATAAAACCAATAAATTTAACAAAGAAAGCCACTTACATCTCCCAAACATGCCAAACGACGTAGCTTTAAGAGTCTCATGAGATTGATGAAGACTGAGATCAACCTTCCTTCCAATTGCCACTTCTTCCATGTTCACCTTCACATATAATGTGTTTGATCCACCATTACCATTTCGGTTCCTTATTTTTGAATTATAGCAATCTTGGCGAAGAATACTATGGGTGTATAATGTGGTTCTTTATAATGTGTTTGATCTACACCATACACACAACACGCTTTGCAGGAAACCCTAGCCCTTCTTTTGCGGGCCCATGGGCCCGGACTGATAATCAAACAACACCCCCATCGCATGCATGGCACGAGCAGCAAAAGATCCTAGTCAACCCTGGCATACGGATTGTACCTACAGATCACTAGTTGGTTTATGGTAACTTTCTCCACACCATGTGCCAAGCAGATGGATCAGCTTCACACACCCCTTAGCAAACGGAACCTCCTTCCAAACCAGGCAAGCTTAGTCAGCCATGACTAATGACGATGGCTTCTGGTTCATTCCAACACATAGTCCTCCTTCCAAATCAGTGCTATCACGCCTGATGATGACGACTTGCCAGGGATCATTGCCCCTTCGCGGATAGTGATCGCTGAACCTAATCAGGTAAGCCTAGCTGGTGATGACTAGCAACGAATGGAAGGGTGTAGATAGTCCAGAAGATGAGAGCCCAGTCAGTCCCAAATTGATTCCAACGGTTCTCCACGTGACCACCGCTCTTTAGCGTGGCCGCCGAATCACCAACCCTAAACTTGTAGCCTCGGCGCAAGGGTGTAAATAGTCTAGAAGGTGGGAGCCAAACAATCCCGAACTGATCTCGACGGTTTGCCACGGGACTGCTGCTTTTCAGCACGACCGCCAAAACACTCCCAAGTTTGTAGCCTGGTGCACTCAGGTGTAGATAATTTTGATGGTAGGAGCCTAGTTAGTCCTAAACTGATTCCGACGGCTTGCCACAGGATCACTGTTTTTCAGCATGGTCGCCAAACCCTCTCGAATTTGTAGCCCCCACCGCACGGGGAGGGCGTCAACGGTTCGAAAGGTGGGAAAATAGTCAGGCCCGAACTGATTCCGGAGACTTTCCACGGGACTACTGCTCTTCAACCTAGTCGCCAAACCCTTACTCCCCGAATTTGTCGTCTGCCCTGATTGGTCATAAATGATTTGGATGGTGAAAGCCTAGTCAGTCCCGAACTGATTCTGACGGCTTGCCACGGGACCACTGCTCTTCAGCCTGGTCACTAAACCCTTACTCCCCGAATTTGTCATCCGCCTTGATAGGTCAAAAATGATTCGAATGGTGGGAGTCTCAAGCAGCTCACCGCGCGGTCTCCGTTGTCCCTCTCAACTAGCAGACGCAAATATGAATCTAGCCAAGTCAGCACCTTCACGCTCATACGGATTAGCATCCTAACATTAAAAGCTTATTAGGATGTCAACCCGAGCTTACTGCGCCTAACTCAGCATGAACACTTGGCCAAGGCAACAGTTGCAGTCGACTAGTCAGACAAACAAGCAATGACCCAAGTCATTCACAATATAAAGCAGTCAAACCCTCTACTGCAGATAGGATAGTCAACATCCTATTAATTCAACTAGCCTATGCCAAAGCAAGACGATAAGGCAAAACGGAAAAGCATGCAATAGAGACAAAATGTGTAAAATGAATAACACTGTTTTCATTAATGATCAAGACAAAAAGAGTACAAATACACAAAATTCCTCCTAATCAGGAGAAGGCACGGAAATGGAAGAGTTAAGCCTAGTAGAAACAGGGGCAGAAGTTGCATCCATACGCGCGCGCTTCAACCTGGACATCAGAAATCGAATCATCATCCTCGTCCGACGACGCGGAAAAGACAAACAAGACTACATATGACATCTTCTTATAACGATCAAGGTCCCACTCTGGATGCTCCTCCTTCATCGACAACAACAGCTTTAGCCGGCCATGTAAAACCCAACGGAACTCACATTTGCCTTTGTTCATGGAGAATCTCTTCCTCTTGCACCTTTGCATCAATAAGTTCGCGCTCCAGCAACTCCAACTTGCCAGTCAGCCCATCAACCTGAGACTGCTCTGTGGCCGAACAACTCTCCACAACAATGAGTTCATTACACCCCAGCTTCATTAGGTCTTCGGCCTTCCTAGCTCTTTGAGCATAGAAATCCACATCAGATTGCAACTATTGCTTCTCAGTGGCTTAGTCAGCTTCCCTTAGAACACATTCTTCAGCAAAGGATTGCATCTCATAATGCGCTTTATCCGTAGCGTCATGTACAACCTCGACTTCTTGACATATCCAGCTCAACTCCTGCCTGAGTTCGTCCTTCTCGAACACTGCATCTGCTAGTTTGTGCTCAAGGTCTTTCAGACAAGCCCTTTGAGCTTCAGCGGCCACAGTTGATTGATCCAACCGCATCTTTTTGGCCTGCTTCTTAAGCCTCTCAATTTCATGAAGCGCATCAGAGTACAACTTCCGCACATGCAAGAAGACATGCTCGATCCAAGGTGTACACTCTCTCACGAGCCGCCTCGACTTTTGTTCCAGCAACGATCGCATGGCTCGTATGAGACATACCCAGCATAAGGTATTTCAAACCCTTATCTATACACCCTTCAAGCAAATCATCTTCGAGTTTCGGAGCGTGGTCCATCAGCTAGCTATGACGCCTGCTTATATGCTTCTTTGAAGCATACTCTATATCCACCTCTCGGTGGCTAACCTGAAAACTCATCTTCACCAAGTCCGGTGCAAATAGGCTTATCCGCGCATCAGGATTAAGCGTCCCCTGATCTGGAACTACACTAGCTCTACCATTCATGGTCACCACCGTCCTCAGACTCTCATCCGTGGCTTTTCCTTTATCAAGAAAAGCCGACCCTTTATTGCGAGATGGCTCAATAGGATCCAAATGTAGAGGAGGAAGCGAAGAATCCAAAAGGCCCTCCAACACTTCTAACCATGGCCCTCGACGAGACGGTGAATTGCACGGACTACAGGAAACACGACCGATACGCTACTCTCAGGCAAATCATCAGTAGGGCAATCAGATTCCACTCCCTCGGGCGAATCTTCAAAAGGGCCTTCTATCATAATGGCCCCCACACGAATCAGCATCAGTAGAAGCCGACATTGCAACCCATACCAAACGGTCATTCAAAGCATCGACCTGCGCGTCACTAAGTTTTGACCCATTTGTGACTCCCGTCAATCACAGATAATCTCCCTCCAAGCTGGGAATGTTAGACTCCACCTCAACAGGCCTAGCAAACTCGCTCTCATTTCTCAGAGGAGTGGATCGTGCCGAAGACGAACCAGTTCTAACATAGGGCGTTTTTTCATAAAGGAAGCAAGCGTCTCAGACGGCTCCTTCGCATCAAATAGGGCAGGAGCATTTGCCCTAGCAGCCTTCCTCTTTTTGGAAAGGGCCTCATCTTCTGACTTGATGCGCGTCTCTCGGTACAATGTGGGAGCTACGTGTCAATTGTCCTACATCCCACTGTGGATGAAGTTGGAAACTCTAATTACATCAGTCACCTCCAAGGAATTTATCCATGGTGGTTCGCTCCTCCCAGGTAAGAAGAGTAGTAGGGAACCTCCCTGCAGAAGAACATGAGCAACGAATAGTAAATCTATCATCAAACACATAAAAGTTGCAAGAAAAGAGTTGAACTTACGAAGCGATCTGAACTGTCATTCAAGCGGACAACCCTTGCATTGGAAATACTTCGAATCTGCAGGGGCAAAAAAAAACTTATGCCAGAACTTGAAGTCATCAGGTAGTCTACCGAAGCATTTCGGCGTCTTCAACTTACAGACAACATTGCTTTACAGTCGAGGAGCGGTAAGCAACTGGATCACTTGCAGTGTCACGCTAATGCCGGCCTCCTTAGCACGGAGTAGAATCATGAGGATAACCCTTTATATTTTGGGTTCCAACTGAGCCGAGGGAATCCCTACCAAATTCAAGAATTCCCAGATCACGTCCAGTTTGAAGCATCCCATGGTGTAAACATATAAAACCATCAAGAGGTGACATTGGTATCTGGTCGCCCGTTAGAAGGTACAACGGCAGATCCTCCGGGACTCCAAACCTAGTACGAATTTTAGCAAGACTAGGTTCAGACAACAACCTATCTTCAAAAAACTCTAGGCCCTTGGCTAAGATAGCATCATCAACAAGATCTTCTTGGGCCATGGGGAAGACGAACAAACTCTTCTAATCAGAACGATATCTTCGAAAGCAAGAAAAGTAGAAGAGTCAAACGCTGCACTGCGGATGACCTATATAGGTGATGGGTTTCCGCCTCTTTTCTACTGAACCAACCCACGTTCAATTAATGCAGCTCGCTGCTCAAGCAACGATTCAGATTCAGTCATCATGAGTGACACATCCCTTTCAGATACGACTTAGCGAACCGATGTGACGGTCTACTAACTTGGGGGAGTAGCCGATGATACATAAAAATGGTGACACCCCTGAGTTGTACACGTGTCATGATGATCTCGAGGAACCACGAGTTCAAGCAAATGCTCAATATGGATCCAGCCCAAACGGTTATCAGTCCGTTCAACTTAAGCCCACTAGACATGCCCGGACTCTCGTAACACGCTAGGTCCACGCGTCTCACACCTATTCTCGATACCCGTAAGCCCTTTTCAGGCAAGTATCTCGACGATCTGCTTCGGACGGGCAACCACAATTGCTTTTTAACACCAGAGCATTTTCCACACAGGGAAACTCCCTTCCAAGGAATGCTCTCAGATTGTGAACTATCTCCTGCGTATCTAGGAGCACGGAGCTAATAGGTAACTTCCCTCCTACAGCACGACTCCTAATTAGAAAGGGATCTCCACGAAGATCTCCTCCTTAATCTACGCCTACAATAGCCTGGTTAAACCAAAACTCCTTGCACTATAAATAAGACATGAGGTTGGTAAGCTAAGGGACACTACAAATTCCCTATTACAACATTACACCTTTCTCATATCCTTGTTTGACTTTACTGTTGGAGTGCCATCGGCCATCCCATGATGGTCTATGGCTCACGTGTGCTACTTTTGCAGGTCAAACAGGTCAGTGAGACTAGGTCAGAGCAGGGAGCGAAAAATAATTGTATCACGTGTCATTGAAAGAAGAGAAGGTGAAATGGAGAAGGTAATTAGAGAAGGTGGCTAGGATTCCTCCTCAAGCAAGTATTGTTGGATTTGAGTAAGAAAAATGGGAATACAAATTTATTTTTGTTGACCATAACTAGTTCAATGCA
The DNA here is from genome assembly GCA_963556465.1 of Berberis vulgaris. Lineage (NCBI taxonomy): Eukaryota > Viridiplantae > Streptophyta > Magnoliopsida > Ranunculales > Berberidaceae > Berberis > Berberis vulgaris. Next base: position 70,442,490 of record OY747135.1, read on the forward strand.
GAAGAATGGCACAATTAATTGTGAACAGGTGATGAAATAGCAAGCCTAAAGATATTGCTATTCATCCGATGAAGTAAACAACAAGTCTAAAGAATAAAAGGGGAACATTGCTAGCTAACAACAACATCAAAAAATAATTTAAAAAAAAAAAAAAAAAAAAAAAAAAAAAAAAGACTAACTTGGCACTTTCATATTTGTCTTTATACTTACATCCAAACGCCTAATAGAGAAAAAAAAAATACATTAAAAAAACAAATTTATAAATAAAAAGCTTTGCATCAATATTTAGCTACAAATAATAGTCTTCAAACTATAGTTGGCTATAGGCTCCAAAGATTTACATCCCTATCAAGTTTCCATCAGTTTTATCTTGAGCCGAAGAACTGACTGCATAAAATATCTGCAATGACAACATAATTAACTACATGTAAACTTCAAATGCATTTTTATTCTCTATATTTTTTTATATTCAACCTAGGCCAATTAGTCTCTTGTTCCACCCAACTGCAAGGTTCAATCCAACAATACCAAAAGGCCTTCAATAGACCTAGTCCAAATATTTATGGCCCCAAGTTTTATGGAATTTGAGCATTTTTAAATCAATCCTATAAAATAAAACGACTAGGAAATCAAGTTTTTTCAATCAATGTAATGTGGTGTGATTTTGAAAGTTGGGTGAAATCTCAAAGTATATTTGTGTATCTCGAAGTTGTAAAAAACATCATTTTATGATGTCACATTATCCCGATTGCATAGTGATTCCCTAATCACTTTTTTATTTTTATTTTTTTATTTTTTAAGAAAAAAAAGTTCAGAAAACTTACTGCCAAGGAATATCTCCTGCAAGAAGCCAATCTCCTTCTCTGTCTTGATAAGTAAGTTTGCATCCTCTGCCATCTTCTGTGGACCCATTCACCTGTTCTTGATCTGTTCCCAAAACAATGCAACAAAATGGAGGAACAAAGCCCAATCAGACCATTATTCTTTGTCAAGGCTTATTGGCACAAAAAGTTAGAGACATGAAAAGTATATAAAACCAATAAATTTGTAACAAAGAAAGCCACTATTACATTTCCCAAACATGCCAAACGATGTAGCTTTGAGAGTCTCATAAGATTGATGAAGACTGAGATCAACCTTCCTTCCAATTGCCACTCCTTCCATGTTCACCTTCACATATAATTTATTTGATCCATTACTATTTCGATTCCTTATATTTGAATTGTAACAATCGTGGCGAAGAAGACGATGATTGTGAAGTTTCTTTAGCCACGACTTGATCGGTGGCCACCCCACAACTCCTTCATCCTGTTCATCATTCCTACAAAAAATTTAAGTACATCATTAATTTTTGGTCTAAACAAAACTACTAACACTTGCAAAAAATTAAGTACATACTGGTCAATGAGACACTCGAAATTCTCTTCGTAGCTCTTTCGATCATCCTCATCATTTGGCTGATCATTCCACAATAGATGCAAAGTTTTTCTCCTATGTTCTTTGTCACCACCAAACGCCTCACCGAGCCCACGTTTGCATCCATGGCTCAAAATATCGAATCCGATCACTTCCTTCGACTCGTAAACATGATTGTTCAGATCAAAATTGAACCCTTTGCACCAGTTTTTAGGCTGAGCTAGACCAAGTTGAAGTTGAAGGTCCATGAATGAATGAAGAGTGTTATAGTAAAGTTGGCAACTGATCACCATGAGATGATTTGGGGTTCATTATATACTTGTTTGGAGACTACTAAAAAGAGGAAGATTTGGGACAGTCCCCCAACATAATGGGGTACCCTTGGCAAAATGTCAGTTTCTTTGTTAAACTTTTAGCAGACCCAATTGCTTAGTTGTCTTTCATTTTCTATACCCGACAGGGTCCCTTTCAAAGTTTTCTAATCAACTTTCTCTCACTCTCTGGTTACAGTTTGAGCTCTCACTTCACTCTATACAAATCACAAACTCCTTGTGGGGGGTCTCCTTTGGCATTAGGGTCCCATTTGGCCTAAAGATACTTGGTGTAAAGTGTTTTTGCTTTGGTCTTAGATTATCCAATTCACATCATCTCCTGGCTGTCTAGAATTGGGGGTTTTGCAATTGTAAATTGTATATTAGTCAAAAGTTTATCAATCATGAAAGACATTGGATTATGATGAATTACTTGCTCGTGTTATGGTTTGTCAAGGTATTAGTAGGCAAAAAGATTGTGCAGATTAGGTTGCGGCGGAACTCCGTTCATTGCAAGGATGATCTTGTCTCAAGACTAGCGTATTTGCACGCGTGATTTGGTGATACAAAGGGAGGGAGCTAAATTAACCGTGGAGTACCTAGCTAGAAAATTGCTTCATTGTGAGGATGATATTGTCTCAAGACTAGCGTATTTGCACGCGTGATTTGGTGAACCTGGATCTGAAGAAGCAAACACAAATCAAATACTTTAAATACATGTTTGGTGAGTGCTTTCTTTTTTTTGTGTTGTAAGGGTTTTTGTTAGGTGAAAATTGACTGAAACAATGCTCCCTGTCTATGGATCAAACTCTCTTAATCTGGTCCTGTTTTAGGTAACTGCAAGAGAGGTCTTAATAGAACCCCACGTGAAGTTCACGTGATATCGATGACGCACGTCGATCCAGCCCAAAATCCATTGGGATTTTTTTTTATATATATATTTTTTTATTTTATTTTTCGATTCCGTTGATCGATAACTTTTCATGAATTTATTGCTTATGAAAAATGAATTCATGATCGTCGAAGTTGGTCCAGCCCACGGTCCATGGGCATGGGACATCATTTTCTTGATGACAAGGAAATTTAAGAAATTACGCACGCTAAAATCAATTGTGAAATATAAATCCTTCCACATTTATATTTTTAGTCATTTATTATTTTTAAGTTCAATGACAATTTTTCATGAGTATATTGATTACTAAATTGTAACCTTTTGCAAAATGAAACACATATTATCAACAACTTTTGAGCATACACTTTTCATGAGTAGAACAATTGTATTATTATATATAGAACAATTTTGAAAGTGTATGTTACACTTTTTGGTGTATTATGATGTTCAATCATTCACTCGTAATCAGAAGTAGGCACTTAAGTTAAATGAGGGATTGGAGTAAACCAAAAGATACATAAAATGTGTATTCCATTAAGTTTGTATTGTTATGCGGATGAGAAAATTAATTTTTCCAATGGCTTGGCTAAAATGTATGGAAAAACAAAGAAACGATACTTTAGCATATTCTCATAATATGTCGAAAAAGAAAATGACACCTAATTTTTAATATTGCAAAGGACAAATTTTTTTAAGCTTGCGACATCTATTATATGCACTGGAAGATCAAGAAACCAGTTAAAACATAGAAATACCTCGAGAGAAATATATAGCAATCAAATATGATTACGAGATTGCAATGAATGAGTTTCGTAAAATCTCATGAAATTTCATTTTTTTGAAATTATGAAAAAATGGTGAAAGAAAAAATTATATTTTTTTCGAGGGCTTTTTCAAAAAAAAAATTGGATTTTTTTGTAAGTTTCGGAGCAAAACAAATTACATTTTTTCGAGGGTTTTTCGAAAAATTTCGGTTCTTTGTAAATTTCAGAGCTTTACATATTATCAATTCTTCTAATTATTTATTAATTTTAAAATCATTCCCTATTTTCTAATTATCATTTCTTCTATTTATATATTGATTTTTGAAACTACATTTTCTAATTATATATTAATTTCATGTTTGTTTCATTTTTTGGTATTAGGCTTAATAAAATCTGTTTAATAAATTTATTTACTAGCATTTTATTTTTTCACATATACCCTTGAAATGCATTACATCTATTTTATGTATCTTTGAAATATTTACTTTTTTCTTTACACATCAAAATGAACTCTGAAAACAAAAATTACAATCCTTGTGAGATATGAGTCATAATTTTGTTGCAAAAAAATAATTTATAGTAAAAAATTTTGTTGGATCCACATTAAATTTACTTTTTGTAATCATATATAAAATTAGAACAAAGATATTAAATACTTTGATTGTAATTGTCTCTTTGCCGATTTTTTTAGCCGTGGTGGATGGAGAGATGGAACACGAACCCATGTGAGGTTCCGTTGTATGCACGAGTGGGTGTGGTACTAGACATTCACACTTAAGTAGTCCATGGAAGATGGGATTGTAAATTTTCTTGTTTTTTTATTGAAACATTAGGAAAGGTTGGCCTTCCTTATTAGATAACAACGATGATTTTTGAGAAGGAGATGTCGGCGTGAGAAGGAGAAGTTGATCCTACTCTTCGTGAGGTCGGCGCGAGGAGAGAGTTGTGTCGCCCCTTCCTGATCTATCTTTCAGGTCAATTTTCTTCTTCATTCAAGGTTCATTCTTTGGCAATAAACTTGATCTTCCCAAATCTCTCTGGCCCGACTCTATACAAATCTCCAATCACTACCAGTACCACTGCCCAAAAGCATCCTTTTTAGACCCTCATGGCCTCCATTGTTGGAGGCTCCAATCTACTACTCAAATCTCATGTTTGAGGAAGGTGTGTTACTATACCCTCCAAATATTCGAGAAAAGGCCAAACTGATATGCCCTCCAATTCAGAGTGGCTGCAAAGTGTATATTGTTAGATATTTAAATTTAATTTAATATATGTTTAGCTTTTACATTTGTAATTTGGACTGCATTTGCACCATTTTATCCACATAGGCATCTTTTTTGACATCAACTATCATCCTCACATAGATTCTTTTGTGTTTCAAACATTTATGAGTGATTGTAAACTTAAAGGCTAAGATAATATGTAATTTCAACATTTCTTAAAATCTTAGATATCTAGCAATCGAGTGAAAGTTTTGAAAAGAATTAGTCCCTGGCTTTACCAAAGGAAGAAAAACTGATTTACCAGAAATTCAGTGTTTCAACGGCACCCAATTTCGAACAGGTTCCCGACTTTTTGACACCACAATTTCTACTAAAAAACACCACCAACCCCCCTACTTTCTGAATAACATCACCACCTTTCTATTGGACACCACCACTAAAGGACACCATAGATTTAAACTTATTTTCTCTAATTTCTCTCCCTCCTCTCACGCTCTCTTCTCATCTTTTATCTCTCAGAAACAACATTACCACCACACTGCCCTACCACCAGCCACACTACCTCGCCCCGCCACCACCATACAGCCTCGCCCCTATATTCTTCTTGTTCTTATTCTTCTACTCTTTGTTCCACTTCTACTCTTATTTCATCTTCTTTTCCTCTCTTTCTCTTCTTCTCCTTTTTTTTTTCTCTTTCGCCCTCGAGCAGGTTCTTACGAGTGGAGAACTTTAATCGCAGAGGTCTGTTCGAGGATGAAAGAGAAACAAAAATAGAGAAAAAGAGGAAGAGAGAATATGTGGTGGCTGAGAAGACATTCCTTGAAAAAACGATTGCTAAGACTATTGTGGTTGCGATCGAAGCTGAGAAGCTTGACTCTTGCTGAAGACGAACAAATTGGATCCAGAAGAGAGGTGGTAGTTCTGGCAGTCGGGAGGTGGTGCGGCTGGCGGTGGCGAGACAAGGTGGTGGTGTTTTTTGTGATGGAGAAGAGAGGAGGAGAGAGGGAGAGAAGAGAGGTGGTGGTGTTTTTTTTTTTTTTTTATAATGATGGTGTTATTTAGCACATTCTATAAATAAAATAAAATTGGTGGTGGTGTCAAAAAGCCGGAGTCTTTTGAAAATAGGGATGGTCAGATAAATGTTTCAAAATTTATTATCAAACAGTTACAACCATCATACAAGTTGAACAACAAAAATACATGGTTCTTTATTAGGAAAAAAAAAAGCCTTTTGGTTTTATTATCGATTTTTCTTCACTCTCTACTGTCGATCCTCATTACATAGATGTTAGCCAGAAGCATCCACTGGTGCTGCACCGTCTTCACTGGATGACACAGTACCCCATTGCCCATGAGTTGAGAGAGGTTCGAGAACATAAACCCCTCCATTGCTTAGACCCAATGCAAACTGGTGGGGTTTAGATGGATGGGCTGCAACCACCAGAGGATGCACACTCGGTTCGATCTCCCTGTTGAAAATGCACATGTTTAATAACAAAAGAAAGAAGAAGAGGAGGACTATATTTCAATTATTTGTAACATAATATACCTCATATACGCCATAGGGCGGATCCAACACTTCAGTGTAAGTGTTGAAGCAGCTAGAACACCCACATTTCCATCTGCAAAGCTTGCATAAATGGATTCTCCATCACACGAATACCTAGCACATGTGATCCGGATCTTTGGATCTTCAGGCACCCACTGTCCAAGGTAAGAACAAAGTAGAATTCAACAACGAATGCAAGCAATTTAAAAACGGAATGACCATTTGTATATGTTAGATTACAAGTGGCATACCTGTCTAAGAAGTTTAATTTGAAATTGTTTCGCATCAGGTGCTTCATCAGATGCATGAGACACTTCATGAATCGCTAGTCTTGTCTCATGGACAACCAGCAACTGTATCTCATTGCAATAAAACTGCAGATAGATCCCCGCAGGTGGAGCTGAGTCTCGCCTAGTGGGAGTAGGCAATGAGGCACTGCACTCTTTCCACCACTGTTGCTGATCTATGGTGTTCCAAACACATACCTAAGGAAAAAGAAAAGTCGGTTCATGTTACTGTATCATCCCAAAATCAGATAAACGTAGATAAATTTCGGAAATGGAATGGTTCATACCTGTGTATCAGCTCCCGATGACACTAGTACATCTAGTTTTTTGGAGAAGACCAGACCTGTTACCTTTTCTGTATGGCCTCGAAGCTTGGTTTAACCAGCAGCAATAAGTAATAGCATATTAGACTATAATCATAAACTTTATACTTCTTTGTATGTTATTGATCGGAGTTAGCTAGAATACCTTCTCAAGTCTATAATTGTATATGTGAATAGTAGAATCAGGCAAGCCTACGGCCATGATGTCATCATTTTCTGGATGCATGACTTTAAATGTTGCTTTCGGAGATTCTGCAGTAGATAATGGGATTTTCTGAACCAAGAAAGAAAGTTCACTATTTAATCATCAATCAGAAGATATGTATTTTGGATTAGCAGGAAATAGAGCTACCATCTTATGAACACATTACCTTAAAATCTGGCAAATGATATAGGTTGACTGACCCTGCTGATGCTGAGAGAAGATAAGAATCGTCACTTGAAATTGCCAAACAATTTGCATCCGTTTCACCAATTATCTTGTCTTTCTTCTTGTTGCTAGAATCGGTGTTAGCACTCCTTAAAACTCTCCACACAGGTTGTTCAGTAGTGGTCGCCTACAAAAGTTAGAATGCATTTCATTGGTTTGATCGATACAACTGATAAAACATGTATGTATTCAACAGCCTCCAGCATAGGAAAGATAATACCTTCCCGTCCATGTTTGCTGCACTCTCTTGCCATTTCCAAAGGGAATGAGAACCATCGGATGCCAATGCAATCAATGAATCTCCCAAGTTTGAGTATACCAAGCAAGAGAGCTCCAGCTGTTAATCCCGAAGGTAAAAATATGAAATGGAGAACTATTAAGCCAACAAATGAGATATAAAGCTCCTAGCATCAAAGAGACTTAACGGAAGTTGTGTTTCTCTTACCAAATCACCATCCACCTTCATACAATGGAATCTGGATGGCTCATTTATTTCAGACAGTCCAGACTGTAAGTTCTGGAAAGAATTCATAAGCAAGTCCAGATTGAACAATTGTCCCATAAACCCTCCATTATTTGAACTGCTGGCTCCAACTGAACTTAAGACAGGAGGCTGCAAGAGAGAGTACTCCTTACATCAAGAGTCCTTATTCATTTGAGGGAAGAAATCATATTATGTTATAAAGTACCTGGTTTGAACTTCCAAATGGCAATGATCTCCGTGGCACATCTTCAGATTGTGTTCTTCTACGATCAACAGATCTGTTGATGGAGGCCGACACCCTTCTACGCCTAGCCACTATGATGATGAACCAGAACAAATGGAATAAAAAATCATCAGTAACGGAGTGGTTTCCGTTATCAATTTTAAAAATGAAACACACAATGCCATTTAGATGAGAAAAGTCCAGCAATGAGTCATTATGCGAGTACCTGGACGGATTATGCCAACAGGGCCCCCTGTACTTGACCCAAAGACACCTGAAGATGACCCTGGGTGAAATCTAGGAATGGAGTTAGTAGCCCGTCCTGCAAATGGTGGATATGGTGATGGCTGCAGTGGTGGTAATATGTTAAAATGCGCTTAGAATATGTTAGAAGTACACCTTGAAACGTGCTTAGAATATGTTAAAATTATCTAATTTAATTTACCTCATGAGCATCTGATGGAGAGAAATACCCGGCTCTTGATCTTTGTCCTCTTGGTGTGTTGCTGACTGGAGATGGACCCTGAGCACCAATGGGTCTATTAGAAACATTGTTCACTACAAGGGAATTGGATTGTTGTAGAGGAAACGTAGGAATGATATTAGTAGCCAGTCCTTCATATCGTGGAGATGATGATGGCTGCAATAAAGAGAGGAAAACAAAAACAACATGAGTATATTTAAAGTAAAACCTTAAAACGTGTTTAGTATATATGTAACGAGCAACTGATTCCATTTAACCTGACGAGCATCTGATGGAGTGAAATTCCCTGCTCTTGGTGTTTCACCCCTTGATGTGTTGCTAATCGGAGATGGACCCTGAGAATCAACGGGCCTCCTAGGAAAAAGGGGAGCCGATGAGGGTGGAGGTTGGGGATTTACACCGTGAATGTGATGCTGGTGTTGGCGACTGCAACTAGTACTAAGCATTGTAGGAATCAAAATTGCATTAGTTTGAATGTAACATTAAAACGCGGCAAGTGAAAGAAAGAAACTAAGACAGGATGTTCCTCAATTAAATTACCTCTGCGCCACTATTGTGTCCAATCCCACTCTAATGTCAGGGAATTGTAGCCTACCGTCAAAAATTGGATTTTGGTGTATCAAATTTTTTACAGTAGCAGATACAGCAATCCTCACAGACTGAGTGTCCCTATAGTCGATTAAATCTGGATGCTCCCTGGAATAAAGAAATGAACTCGTAAAATTTCAAGAGAACAACATTACAACTTTAAAACAAATATTTGTCAAGGATCCAGAAAAATTTTCCTCTTCTATTAACAAGAGAGCAGAAAGCGATTGTATCGAATTCTTCATCATTTTTTTAATCTAAAAGTCCCGGGATCTGTTAAAAAAAAAAACAATTCTAGCCAGCTTTGTTTGCTAGCCTTTTCTTGGTTTTTTTGGGTTTTTTACACTTCTAACCCTTCTATAGATAGTGTTTGTGTTTTAAAGAAAAAGTGTAAAAACACAAACAAAAAAAATGCCAAAAAAGACTACCAAACAAGGCTGGCTTGACTTACTGAAAAAAAATTGGTATTTGGCTTTTAACCCCAGTAAGCTTTAAAATGATAGACTTTGACATCGATTCAGATCTGGCTCAAAAGCTAGCCCATGCTTTTTAATATTATTATGATAACCCTTATGTAATAGTTTAAGCTTTTAGAGATGATGACAATGTAACTATCTTTTATGATACCTAATGTTATGAATCGTCACGAGTTGACTGAAATGCTCAAAGATGTTTTTATGTGAGACCTCAAACATTTTCAAGTCCATAAGCGCCTCTAGTGCCTTGCTCATATCCTGCCTGAAAATGACAAACAAAAACCCATCATTTCATTTTTCTAAAAACATACTGATAAAATCGCAAAACAAAGTAGAAATGCAAAAAATCACATACTTATAGAGTAGTTCAAGATATTTGTGCTTGCGGATCTCAAAGAACATACTCCGAGAGTGCCAATTATTGTTGATCGTTGTAAACCCCAACAAGTACTGTTCTACTTCATCCCACAAGCCACTTGTTATCATTTCCGTCACATAATTCACGTCTAGAAATAACCTGGTCTCTCGCTCAAGTCTACAGAAAACACCATGAATCAAAATCAAAACATCCAACAAAATACAAGGAACGGAATGAAACAAATCAAAGATCAGAGAAAAGATTGTGATTCATTACATATGAGCCGATTGGGCCAGGTTGTTGTTGATCAGGAAATGAAGTATCAAGTACAAACAGTAGTCTGTCATTGGATTTGATTGAACCATCTTGTACTAGTACTGGAGAGACACAAAATCAATGGAAAAAAACTTGTTAAAGAATATGAAAACAAATCCTAATGTTGAAAACTAATCCATGAAACGAAACTACTAGATCAAAGAGATTTGAACAAGAAAAAAGAAAATTCCTGACTTTAGAACGCAAAAAGAATGGCTTCTGTTGCTTTCTCTCTCGTTTTCTTCGATCAGAAGAACACACTTTTGTTTTCTATTGAAAACAATCACAAAGAAGCAAAACCAAAACAACAAAGCAGAAGTGAGTGAAGCAACACTGAGAGGAGTCCTCTATTTATATAGAAATTCTGTGAAGGATGACAAGTAAGACTGGTGGTAGAGCGGACCACTAAAAATTTGAAAATTAATGTGTCCAACTCATCAGGTTAACAAATTAGGCAAAAGTTTTCTTTAGACTTTCAACAAAAATTTACTCAGTATTATTATTTCTCAACACTATATTTTAATTACTATAAATAACAAGAACAATGCTTATAACAATACAAAATCCTTGATTAATTTTTTTTTAAATAGAGAGAGAAAGATATACCAAGAACCCAATCACACAATGTATAACAAAGTGACATGAAGGGAACATCACCATATTTGAATGTATATATCAAGAATAATTTCAAAATAGAATATGTCATTTGGATGTATATATCAATATTTACACATTAAGAAATGATAAAATATATTATGAAATCTTTAGAAATTAAGTTTAAGAAAATATTTGAATCTCAAATTAATCATTATCTAACTTTTTAAATGAGATTGTACAGGCTGTTGTTCTCAAATTATCTTGACATAATTTTCCATCTAGATTTCACCAATAATTATGGAGTACAGCTGGTGCTCTGTATTTGTTCCAAATATAAAATTCCACGTCAGTCCTTATCTAGAATACATTGACCATATTTGTCATAATTGTTTAATACCGTCGAATGATAGATGAGAGTATATCTTGTTGTAGAATTTATTTTATTTTTGGAAAATCAATTCATTTTCTTTACTGGACTTCCTTTTGAGACGAGCCCAAACAATATTATAATTAATGGCGCGATCCTGTTATTTTGAACCAAGAGATTTATGAATTGGGATCGTCCAAAAACTTGATGACCAACCTCACTCCGCTTTCCTGCACGTGAAGCTAAGCCTTCAATTGGTTAAATCTTTGTGTGCTTTTGTAAGTGGAGGCTCTCCATAACATATGAATAAGTGAGATTCTCAAGGCATGTAGTTTCTAGAAAGGGTATTTTAGTAAACTTAAATAAGGTGATTTTAGTGAAGGAGTGGAAACAACCCACTTGTGTAACAAAGGTTAGAAGTTTTTACGGCTAGTTGGTTACCACAGTAGACTCGTTGAGAATTTCTCTCTCATTGTTTCCTTGTGATTAAGTTGACTTGTTAGATTGTCCAGCTTATTCACACCAGTGAGTGTGAGAAGGCTTTTTAGGAATTGAAATAGATTAACCGTAATGTCCATTTTACCTATTCCAGTATAAGACGTGAAGTCAATAGTTTTTGCATATGCCATTGGCATATGTTTAGGTTGTATTCTGATTTAGAATTAGAAGGTTGTGTCATATGTTGCACGAAAGTTGAAGCATCAAGAGGTACCTTACACATAACTTGGAATAAGTTGTAGTGGTATATGCTTGAATGATATGGCAACACCATCTATCTTTATGGGAAACACTTTTAGTTGCACAATAAGTGTCTCAAGCATTTGTTCTCGCATGAGTTGAAAATGAAACAACATAGGTGCATGGAGTTCAATAGCAGCTCGTGCAGCCGCCTCGCCTCACAGCCTTGCCTCCTCACCATCTCGCGGTGCTTGTTGTAAGATTGGACTTGGAGGCAGTAAGGCGGCGAGATGGTTGTTGTTTTTCTTTTTGTCGTTTGGAAAAGAAAAAAAATGGATCGAGATAAAGAGGCTATTGTTGTTGTTTTGAAAAAAAAAAAAAAAAAAAAACAGAGGGTGAGAGTTTAGAGAGGGAAAAAAGATAAGGCGACAATGAGGCATGGCGGTGAGCGGTAGCGATGTTGTTAGTTGCTATTGTTGCTCTCTAAAGGGAAGAAACACTTGGGGAGAGAGAGAAAAAGTTTAAATGGTGGTGTTGTCACATAGTAGGTTCATAAATGTAAAACTTTTGGGGCGGTAGTGTCAAAGAGTGGAATTGGTTGTGTTAAAAAGTCACTGCCTAATGAAATAATTTTTACTATTTTTGAATGAAATAAGTTTTTTTTTATTGATCCCGAATCTTACCTCAAGTTTCTGGTTGTCTATTGAGCTAGAAACCGGCAAATACGGTCAAATCCTACAAGGAGGGCTAAAAGTTTGAAAACTTCTTTTGCAAATCAATTTAAAATACTTAACCTAGTTAGAAAAAGAGGTTTTGAAGAACACTTCTAAATAATAAGAGCAAATGTAAATCTAGCTTAAGATGGAACCTCGAAAGAAAAATTCTTAGGGCTTTAAGGATCACCACCACGAATTGATAGCACCCTTACGCCACACTTGCTTATTTGTTTTATTTGTTATTAGTTTGAGTTTTAATTTGTTGCATTTCTTTTACAGACAATCATACACAGGTATTCATAGGAGTTCTCATGGGAACAAAGTGAAAAACAGAGGTCGTGAAACACAAGCAGAAAGGAAAAATAGCAAAGCAAATAAATATATATTGCATTGTGGTTTTTCTTTTCAGATTGCAATTCACGTTGACACTCTTATAAGTCAGCAAGCTATCAGACAACAATTCAACTTCTATATGGCATCGCATGTAACCCGTAAGAGCTTCACACCGGAGTTAACTTTGTACATTGTTTAGGCTTGTAATGGTGAATCCTCTCTCCTGTGAGAGATTATTTCTGTATTTGCTTTTACTTCATTAATATAAAGGTTAAAGGGTCCTTAAAGCCCTGCTTGCTTTTCAAAAAAAAAAAAAAAAAAAAAAAAGAGGTTCACGCCGAAGTTAACTTCTCCCCACCGCATCTGCACGTGGTTCTTGTTGTAATTACTTGGTGATTTGGTTGTTTTAGTTAGTCTTGCTTGCAAAATTTCAATAGTGGCAGGATTGATTTGCGACTTCCTATCCTCTCCCGCGGATAGGTTAACCACCATCTATTTTAGGGTTATGAACCTAAGCTTTCACTATTTAAAATTTGTAGCAAGATAATTATCTAGGACAAATTTCATGCTCATATGACCCCCTTTGGAAGTTTGAAAGCTTAAAGTAGTCAAGTGAATGAACATATCATATCTTGGAATAGTTCTTGAATTGGCATTTCAATTTGAGCTGAAAAGTGAAAAAAAAAAAAAAAAAAAAAAAGGAAGGAGCAATTTTGCATTAGCGAATAGTGATAGGAAATTACTGTCTCTCCCATAATTAGGTAAATTAAATTAAATTTTAGCCCTGCATTAGTTGCAAAACTCTAGGGTTGTTTGTCATTCATCTTGTTTACGCATCATTCAGATGTGGTGTAGGGTTCCATTGATTATTTTTATAACTTTAATTTTTATTATTTTTTAGAGTTAGATCACCTTCATATAGAGGTTAGGCTTTTATTTTAAAAAAAAAAATTTGCAATCTATTAAGGAGTGTTAAGTTTGAAACTCTTTGAAATTCCCATTACCTTTCTAGGTTCTCCCTCATTGTCTACTGAGACCAAGGAGATGGCTAAGGAGAAAACCTTTAAGGATCACGTCTCCCCTTTTGCCTCTAAGCTAGAAGCAGATGTTACGCATATGGCTAAAAAAATAGATGCATTATTGAATTTGACTCAACCTTCACCTCCCGCGAATGTTTCATCCGAGGTTTGCGCTGCATGTTCGAGTTTGAGTCATTCCACATTTGATTGTCACTTGGAAAATGATTATCCTGCATATTTTACTTAGCGAGTCGAATCTTTTAATGTTGTTCGGCGACCTGGTAATAATCCAGAACAAGGTAGTCAAAGCGTGAAGATAATTCGAAGCGAAATCTGATGGCTTGACTTTTTTCAAAAAGCAAAGCGTAAAGTGGTGGCTTTACGAAAGTGAAGCGGCCCTTAAAAAACAATTCAAATTATATTTTTTTAAATGCATAATGGAATTATGTGCTCTTCAAAATTAAAACCATGATTTAATTAATTTTATATTAATTATATAATGTTAATGTTATTTGAATTTTAAATTTAAATTTGTTTTTTTTGAATTTTCTAGGCGGGGTGCCCGCAGAAATGTAGCGGGTGCAAATAGCTGCTCAAGTTTAAAACAAAATTCCCTCCCCCTGTGCATACTATTCATTGTCTTCCTCTTCCCCTGTGTACTGTTCATCGTTCTCTGCCTGCGACTGAGCAAACCGGCAGGTTTCTCCGCCTAAAATCATTTCCTCTGTTCTTCCTTTCTATTCATATTCCTTCCCTCACCCTTTTCGTTCATTTTTTGACCAAAATCGGAGAAAAGCAGTAAGATAATTGCGTACTGTTCATCCTCTTCCTCCTCCCCCTATGCCTGCATCCGAGCAAACCGACTGGTTTCTTGCCTAAAATCTTTTCCTCTCTTTTTCCTTTTTATTTCTCTTCTTTCCACCTTTCCGTTCTTTTTTTTTTTTTTACCAAAATCAGATAAATTCAGTAAGAGAATTCGAAAAAAAAAAAATTGGAAACGCTTTGTGAAATGAAGCCACCGCTTTGGGGGCTTCAGGCTTTGGCGAAAAGTGTAAAAAGCCACGACTTTTTGTGGCTTCAAAGTAGTGGTTTGACTTTGACCGAAGCGAAGCGAGATGTCATAGCTTGGCCTGGTTTTTGGCTTTTAGCGGTGAAAAGCCATGTTTTGGCTACCCTGATCCAGAGTCCAACTATTACAACCCAGGTTCCGCCAAACAATCCAAATCTCTCCCGAACTCATCACCCATACCAAGGGGGACATGTTTTTTCCTCGGCTCCTCAAGTCCCTAGCCTTGTCATATCTCAATTTAACCAAGTTCTTCAATCCAACACATCCAGTTCAGAGGAAACATTTAACCATTTTATGCAGCGCACGGACGAATGCTTGAGCAAGATTCTCAGGCTATATCACAATTAAAAGCCACGACACAACACCAATCTCAAGCCATCAATAAACTAGTGTAGCTGTGATTCAGATTGCTCAGGCACTCCCTGAGAGTGAGCCAGGAAGATTTTCTAGTCACCTTGTTCAAAACCCAAATGGTCAATTCATAATTGGTAACACGTCGGGCATTTTCATGTTAACTCGTTCGACATATGCCTTCCTATTGAACTCATGCACGAAGTCTGATTTTCAATATTTTCTAGAGTCTTGCCTCTACTATTTTCACGATACAAATGACCCAATAATTCAAGAAATTGTCAGAGCGTTATCAGAAGATGCATTTAATGAGAGAGTATACGCCATAGGTAGTGTTGATTTCAGGTTTGGGGTGTTGTGAAGGTGTCTAGCCCATCATCTTTGCATAATTCATTTTGTTATGATGAGCCTGTACCACCCTATATATCTAGAGACATACCTCGTTGTATCCCTTTCACATTGGCTGGCGCTACTTATGTGGATCCCTTGTTTTTAAGTGATAATTTTATTTTCCACCATCCCACTGTGAAACATATTCAATCTTCTGATTTAACACATGATTTAGGATGTCCCTTTTTAGGAGTATGCATGAATCATTTGTTGGATACACTATTTGTGACCCCTTTATGCTCCAAGTCTCTACGGATTTCCTTGGAATGCTAGTTCATTTGCATTTTATATATAACTTTGCATTGTGCCTTCATAGCTTTCAGGGTGTGTTTGTATATGTTGTATCACATGGGGTTGTTAATTACTATTTGTTGGAGTAATCCTCAATTTTTTAGGTTATTGTTATACGGTTCTTTGACAATTTTTTTATCTACTTTACATCATGGATTAAGTGTCTAGGTTTGGGGGAGGTTGTTCGCTATATTCTTCTTCTTCATTATATGGTACATCATCCATGAGGGAGAATATAAGTCGGGCTAATGATGTTAAACCAAACGCTCCTAGGAGGTAGCCCGGCTACATTTGTGTTATTATGGTCAGTCTAAATTGATTTTCGATTCTTTCTAGTTGTATTCTACTCATACTTGCTAGCTTCGTAATGATTTTGACTTACAACTGGTGCATGTATTTATTTTTATTTTTATTTTGTGCATTTTTTTTGTCATGTATGTGTGTTATCTATTTCTCATGATAAGTCCACAATTTTTTATGTTTTTTGAGCTTCCATTAGTGGATGATTTCCTCAAAATTGGTAAAAACTTCACCATGGTAGTATCACTCTAACCTTCGTTTTTTTTTTCCTTTCATTTGTCGAGATTATCCTTTTTATACATTGAGTACAATTAATGTTTGGTTTAGGTTTGGGGGTGGTGGGGTTTATGAGTTTTTATGCAGTTTTTAAAAAATTTGAGCTTAAATGTATTTCACAACTCGACCGATTGATTATTGTATTATACTCAATCTTCATTGAACACATAGATGATTCTGGTACTTGTGCAAAATCTTTTGTATTTCATATGAAAATGCATGCAAAATCTAAAGTTCCTTTTCAATGAAGAGAATATGTTTTCAAGTATGCTGTTTAAATTTGAGAAAATACATGTTATCACTTGTCACATTGACATATTAATAGGAAGACATAAAGTTTGATATTATCTCTATCTTAAATATATTTCATGAGATTTTTCAACTCAACTATTCTTGCACTATAAGCCAAATTAGCATAATTTGAAGTTGATGAGTGATATATTTAACTAGAAAGCCTTAGAATAATAGTGGAGACTTAAACCTTGTGAGTTTTGAGTCCATTCTACTTTTCTTGAGGGTTAATCAATAAACTATGATTTTTCTTGAATTCGTATTATCTCGTTGATGATCTCATTATTCTTGTTTCTCTTATTGATTTCTTTAAGAATAACATTAAAATTTAATCATTACACTAAAACTTCTTGGTTTATTTAGTTGATATGTCATACTACCGACTAATACTTAAGAAGTGATATAAGCATTTTTCTTTAAACCATTCTCTAACGTTTTGGCCTATCCAGTAATAAATATCTGTCTGCAGCCCTTTAAACTTTTGAATAGCCTTTTCCTTGCTAACCCCTTCCCCATTCATACTCCAATTATAGAGTAATACCCTATATTATTTTTATCTTTACCTAATTTCTCTGAGAATGTCCACAGCTATATGAACGTGAGAATATGCCTTTAATTTTATTTGGACCATAATAGGAAGTTTGTTTACTTATTTATTATTTATTATTTTTATTTTATTTATTGTAAAGTCCGACACCTACGGGTTATAAATGGTCAATGATTATTTACTATTTCAAGCATAATTTCCAATAGAATATGTTATTTGGATGTATATTAATATTTTATATATTAAGAAGTGATCAAATATACTACGAAATCTATAAAATTAAGTTTAAGAAAATATTTGAATCACATATTAGTCACTATATAACTTTTTAAATGAGATTGTATAGGTTGTTGTTCCCAAATTATCTTGATATAACTTCCCATCTAGATTTCACCAATTATTTTGGAGTATACAGCTGGTGTTCAGTATTGTTCTAAATATAAAATTCCATGTCAGTTCTTATCTAGAATAGGTTGACCATATTTGTCATAATTGTTTAATACAATCGAATGATAGATGAGAGTAGATCTTGCTACATAATTAATTTTTTTTTCTTTGGGAAATCAATTCATTTTCTTTGCTGGCTTTCTTTTGGGCTTGTCTAACTGGCGAGGAAACGCACGAGGGAGGGGGGTGGAACCCTCCATCCCTCTTGAGATGTGTGCCACCATGCATCTCGAGAGGGATGGAGGGTTCCACCCCCCTCCCTCGCCCGTTTCCTCGCCAATTAGAATTCCCCCTTTCTTTTTCAAAATGAGCCCAAATAGTATTGTAATGGCATGATCCTTTTATTTTGAACCAAGATATTTATGAATTAGGATCGTCCAAAAATCTGATGACCAACCTCACTCTGCTTGCCTGCATGTGAAGCTAAGCTTTCAATTGGTTTAATCTTTGCGTTCTTTCGTAAGTGGAGGCTTTCCATAACATATCACGTCTAATAAATAAATAAAATTACCATTCGAATAAGGGAATGTGGCAGCTGATTCCCAAGTATAAAACTTGCTTGCAAAGAATTACCAATTTGAATAGGTGCATATCACGTCTTCATGGTTATAAAACTTGCTTGCAAAAACCTGATTTCCAAGTATTTTCATTGAATTGTATGTGGGTAACACACCATTTTTTGTAACACACCATATCACGAATTTGTATGTGCGTAACACACCATTTTTTGTAACTAACAAAAAAATGTCTATCTATGGTAGGAATCTATTGAGTGGTGATTTAGAAAAACATTTTTCCTCCTATTTTTGTTCTTTTCATGAAGATAGTCTATACAACCCTTCTAAGCGTCGAGGAAACGGACAAGGGGTGGGTGTGACCGCTCATCTCCCTCGAGGTTCGTGAAGCTGCGCATCTCAAGAGCGCAGGAGCGCATCTCGAGGGGGTGAGCGATCACACCCACCCCCTCGCCATTTAGAATTTTTCGTGTAACTCAAAACAACGTATGGTCCATCTGGGGCAATTACTTCTTTTATGTACTTCACTAAATATAGTAATAAGTATGTATAATGGTGCATAACATACAATCATGGATATAGAAAAGCCAATAATGCAAACCCGTTATTTATTAGCAATTACATGAGAAAAATAAGGGTGAGGGGTGATGACTCTCTATATCTAATTCTCTAAGTTAAACAAAATTATCATTGAAAATCTAGGGGTTTCTATTTATTTGCATTTCTAATGTTATTTATTTATATTTTTGGGGAAGGGGGAGGAGGGGATGTTAATGCAACTTTGGTTTGATTTGTGCATATTGACACAACCACTCTTTGACACCACCATCCGCATCTTTCTATCTAACATCACCACATTTCTGTCTAACACCACCACTTGCTGAGTGACACATTTCTTCTTTTCAAAAAAAAAAAAAAAAACCAGCAACATCTAGTGCATTCGCTAGCCTCGCAGCCTTTCCTCCTCACCACCTCGCAGTGCTTGTTACGAGATTAGACTGGGAGGTAGTAAGGCGAGGCGGTTGATGTTGTTTTTTTTTTTGTCGTTGGGAAAAGAAAGATAAGGGATAGAGATAAAGAGGCTATTGTTGTTGTTTGGAGGAAAAAAAAAAAAAAAAAAGAAGATAAGGCGGCGATGAGACATAGCAATGTTGTTGTTGCTATCTAAAGGGAAGAAACGCAGAGGAAGAAAAAATCTTTAAATGGTGGTGGTGTCAAAGAGTGGATTGGTTGTGTTAAAAAGTCACTGCCTAATGAAATAGTTTTTACTATTTTTGTATAAAATAAGTTTTCTTTGTTTTTATTGATATCAAATATTACCGCAAGTGCACAATTGTCTATTGAATCTGAAACCATCAAATATGGCCGAATCCTACAAGGAGAACTAAAAGTTTGAAAACTAATCTTGCAAATCAACTTAAAATGCTTAACCTAGTTAGAAAATGAGGTTTTGAAGAACACTTCTAAATAAAAAGAGCAAATGTAAATCTAGCTTAAGATGAAACCTTGAAAGAAAAATTCTTAAGGCTTTAGGGATCACCACCACTGATTGATAGCACCCTTAGGCCACACTTTTGGTTGGTATTCAAATCACACTCATGAACACACCCTAAGATATATTCTCATCTTAGGGTGGAAAATACAACTTTATAGCACCTAAACGTCAAATAGTTCTTTTAATTGAAGCATACAAGCAAGGTATTAAATCATCCAAAGAATTTATTTAACAAGAAATACTAAGGATCTAATCTACCATATTTTATTAATGAGGTTAGACCAAAGTTATTAAACAAAGCTAACATTACATAAGTTCTAAATACATGAGATGTGAATACAACCAACTAAAGGTAGACCTAATTGGGGTCATCCTTCCATGGCACTCTCCCACAGCCTAAGGTAGAGTTTAGTCACTCACGATAGACAATATGCCACTCATAGTGATAAACATAAACATAAAAGAAAGTACAAGAAACTAAATCTTACGACAATAAATCCAAAGCTCTCATTCTCTAACTCCAACTTTTCTATCCTCCAAAGTGTCATGAAGTATCTCCAAAAACGGGGCTATTTATCGGTGAAATAGAGTGAGACTAGCACATAGATAAAGTGATGGTGGTGTTGTTGGATATTAGGGCGGTATCCATTTTTAGCAAACACATGGGCTTGAAGGGAGTATGGGGAGTGGTAGGGGTAGGCATGGTCCGAAACGTGTCAGAATTGGGCTTGTCTCGTTCCTGATCCAGTGAAACGAGACTGAAACTGTCCAGGTTTGAACTATTTTTGAAGCCGACCCGGGTGGTGTCGGACGGTCCAAGACGGAACTGAGCCATCCTAGTTAGAAAAATAATAATAATAAATAAATAAATAAAACCCAAACCCAACCCTGTTTCTCTTCTCTACCCACCCATCAGCCGTCCACCCCTCACCCCCTTTCTTTTCTGGACCATTCACCACCTCAAATTTCAGCTCATGGTAATCGATAGAAACAATTTAGGTATACAAACCCTAGCTAATTTTTATTGATTTCTCTGAGTTTTTTTCTCGGTATGTTTTCATGGACTTGGCTTCATCATCGTTGTCATCTGATCTTTTAGGCGATGATCGTGGAAGATAACATGTTTTGTGAGATGGCGAGAGATAGAATCAAGGCTGAGATTAGGGGGTTTTGAGAAGCCATTACAAGAAGCCAATTATGGAGATCCGTTTTGGTTTCTAGGTTTAGCAAGTTATTTGTTTTGAGGGAGAGAAATACCCGGCTCTTGAGCATGTTAAAAGTATCTAATTTAATTTACCTCATGAGCATCTGATGGAGAGAAATACCCGGCTCTTGATCTTTGTCCTCTTGGTGTGTTGCTGACCGGAGATGGACCCTGAGCACCAATGAGTCTATTAGAATCATTGTTCACTACAAGGGGATTGGATTGTTGTAGAGGAAAGGTAGGAATGATATTAGTAGCCAGTCCTTCATATCGTGGAGATGATGATGGCTGCAATAAATAGAGGAAAACAAAAACAACATATGAGTATATTTAAAGTAAAACCTTAAAACGTGTTTAGTATATATGTAACGAGCAACTGATTCCATTTAACCTGACGAGCATCTGATGGAGTGAAATTCCCTGCTCTTGGTGTTTCACCCCTTGATGTGTTGCTAATCGGAGATGGACCCTGAGAATCAATGGGCCTCCTAGGAAAAAGGGGAGCCGATGAGGATGGAGGTTGGGGATTTACACCGTGAATGTGATGCTGGTGTTGGCGACTGCAACTAGTACTAAGCATTGTAGGAATCAAAAATGCATTAGTTTGAATGTAACATTAAAACGCGGCAAGTGAAAGAAAGAAACTAAGACAGGATGTTCCTCAATTAAATTACCTCTGCGCCACTATTGTGTCCAATCCCACTCTAATGTCAGGGAACTGTAGCCTACCGTCAAAAATTGGATTTTGTTGTATCAAATTTTTTACAGTAGCAGATATAGCAATCCTCACAGACTGAGTGTCCCTATAGTCGATTAAATCTGGATGCTCCCTGGAATAAAGAAATGAACACGTAAAATTTCAAGAGAACAACATTACAACTTTAAAACAAATATTTGTCAAGGATCCAGAGAAATTTTCCACTTCTATTAACAAGAGAGCAGAAAGCAATTGTATCGAATTCTTCATCATTTTTTTAATCTAAAAGTCCCAGGATCTGTTAAAAAAAAACAATTCTAGCCAGCTTTGTTTGCTAGCCTTTTCTTGGTCTTTTTTGAGTTTTTTACACTTCTAACCCCTCTATAGATAGTGTTTGTGTTTTAAAGAAAAAGGGTAAAAAGTGTAAAAACACAAAAAAAAAAAAAAAAAAAAAAAAAAAATAGCCAAAAAATACTACCAAACAAGGCTGGCTAAACTTACTAAAGAAAAAAAAAAATGGTATTTGGCCTTTAACCCCAGTAAGCTTTAAAATGATAGATGATCAGCTGAAGAAACTATGTAAGATATGTAAGCCTAAACTCCAATGGAGGGGAAGCCCAGTGCCAAACTGTTCCTGTTTAAATCATTTATAGAAATTGGAAAGCGTACCTTGGCAGGAGTTGAAGTCACTGAGATCACATACCACCCAAGGTTCAGCCTATCAAACAAGCTTAATTCGAAGGACACATCATAAGTTAATCCTAAAGAATCCCGAACTGTGGTAAAGAGCCTGCAAAAAGAACCATGCAAATGGTCATCTGAGGAACTACTCAACCCCAAGGAAATGTAACATCTGCTTTGGGAATCATTATCAATGTTGTCATATAAAAACACTACAAAAATGAACCATGCTATCCAACTTCCATTTCCAAGAATAAGATAAACAAATGACAACAACAACACTAATGAAAGTGACACCCCAAAGTACTGCGATTTCTAATATTGTCAAACCCTAAAGCTCCTACAGTGAAGTTTCCAATGAGTAATATCATCCTACATCATCCAAAACTCTACCATGAACTAATCCATGTTATATATTTACTTAAAAGCTACCATGTATCATTTATCCCCCCTGCCCCCACCTTCCTCCCTTTCCAAAAGCTCGTTTCTCATTTGAAATGTTCATTCAAAGACTACAGAGAGACATACAGGGTTCCTAGTTATTTGGAAGCACCCACTTCCACAATAGCTAAACTTCACCCAAATCAGTGTTCTCCATAAGTTTTTTTTTTTAGAAGGTAAAATTTATTCAAGAATATTACGTGGTATTACAAGATGGTGACCTTAAAAGCATTAAGGCCCCAATACGCGAGTGTTCTCCATAAGTTCTCCTACAGTACCACCATACCATTTCCTAATAGAACCTTGTTCACCTTTTGAACACATAACCAAAGCATTTTGATCAATGTTGAATGTACACCTCTTGGCCCCAATGAAAGACCAAGATAGAGAAATGGACAAGATCCAGCATGGAACAATAGTACCATACTAGCCGCCTCGTGAACCAATGCCCCCTCCAACCACCCCATAGACCAAGCTGTTGAAGTGATTAATCTTTTCCAGATGCAACCAATGAGACAACTTGTGGTTGTTGCGTCCTACTTCACCGCCCTTTTTAACAACGTAAAAAACTTTCAGTAATGAAAATCATATCAGCACATAAATAGATTTTGTCGGCATGATCATTGAAGAATGGAAAGGCATGAGAATGAATAAGAATGTAGAGTAATTGAATTACCTAGAGTTAATGATCTCTGCTAACAAGCCCAGCGTGATGCCAAAGAAGAGCGGATGACTCTGAAGTTTTCCTCGCAGATTCGTATTCACATCCTTCGACTCACGTACTAGTGACCCCTCCAAATTTGATTGTTCATCTACATAACAATATTAGCTTTTTCACACAAGTAAAAACAACTATGTCAAATTTACTCTATTATGCCCATACAAGTACATGTATAAGTATTCTGATATTTTAATATTTAGTATAATGACCGAGTAGCCAAAAGAATCTGGTTGGCAAGAAACAGAAAATAGTAAACGACTTCATACAAAAATAATACTCAATGACACAAAAACAACACAACCACATAATTTAAGTAGCATAAACCACACATGTTCTGGAATAAGAAGTAACTCATCACCTGTATGCAAATTGCTAACCAACTCAAACAGATCTTGCCCTTCAAAGGTAAAACCCCATCTATTTGGTGCAGGGCCAGCAATATATGCACATGCCCTCTCATCAGTATCCTTCAAGAACACCTGGCCATGCGACATCAACTTAAGATCACTAAATATCCAAAACATGATATTGTGTGAAATATTAAAATGTGATAAATAAAATAACACCACTCCCAACAGTTAAAGCATATGCTAAGCATTAGAACCCAAAGATGTCTTCGTTTCTAATATGCATAAATTAGATAAAAGTATACAGAAAAACATTTTCTTCCCATTCACAACAGATTCCTTGGACATTTTGGTTTAATGGGTCTAAGAGTAGGACTAGAAGTCCAAACAGCAACAGGTGCCCAAGATGAAAAGGTTGCCCCGAAGTTTACCCTGAGAAAAAGGCCAAGCGAAACAGAACTTAAATCTAAATTGCCCAAGTGAAAGACCAAAACAATGCTCTAAGATGAGTCCCTCCTCAAGTGACTTAGTTCCAACATCAAATATGGTGGAAACCTTAGACTGAACCGAAGGTAACACCGGGATCCAACTTCGTATGATTAGGACTGGGAAACTCAAATTTATAAACAAGTATACGAGTTAATAAACAAGGTCTTCGTTGGAATGTCTTTGAGAGAATCTGAATGGTCCAGCTTTTTGTGGGTCAATCCAATAGTCTCAAAACATAGTTGCTGGAAAAAATTTTAAGATATTTTGAGAAATGTTTTCTAAGATATGAAATATTTTTTTCAAAACATACTTTGTGAAAGAAATAAACCTTAAAAACATTGAAAAACATCAAGTTGATTTGACCTATACAGTTAAATTGGAAAGCGGTCTCAACACGGTCCATGACCGAATTACGATTAATCGGGATTAATCAGACACTTTTTTCAAAGTATATTTTTTAAAATTTAATCATAGTCATAGATTACAAAAATAAATAATTAATCAAAATGGTGTAAATTTGTAATTAAATAACTTTAATAATTATCTGCCAAGCTCTTAAAAAGAAACTAAAAGAAAATTGTAGATTGTTTTAACAGCCAAGCTACCAAGACAAACATTCAAAAGCAAATAGAAGCCAAACTTACTAGGAAGAACCAACTTACCTATCCCACTAACACATGAAGGTATATCGTATTACTTTGCACTGAAGATATTTCTTGAAAGATCACTTTGTACAAACAAAAATACTCCACATCCAGATGATTATGCCAATATATTCTAGACCAAAAAATAAAGAAAGTCACGACTGAAGTGCGTGAAAATTGTGTGAATTTGTTACGCATTATCACAAATTTCCAAAGAAATTGTGAGGTTCAATTATTAGTGCTCTCGGTCAGAAGGCCAAAAATGTCAATACACAAAAAAATGGGAGTTCAACATTAGCAGCAAGCTGAATCCAATTTGTTCCGACAACAATTAAATGTTTCACCAAAATCCATACCACTACTAACAACCTCAATCAACAATCTCCCTCAGTCCATATGAATTCTACTAGCATTCAATGGGTAAACACGATGATGATTGTTCCGAACTTTTTCACATTATGGCTAACCACCCAGTGGAGAATTGTGAACTTTATCACTGCTTTGTCAATTAGCCACAATACTGAAACAAAGACTCGGCCATAGCTGCTCATATTATACACCATTTTAAGATGTGTCGAGAACAAGAGAAATGAATGCCTAAGCTTGCAGTGTTTTCAACTCACTTGATTCCGTGAGTGTTGATGCTTTAGATTTTGATATCTTTGAACATGAAGTAGTTTCCATGTTGAAGTCTTTGGAGTATGAAGTAGCAGCTAGTATTGATGGGTTCCTAGTGGATTTTTTCTAGAAATGTTGGCACTTAGTGTGAATTGACCTCATGGTTGTCGCGAAAGAGTTCAATGCAAATAGCTTTCTTGCTAGGTGTTTAAACTCGACATTGATCTATCTTCTTCCTAAAATAATAGAAGCAATTAACATCACCCAATTCAAACTAATCAATAAGTCTTATTTCCCCAGTGCGCAAAATTATCTCAAAAGGGTTAATTATGCCCCTGAAATCTAATATGAACGTTCTAGTCTCTCCTTATCAATCAGTAGAAGGTAGGAGATTGTTAATGGTCCCTCATAGCTAACAAACGTGTGGATTCTAGACTCAAAACTCACCAACCTCGTCTTGTGTGAAATGGAGAGGGTAGATTCAAACCATTTTGAAGTCGGCTCATTTTTCTATAAAGGTGAATGGCGCCTCTGTAGGCTTCTTCCAAGCCACCAGAGGCATTAGGCAGGGAGATCCTTTTCCCCTTCTCTTTTCATTGATTGTTGAAGGTCTTACTAAAAAGGTTATCAAAGCAGGATATTATGGGCTATCAGATTTCAAAGGGACTACAAGAAGAACTTCTATCTAAATTCTTCAATTAGCATATGATACCATCCTTTTTAGATGTTGATAGAGAGCAGATCATGGCTAGTGGCTATTCTTCTCTGGTTTAAATGTGTCAGTGTTGAGCATTATTTTTCAGATACGATTTAAATGTGTAAGTGAAATCCGTACAAAGTTTGGGGTCCCTGAGGACCTACCATTGTCTATTCTGAATGGCGACCAGACGCCAATGTCGCCACCAGCGAGGTTCATTGGGATTCCTCTGGCCCAGTTGGGGCCTAATGGATACAAGATCATTCTTCTCATTCTGATTAGGGCGAAGGAAGTTGGTGTCCGTGTGACTCCATGAGTGATCCAGTTGTTGACTTCTCATCGGTTGAAGAGTAACACCTTCAGTAAGATGACATCTTCGACTTGCTTTGTGATCCTACCAAATGACTTCAAGTTCTGGCAGAAGTATTGTTTCTTAGCCCCTATGGATTCTAAGTACTTTCGATTCAAGGGTCGTCCGCTCGAGCGAGAGTTCAAACCACTTCGTAAGTACAACTTTTTTTTTCTGGTTTCGTTGCACTTGATTGCATGCTAATCATTGCTTGTATTTCTTTGCAGAAAGGTTTTCCACTACTCCTTTTACCCTAGAGGAGTAAAACACTATGGAAATGTTCTGCGACTTGTCAATGAGGAACGTGGTGGATGTCATATGCGTTCCCAACTTCATTCGCAGTGGGCTGCGGGACAACTGGCATGTGGCCCCACTCTTTATCGAACATCATGAGTTAAACTTAAAGATGGGGCCCCTTTTAGGAAAAGAAAGGTCGCTGGGGCCAAAGCTCATGTTTTGTCCGACGCGAAAGAGTCGTCTGAGACGCTTGCCTCCTTCGTGAGTTCGAAGAGGTATCACATCAAAACTGGGTTGTCTTCAACACGACCCCTTCAGTAAGTGAAGATCGTGAGTTTGATCGACCCGTCAAGGCGGAGGCCGATGTATCTGGCTGGGAGAAAGACTATCTGCGATTTGCAATGGTCGAAGACATGTTGAATCTCAGTATTGCGCAGGCGGAAGCTTTGAGTGAGCGATTGAAGAGGGTTGCAATGGCGGCTTCTGCCGGTGTCGATTTGTTTCAACCATCTTCTTAGCAACACCATCTATACCAATTACATTTGAAAATTCACTATTCGATCACACATCCATAATATAATTTTGGGTAATTTGCAGTTTGCCCCTATTATAAATATCTAATTAATAAGTAGACTCATCATTAATCACTATTGCAGTTACCCTCATTGACTAGCGGTCAACATCCAAAGACCTTATGGGCACGCACGTGACATATATAATTTCATGACCAAAATTCCCTTCACGTGCATTTCACACACGATTTGAAGGATGTGACCAATTGCAACATCCCAACCATCTGTCCACTGATGAACTGACATTGACAGCTGAGATTGGAGCTGTCCTCTGTAACCTCTTAGAGAGGTGGGGAGTGGAGGGAAAACTCCCTTCATTCAGTCGTTCTGTGTTCTTTTCTCCCTTTCTGTAGTGATTTGCTCTGTTGTTTGCAAGCTCGAACGAATATGAAGAAGGGGAAGGGGAAGAAGGCCATGTTCGATGTTTTAGTGAGTAGCAACAGCAGTGACGATGGGAGCACTGCTTTGAGTATTCATTGGGAAGATTTCTCCTCTTTTAGTATTTTAGTCAAGAGGGACCAGATTTGAGGCCGGATTTTACTCCTTCAGACAATGAAGAGGATGTCAAGCCAAATCTAAGACATCCCTCTATTCAATGGCGTGATGTATTGTAAGTGTTTTTCGTCTATTTTAGGGTTTCTTTTTTGTGTTTCCTTTTTTGTTGCATGTGTTCGTGGATTGTGTGAATGATGTTGTTGTTGTTAGGGTTTTGGTCATTTACACAAATGATGGGTCATACACTGCTTATTTGCTTAGTGTTTTGTTTCAGTGCAATGATGTTGTTGTTATGAATCATTCAGTGCAATGTTTAGGGATTTTGTTAGGGTACTCATTCAGTAATGGCTATGAATAATTGTTGTTGTTGTTAAGCTACTCATTCAGTGTAATGGCTATGAAGCATCGTTGTTGTTGTTAGGGCAACGACTATGAAGCATTGTTGTTGTTGTTAGGGCAATGCCTATGAAACATTCTCGTTGTTGTTAGGTTACTTATTGAGTCCAATTGCTATGAATCATTGTTGTCGTTTGTTAGCTACTCATTAAGTGAAATGGCTATGAAACATTATGTGTACTTGTCTCGTATTTTCTTTTTACTTATGATACATGTTACTTTGCACGGGTTGCATGTTTTGTATTGTATTCATTGATGAATGTGTTTCCTTGCAGTAATGGAAAATGGGGACAAGAGTTGGAAGTCTGGAATTTAATGGTTCACTATGATGGGAAATGAAGTAGGAAGGCTAAGATCCCTGGTAGGTGGAAGGCGACTGACTACAAGAATGGGAAATCTATTGATTTTGTGGGAGTTCATGGTGATTATCTGAATTGGGATAAGCTTAACAAGAGTATACTTGAAAGTGTATCCAAGTAAGAAAAGCATTCATTGACACTAGGAGATACACATACCTTTATACATAATGGAATGAGGATGGACATAGCCAATGATGCAGATATAATGTACTTATGGAAGCATGCAGACATTGATGTCAGCGACACTTTGCATATATTTGTTGACGTTAAAGTGGCAGTACAGGTACATGAGAGCACCAATCCTGGATCTAGTTTACTAGATCCTGAACCCATTTCAACTCCAAATGTTGCTGAAGTTGACCCTGCCCCTGCCGCACAACCCACCCCTCTTAGTAAGATTCATCTGAGGCCTAAGGTGAGTGCCAAAAGAAATTGGAATAGGAAGAAGATTCCTACCCCAAGGAAGAGTACACCAAATGATTGGTATTCCCCTGGGAGGTCTTCAAGAAGAGTGGATGTATAAGATGACAGGTCTGATGTTGGTGAATGTCAAAGTACTTGTAGGAAAAGAACAAGGCTGGGCCAAGCTCAGGCCCAAGATAAAAAAAATGAGAAAGTCAGTGAATTTAAAAGTTGAGAAAGAGAATAAGAACTTTGAGGAGTTATATTAAGAAGAGCTCTATTGTACCTAAAACCACTGATGCACAGTCCCAAGATGAAGCAGAAGCCCATTCAGCTGGTTCTTTTCAACCACAGTACCAAGCCCATTCAGCTGGTCATTCTCAAGCCAATGAGTTTGCTCATTTGGATGATCTACCTATAGAAGAGGAGTACCATTCAGGTCATTCAACTGAAAATGAGCATGATGCACATTCACCTCCAACTGAGAAAGCTGCATTTGTTGATGAAACAACTGATGTGTATGGTGAGGAAAGTGGTGATGAGAGGCAGACAAATGAGTGGGTTTTTGAGGTTGGCAAACAATGGAACACGGTTGAGATAGCTAGGTTTTGGTTAAGAAAGTATGCGTTGAGGAACAAGTTTGTGATGATGTTCAAGAAGAATGATCCTAACAGACTTCTGGTAGTGTGTAAGGGTGATAACTGTAAATGGCAGTGCTATGCAGCCTTGGACAAGGATGGGCACACTCTTAGTGTGAGGACCATGGGGGAAGAGCACACATGTATAGGTGTTGATAATGGGAAGAACCAATGGTGAACTTCAGGTTTGTTGCCAAGGAGTGTGAGTCCATCATTACTACACACTTAACAAACTTCACAGCTGACAACCTTGTCAAACAAACCTGGAAGGATAACATTGTTGAGGTAAGTTACCATGTAGGGTGGAGGGCAAGGCCGAAAATAATGGCCAAACTGACTTGTTCATATGAGGAGAGTTATAAGAAGATCCCTTCTTGCTGCATTGAATTGTTGACAACAAATCCAGATAGCATTACTTATTGTTCAAGAAATGACGATGACAATAGGTTCACGGGGGTTTGTGTGGCATTCTCTGCAGCTATCCTTGGTTGGCAGCATGGATGTAGACCTTTGGTTGGGTTGGATGACTGCTTTTTGAAGAGCAAATATGGGAGTTGTTGTTTGTCTGTAACAGGCTTGGATGGAAACAATGGTCTATTTCCACTGGCTATCTACATTTGCCAGTCTGAATGCTTCCAATCTTGGTTCAGATTCATGAGCATCATTTAGATGCACTTGAATATGCATGTGGGGAAATTGACTTTCATGACCAGCAGAAATGGCTGATTGAGGCAGTGAAACAACTTTTTCCATAATCTGACCATAGGTTTTGTTTCAGGCACATGTATAATAACTTTAAAAGGGCTGAATTTGGAGGTAAGTTCTTGATGAGGTTGTGTTGGAAAGCTGCTAGGGCATACAAGGAGGTTAAATGTATCTCCAATTCGAAAGAGCTGAAAGAAAGTAATCCAATAGCACATCAGTGGCTAGTTGAAAAGGATGTCAAGACTTGGTGCTAGACTTACTTTGACAGTAGAGTATGCTCAGAGCACATCACCAACAATTTCAATGAAAGCTTCAACAATTGGATTATCAAGCTTAGGGAAATGCCAATCTGCAAGTTCATAGATGAGTATCACGTGCTTCTAATGAGGCTTATGTATGATAGAAGGGCCAAGATCAGTAGTTGGGACATAAATGGACTAGTATCTAGAGCTCAGAAGCTCATTGACAAGTTCATGGAGATGAGGAACCAATTCAGCCAATTTGGGTCTACTGATGGCTTCATCACAGTCATACATAATGACAATGGTTCTAGGTGAAGGGTGAAAACATGTGTCAGATATTGTGATTCTAAACAATAAGAGCTGACATGCATCATCTGTGTGCATGGAGTTGTTTGTCTAGCCAATTAGACCCGTATGGGAAGAGTAAGTATCCTATGAAACTTAATGTTTGTTTCTTATATAATGATTGCCCTGCACTTATATGCATTCATTGCAGGTATTGTAGTCATTATCATTCTGTAAAAGCATATGTGGAGGCTCATTCACGGGGCATAGTCAGTATTAGAAATATGAGGGAGTGGGTGGAAGTAACTACCAGTTTTAGATTAGATTATTTGATAGTTTTATGGGTAATTTGCACTTTGCATTGTCAGTATTGTTTGATAGTTTTATGGGTAATTCGCAATTTGCACTTATATGTGATGATTGTTTTGATGTGTGGCAGCATGCATACTTGGTGCTCCCACCTCTAGTGAAAATACCTCCTAGGAGACCAAGGACTCAAAGATGACGGGATGAGGATGAACAGGTGGAAAAAGAACCAAGGAGCTGCAGAAAGTGTGGTTGGAGGGTCACAACAGCAAAACATGTAAAAGCCCTCATAGGGAGAAAACACAAGGTTGTGGACAGACATCCAGGCAAAACCTATATTCAGCAGAGATAGGAACAACAAGAAAAAAGGTGCCAAATCAGGTTCTAGAACTGAGAAAGGAACATCTCAACCTCCATAACAACCCAATCAGCTTGAAATGCCAACATTCCCTTCACAACAACCCAATTAGCCTGAAATGCCAACAACTCCAACCATACACAACCTTCATGCTTCAATGTTCCCAACTCAGCCCTTTGCACAAGGAGTAAGGCCTCCTCCAGTAAGGCCACCAATATTCTAGGCTGGTAGGGGCAGGGAAGACAAGACAATCAATGGATTAATAAACCTATGAGGCCAAGAACACTAAACATGTGATACTAACTTGTTATGTTTTGAAGACTGTTTTTTTAAGACAATATTTTATGGTGATACTGTTATAGTGAGATGTAAGTATTGATACAGTTTTGAAGACAATATTTTTGAAGAATGTTTTGAATACTGTTTTTTTGTTTGTTTATGGTGATGTAAGTATTTATATTGTTGATGGCTTTTTATGGTGATATTGTTGGTATGTTTATGGTGATGCAAGTATTGATATTGAATGTTTATGTCAGACATTTGAATTATATTTTGCAAGTATATGAATGGAATGCATTTGATGATATTTTGCAAGTATTGAAGGGCATCATAGTCTTGAATTTGCCTGTCAGACTTGATGATTGTTTTATGTATTTTTTTAAGACATCCTTTGTTATTGTTTACATCCAGTTTCAGACTTGTATTGAATAACATTGTTGCAACATTGATATTGAATGCTATGTTCATTAACTTCTTATTTAGGGCAGATACAAATGTTTTACAAAGATCTTCAATTGTTATACTTATTTGGACAGTAATTGTTACATTTGGAGAGTTATTACTTCTTCCGCCTTGAGCTTGTTCAATTTTAGCTTGTTCAGTAGTTTCAACTGAAGTAATAGGGTTTTGACCACCACCTATAGGTATGTCATCAGGTATCACAACTCCCAACCACTCAAACCCCTTAGTGCAAGAATCAAAATTGAGGTACTTGTGCCATTGTGTATGAGGTTGATGAGATCTTTTGATAATTCTCCTTCCAGAACATGAAGGATTTAAGCATGGAAGATCCACCCATGGACAGTCTTTCATCCAATGATTTGGACTGTCACATTTGAAACAAGTACCCCTTTTGGAGCTTGACCTTAAACTTGAGCTTGAGCTAAAGTTGAAATTTGCTTTTGAGCTTGAATTGCCATCTTCATTTCTCTTCAGAATAACTTCATCAAGCCATAGAAACCCTTTGCAACCAGATATTTGACGGGCCAAGAACATCCTATTTGGGTTTTTTTGGTTTTTGGACTTTAAAAGCTTGTAGAATCCATTACAACCATTCTTGGGACACACATAGTACAAATAAGAGCAGTCTTCACTTGTATGATTGTATTGATGACAGTAGTTGCAAGGAACCTGCTAGAAAAACCAAATTTTAATTACCCCTATAATAAATTTGAATGTAAGAATGCCCACTGGTTCAAAAAACGCATGCGAGAGGTTGAAAATCACCTCCAAATATTAATAAATATCAACATAAACATCCAAATGAAATCAAAATCACTAACTTACCTTCATTATGTTGTTCTGATCTCAGATCTATGATGAAATACTCAAATCTGTTTCAAACTTGTGTAATGAAACTCTAAGTTCCAAAACTTGGGTTTGTATCAACTTTAAATAGGGTAATGGCTACTGAATTTTTCCCAACGGCTACTTCGTATTTCCTCTCCCTCAACGGTTACTTCGTCCTCCCCAATCTGTAACCATTTAAAGAGTCAGAGAGAGTTGAGATTTGAGTTGTCCTATCCCTGTATAACAATTCCCCAGTGAGTAATTTGAATGCTATCTGTTGGATGAGGGTGGAGATTTTAATCTCATTCATTGGATCCATTGGATAATTTGTATCGACTTTAAACTTCAGCCATCAGATTATTGAAGGGCATTTTTGTCCTTTAAATATGACTGATTTCAAATATGTACGTGCCCAGGCGGTCTTTGGATGTTGACAGCTAGTCAAGGGGGGTAACTGCAATAGTGATTAATGATGGGTCTACTTATTAATTAGCTATTTATAATAGGGGGCCAACTGCAAATTACCTTATAATTTTTTTAGTTGATCTTGAAGTACCATCAAATCAAAATCGAGAAATCCATTGAATAAAATTGAGCAAGGCGGATCAACTTTTGGTCATCAAATGTTAAACAAGAATTACTTGGACTTAAACATGCCATACACAAAAGTAACTCCATATTCACCTCGTCAAAACAACTATTGAGCTCTTGAAGCTGCATATCTATGCACGTATAGAATAATTCAGCTCGATAGTGATGAAGATTCGTAACTAGTTCTTGTCTACGATGCGATCACCCTCGAGGTACAAAATCATCATCCATTTGAGAAATGTTGATATTATGTTTCCCACAAAATGAAAATACATCATCAATGAGTGAATCACATTCATTTTCTCTCATCGTTTGAAACATTTGCTTAGATATTTTGACGAGACCAATGACATTCACAATGTCTTGATCTTTTCTTTGCAATGATTTTGATAGTTCATTGGTAATTCCTAATACATTATTCATCATATGTAAAATTAATATAAAATCAAAAACATTGCATAGACTCTAACAAAGCACAGGCTTCACCTCTTTGTTAAGAGTTGATGCCATCTACAATGACAATCTCAAGTATATCTATTACCGAAGAAAACATAAGAACCAACCTTATTATTATAGTATAATGAGAACCCCATCGAGTATCACCAACTCATGTGAGAGTTGTCTCTCGGTTCAACCATTTATCAGTTGGAAGTTCATCACTATTGAGTTTTTCAATATGGTCAATAGTATGCTTATCTCGAAGAATATCTTTGCGCTTGCATGAAACCCTAACAATGTTCACTGTTGTAGAAACTATTATTATAGTATAATGCGATCCACAGATGGTGTTTTGCGACATGTACAAGAGTTAGTTGAAGCTGATGAGCAAAACATTAATGGACATAAAATGCAGATTGATTTTCTTTCATAATCAGTGTTTTAAGTCTATTGAACTCACCTTACATATTATTGGTGCCATCGTAACCTTGCCCATGCAACCTTATGATGCTCAAATTATACTTAGAAATAGTTTTTTCTAGTGTCGTCTTTAGTGAAATCGTTGTTGTATTAGAAACATGAACTATACCTAAGAATCGTTCAGTGACACATCCCTTATTGTCCACAAAACGTAAAACAATTGTCATTTGCTCTTTGATTGATATATCACGAGATTCATCAACCAAAATTGCAAATAATGCATCACCAAAATCTTAAGAATAACATTGGAGGTCTTAATTGCAATCGCTTTTGTAATGTCCTTCTGAACTTGGGGTGCAATCAACTTGTGATTTTCAATAACATGTTTTAGAAAAATTTTATTTATCTCTTCATTATGATAAGTTGTATACTCCAAAAGTTGAAGAAAGTTTCCTTAATTCTTTGAGTCTTCAGATTCATCATGACCATGAAAATCCAATCCTTGACGCAAAAGAAATCGAACACAATCAATTGAAGCATTTAAATGTGTCTGATTGCTTAACAAAAAAAGTTTGGATATGTTGTTTTTGCTTCATCAAATTTTGACTCATTGTATAAGCTTCATAATGAGTCTTTCTCAAATGAGTTTGTAGTTTTTTTTCAGTTTCTTCCAATTATCGAATCCTTCAACTTTAAAAGTGTTGCCACCACTTTGCGCCCCGAAATTTGGTTTGAAGAGATAGCAATGTAAACAAAATGTAGCATCTTTCTCTATGCTATACTTCAGCCAATCTTTATATTGATCGAACTAAACTACATTAAAACGTCTCATTCCACCTCCTATTTTCTTTTGTTGGAAATTTATGATTCTTAGGCTGACAATGATTCGAGGTCTTGATCCGGGATCTATTGAAAGGTTTGACATATCATAATCCACATGACTTGACTTTGAGATTAGATCTAACTGACTACTCTCATTATTTTGTAAGCTAGGAGATGGTAACACTGATGTATACTTTCTTTTAAAAAATGTGTCCATAGCTGAAAAAATAAAAAGAATATTAATTAAGTAAATAAAAAGAAAAATATAACTTTCAAACATTGTTATCATGGAAAAGCATACAAACTCTAGCAAAACTATTATCCACATCTGAAACATATGTCTAATTAGTTAATTCACAATAATCACATTTTTAATTTCTAGGGCCTTGACATGACATGTCATAATATTTATGAAAACACCCAATTCACAATATTTAAGATCAATTTTCATAAACAAAAGGTTAATGTACCTAAGCTGCAAGAGTGTGAAGCAAAGTCTATGTAGTCCTTCCTAGCTCTTCCTCTGTCACATGCTTTCTGATGAGTACATAAAGTATCAAAGAAAATTGGGTTATATGTATACATAATCCCTCAAATATTTAGAAAATCACATATCAACGCAA
This sequence comes from Berberis vulgaris, assembly GCA_963556465.1. Lineage (NCBI taxonomy): Eukaryota > Viridiplantae > Streptophyta > Magnoliopsida > Ranunculales > Berberidaceae > Berberis > Berberis vulgaris. The sequence goes on from OY747135.1 coordinate 70,478,644, forward strand.
CCAAATTTTATAGTAATTTGCTAAACCATATGCACTTTCAACTTAACCATAAGAGTTATTTCTCATTTGGCCCCCATTAGTTTATAACTATTCTTATTTAATCCTCATTAGTTCTTGTATTCCAGTCTAACCCCCATAACCGTGAGTTCAACTACGTTGACTCACAAACTTCATCCAAAATTTTCAAAATGACCAACTTACCCTTATGCATGAGTTTGCACATGTTTTTAAAATGACTAATTTTTTTTTTTAACAAAGATGGGGGCCAATTATGAATTATACAATCTAATGAGACTCACAAACTCTATCCAAAATTTTCAAAATGACCAACTTACCCTTATGTACGTGGTTTGCACATTGTTTTTAAAATGACTAATTTTTTTTAACAAAGATGGGGGCCAATTAGGAATTATATACAAACTAATGAGACTCACAAACTCCATTCAAAATGACCAACTTACCCTTATGCGCGTGGTTTGCACATGTTTTTAAAATGACTAAATTTTTTTTTTTTTTTATCAAAAATGGGGCCAATTAGTTTGTATATAATTCGTAATTGGCATGCATCCCTGTAAAAAAAATTTAGTCATTTTAAAAACATGTGCAAACCACGTGCATAAGGTTAAGTTGGTCATTTTAAAAATTTTGGATGAAGTTTATGAGTCAACGTAGTTGAACTCACGGTACTGGGGATTAGACTAGAATCCTAGAACTAATGAGAGTCAAACATGAATAGTTATAAATTAATGAGTGCCAGATAGGAAATAACCCTAATTATAATTTAAAGAACTTTGTAAAAGTTTTCCATCTATATCTGGATGCTTGAAATGAAAGTTATCATCTTTTAGCAGTAAGATTAGAAAATACAAAAGCAACTCACTTTAATTTACATAAGTTTAAAATCCATTAATGTATATATTAATAACCATTAATGTATATATTAATATGAATGTAACTTGTACTTGGTCAAGTAGGCAGCAAAGCTAAGATTGTGGTGGACACACACATGCTTCAAAGAAATACTTAGTTATGTGTCTTACAAGGAAAGTCCTTGATTGTCTAAAGAGACATGTTTTGCGTGTTCGACATTGCAAACGAAGCTTGCACATTCATTCGTTTTCACTGTCTTTATTTGGATCATTTCCACCACAAGGACATTCCCAATAATATTATATTAATTTGTCATCTTTAGTTCTGCAGTCTGTTTATGACACCACTTCCTTAATAAAACCTCAAAGTGAATAATCCAATTGTCTATATCACCATTAATTTGTTATCTGTGTATGTGTTGCAGAGAGTCAAAGACTACAGAGACAGATAAAGCTTGTGCAATCTCTATTTATGACTCATTGCATAGAAATGGATTGAATTAAAGAAATACAATGTTGTTGTATCTTTGTTCTTTAGCAGCTAGTGGTGATATGTTGTGGTGTTGTTCTCCATGTGGAGATTGACAGATTGTAAAATCCAGGTCAGAGAAGATGTTCAAAGTCTTTAATAGATCTGCCCCTGTTCAAAGATATGCACTTAAGAATCGTAGCTATGTAAGTGAAACAAGGAGGTTGTGAATGAAGGAAACAAAAAGGAATAACTTTTTGAAGAGAAGTGATGATGAGGGATGATGAAGCTTTTCCAAGGAATATTTCTGGCATGAGTGAGATGAGGAACATAAGTTACAGAACCTGTGTGAGAGCCTGAGAGAGATGATAGAACCTGTGGAAGGGAGTTAGGGAGATGATGGTTGTACGACAATGCGAGGGAATGAAGCCCTAAAACCCTCATTTCAATTGATTTTTTAGAGAGTTGAGAGAGAGGAGACCATACAACTTTTCTCTCTTAGTAATAGACTAATAGTCAACTATTGACCCACATAAATTATTTTTAAAAGCTGAACCAATTTTTTTAAATTTTTTTGAAAGTTCAGGGGGGCAACTGGTCCCTTAATAGATCCGCCCCTCTTCCTAATCGAGGAGCCTTAAAGAGTGGGCATGATCATGCATATCGATCCCTATGCCAAATATTAGGCACGAGTGCCTGGATAATTTCGTTGTTTTCCTAGGTTGAACCAACACGATTTTATCTTGGCCACTTTACCTTTTGTGAACATTCACTGAATAGTTTATGTCAAGTAGCAGAAATGATGTTCTTCATACTTTTTTGCCATTTTTTAAATATTTTTTTACTTCATTTTATAGATGACCCATTGTCAAATGTTTTTTTAGTAATGACACGAGCATCAACATCTGTCATTTCTTAATGACTAATATTTGGAAAAAAAAAGATTATTGTAGAAGGATATAAAATAACACAGTTAATTTAGACTCCTCAACCATTACCTAAGCATTAGGTAATGCATACTGGAGATATCATTCCATCACATATCACCTGAAAATAACATATCGCTTCACACTCTTCGTATGATCCATTTCAAGACATGGCTAGAGCATGATTTATTCATTCATGATTTTCTTCGTATTTTTTTTTTATTATTAGATCATCACAATCCATCTCAATCTTGGAAACACGTACCAATTTAATGATGTCTTCCATTTTCATATTTAAAGGCTATAAAATCTTATAATTGCAACCAAACTCATAGAAAAATTGAAAGTTGTAAAGGTCCGAGAGAGTGGTTAAATTGTCTCCAATCTATAAATTCATCTTCCTAGTTGTTTTCTTCTCCTGTATGCTTTTTAAAACTGCTTAATATCTCCAGTTGTTAGTTTTTGTATAATGTGAAATTTAAAAGATAAGTTTGTAATATTTCTTCATTTGCCTATAACATTTTTTCTTCTATTTTTTCTCTTATGTATTATTAAAATATATAATAGAATAACGCTAAATTATTTTTTTTATGTTACACCATAGACAATACAAGAAAGTGTTTACTGCACAATGGTGTTGATGGCCAAATTAAAGTATTGATTGAACCTAACTGGGTGCAGGTGGTGGTGTTATTAGTGGTGCCACTGCAAGAAGCGTCAAGTTATCGTGTTGTCGTCATCACGGTTGTACAACTGAGAGGTAGGTTAAAATCTCAGGTCCAGGGTTTTTGGGTTTTTTTTGTTTAAGCCATTGTGACTTAGGCAAGTTTTGAGAACTTATGTAGTCACTTGGATATTATCATCGCTTTTTTATATAGTGATGTTTTCTTTATTTATTTCATTGTCTGCTAGCAGGCGTAACCATTGGCAAGTAGAATAAAGTAATTAGGGTTGCAGCGCGTTTAGATATTTAGTTGTCTTGCGAATTGGGGCATGACAATTTATACAAAAAAATGTTGTTACTTAGTATAGATGATATCTCCAAAATCTTGATTTGTTGATTCGAATAACCTTAAGTTTTATTAATTTTTAAATTTCAAAATGTGTATATATGTGTGTTTAAAAATCTCTGTCTCCCAACACCATTATTGTGTTGTCATTACTTTTATTATGGTATTATATATACAACTAATATTACATTATTATATTTAGTATTTTTGATTTTGTAATTGTTTTTTTTTATTATCAAAATTGTGGTTATTTATTAATTAGTTTGGTAGTTAAGTAAGAATAGTTGGTAGAGATGATATAAAATATATGCACGTAGTTTTAATATATAAGAGCTTCATAGTAAAAGACAATCCTCATTTCATATTGTTCCATACTAATCAAACACTATAAAAATAATTTACAAGTGAATTGCGACATTTAAACTGTTTCCCAAATCAAAGATCCTCTTTTAGTCATTTATTTTACAATAAAGGACTATGTGGAGTCTCATCAATGTAGAGACATCACTAACACTAGTTATCGTAAGGATGTTGACAGCATCTGAACATGCCAAGACCACCTTGGATCTAAGCCATTGTATGGCATGGTAACATTTTCTCATGCACCAAAGAAATATGTGAGTCAGTGTGCCTATGGATATAAATATTAATTTCTATGACTTCCACCACTTCAATGCTCTTTTATACGTATTGGGTTAGAATATCATAAGCAAGTTGTTTGAACTCTACACTAATGTAACAATATTTAGTTGGTATTTATTTAATTAAGTGGTGTTTGTTAACATGTCTTTAGTCTGAATTGAACCAGTCTTCTATGTCAAGCTAAATGTTTAGAGAAAAGAAAAGTTTTTTTGCTTATGTCTAAACATTAAAAGTTGTAAGTGTTCCAAAACTCCTATTTTCATATAATATTATTATCCTTGACATCATTACCATATTAAAAAGTTCAATTAAATTTTATTTATCAATAAAATGGGCCCAACAAACAATTTTTTAGAGTCCGAATATTCAACTTTCATGATTTCGTTTTAGTATCACCTTTCACTACAAGATTTTAGTTTCATTGTTTTTAACAAACATGCTCTTAAAGTATAAAACTTAAGAAGTTTATTTTTCCATAATTGCCTATAAAGTCCATTTATTTTCTCCACTAGAATTATGTAACTCTGCTCTTCATCACAGACATGTCTTCAATGAAAGAATGAAACAAATAGTGGTTATCAAAGATGATTGAGGAAGAAGATGAAATATATAATTAAGAAAGAGAATATCTTCACAAAATCACAATAGACAATAGTGTCACATGGTCATAGTTTAGATGTAAGGGAATGCAGAAAACCAAGGATTGTGATTTTGCGAAATTATACAAAATTTTGCCTCGTTTTTTTGAAATTACGAAAAGAAAAAAGTGAAAGAACAAATTACATTTTTATGAGATTTTTTTCGTAAATTTATTTTTTTGTAAAAATACAAAAAATTACATTTTTTCGAGGATTTTTTTGAAAACTTTTGGGATTTATTTTTGTAAATTTCGAGTTTTTTTTTTCTTTTAATTATCATTTATTCTAATTATTTATTGCTTTTTGAAACTACCCCTAATTTACTTCTTCTACTTATATACACGGATTGTGATTTGGTATTTCGAGTTAATTTCAATTTCTTGATTTTAAGAAATATTTCGGTATGTAAAGAAAAAAAAGTAAAAATTCCTAGGATACATGAACTATATAATGAATTTCGATAATATATTAAATATGTGAAAAATAATATGCAAGTAAATAAATGTATTAAACACATTAAATGAAGCCGAAACACCTATAATTATAATATCAAGAGGTAGTTTAAAAATCAATATACAAGTAGAAGAAGTGATAATTTGGAAATTTGAGGGTGGTTTAAAAAATCAATAAATAATTAGAATTAATGATAATTAGAAGAAAAACTTGAAATTTACAAAAAAATCTCAAATTTTTCGACAAAATCCTCAAAAAAATTGAAATTTTAGTAGTTGGTTTTTGTAGTTTTATGAAAAAGCCCCCAAAATTTACGAAAAAACCTCGAAATTTTAAAAAAAAATGAAAATTTTCTTTTGCTCTTTTTCGTTTTCTAATTTAAAAAAAATGAAAATTTCAATGAAATTTCGTGTAATTTCATGAAGTCACAATCTTTGCTTAAATATTGATTTTTTAAACTACCCCTTGATTTTCTAATTATAGGTATTTTGGTTTCATTTAATGTGTATAATACATTTATTTTCTTGCATATTTTTTTTTTACATATTTAATATACCCAGTGTTTCAAAAAGCGATTTTGAATCACGAGTCGCCCGACTCACTTTAAAATAGCCCTAGAACGTACGAGTCAGCATGAAATAACATCCTGATCTGATTTGCATTTCGAGATACATGTTGATCGACCCCCAAATCGAGCCCTAAAATAAATCCTGTTCAAGAAAAACAAGAAAAGAAGGAGATGAAGAAAAATCCAACGTCTGCTCTGATTGATCAGTCGATTAAGAACATCTTTTTCATTAGGTAACTTCTTTTTCCACTTCTTTTTTGTCTCTTCCTCCACTTCTTTTTCTTCATCGGTTGATCGAATCGCCTCCCTTGTCCCTCATTCTCAGTCGATCGACAACCACATGTCCAAGTCGACAGCTCACAACACCGTTCGATTGCACTCCCCATCCTCCAATCCAATTCGATCGAACTGACCAGGACCACAAGAACGATTTACGGTGGTTGTGTTTGCTTCATTTGTTGTTGTTGTTGGAGGGTCATCTTGTGAAGAACTTGTTTCATCTTGAGGTGTTGTTTGATGACCATCAAGACCTAAGCATTTGAGCAAAGCCTATGCTACTATTTCAAAGTAGTAATAAGGACTGAAGGTGTTGGGGAGACTACTATTTCAAAGTAGTAATAAGGACTGAAGGTGTTGAGGAGACTGGTAGATGTTTATGTTGTTTCCTCTCTAGAAGAGTCCCCCATCTATTCCAAGCTTTATATTTTTTTTTACTCTCAAATTAATTGTTGTTTGGTTGGGGGGGTCTTAAAGACTTGCAAGGACTATATAATGTTGTTGGGTCTATGAGTGTCCTGTGTGCATCAATATCCCTGGCCTTGCTACTTGACTTAAAATACACATGGCACATGCCCTTCCAAAATGCCTGAATTGGGTAGCTTATCTATAACATCCACAATTAAAGAGCAACAATAATTTTCCACATTTTGAGTTCACACTTCTGTGTATGTTCCGAATTTCGTGTTTATTGCAATTTAATTGTATCTTCAAAATTTTGTAAGACATACTGCATTAGTTGATCTTTTGCCATACCTTGATCTAAGAAAAAAAAAAAAAATTAAAAACACAAAAAATTTTGCAAAAATAATATGAATATGAGCTCCTATCATTCTAAAAAAATATTACACTTCGACACTAAACCACTAAAATATCGTACAATCTGAATATGATCTCACATATTACAATGTTAATTCTAAGCAAAGTTTACATCGACAAAACATACTACAATGTCAATTTTAAACAAAGTTTACATGGACAAATGTGCTAGACTTGAATGGGTTGGGTTCTCAAATTTATCGATTCATGTTGATCTATCCTCAACCACTTTTACGATTGAATTTCATGTTATCTCTTACATTGATGATTGTTGATTTATTTTTGTAATCTTTTCATCAAATTTTCATGAAAAAATGCCTCGCTTCGCCTCGAGGCACCGCTTCGCCTCGGAAAAAGCTTGACCGCCTCAAGGCTGAAAAACATTTTTTAAAACATTGAATATACCCTCGAAATTTGTTATATATTTCATATATCTTAGGTATTTTTACATTTTTCTTTATACATCGAAATATTTCTTAAAATCAAGAGACTGAAATTAACTCGAAAAACAAAATCACAATCTTTGCAAAAAACCAATTACTTAACTAGGATCACGGTGGAAAAGTGGTGGTATTGGGAGGATGACATAGCGTGATACCACTTAAAAAGGTTGGGAATGGGCTCGCACCAACCCGGTCCCAACCTGACCCGACCAAACCGAGTTTGCAAAACCTCGTACCGTATTACTTCATTACTCCAAATTGAAAAAAAAAAACCCTAATAAAGTTTGCAACTTTGCGAGTTACAGAGTGAGAGAGCCCCAGTGTGTAGTTGAAAGAGAAACTATGGCGAAGAACAGAAACAAGAAGAAACAGAAAGATGGGGTTTCAGCGATGGACGTCACTTCACCTTTTACTACGGTAGCAGATGCTCCTCAAGGTCTGAAATTTTGTTATATCCCATTTGTTTGTTTCTGTTTTTCATGATTGAATTGACATTTATTCATGCAATTTACAAATAAGAACATATAAAACTGAAGTAAGATTCATGTTTAGTGTGTCAAATAGACTAGAGGTCTTGAAGATAAATTGTTAATGGAAGAACCCCATTGTGGAAATTGGATGATTGAGTAAAAATTCATATTTCAGTTGCTCTTAGTTTGATAATCATTGTAACCCAGACCAAGGTTAGTTCATGTGTTGCTCTACCAAATTTTTTTTTTTTTTTTTGGGTTTTAGAGTTACATAGTTATTAACCCCGACTTCGTTTCAAGATTCAGTTTATGGTAATTTAAACTTTTCGACATTGAGATTATTGTGATAGACCCCTTAAGATCATGACTGATGGTGTGTAAAGAATCAATAGATTACTTTGAAAGTATATATGGGATCCAATGAAGAAGTCATGTACTCTGATTGCGCATGTTAATGACAAGAGCGTATGGTATAGTACCGGGACATCGAGCACTTGTTTTCTGCTTTTCCCTGCCCCTTCCTCCTTAATTATTCATATTGCTTTAAGTATTTTGTTCTGTTGATGTGGTTGTTATTTAAGGATTAGAAGTTTTAGGTTCATTCTTTTGATTAATAAAACAGGTTGCGTATGTATTCATTCACAAAAAGAAACCAATTACAAAACCCAACAGGGCTAGAGAAGGAGAGGCAGCCTTACATCTAAACCACAAAAGCTGAAGATCTTACTTTACAATATTTCCGCATACATAAATACAAGTATGATATGAAGTTTAGGTTCTTAAGAAGTTGTTTTTATCTTTTAATCAGTTTCTTATAATTTGATCTTCAAATGGATTTCAATCCCTGTTTAGTTGTTTTATAACAAGACCCTAGACTTGAAGCTTGAATTATTTTCATAGAAGATACGAATAAGTCCTCGCATTTGATGTTATGAACATTTCAAGATCAAATTGTTATCTTGTAAATTTTCTATTTATATATTTTGAAAGCTTGAGATATCTGTAACATAAGAACATTTCAATTGCATAATTCTTCAGCTTATATCTTATCATCCATTGAGAATTTGGGATGATTGCTAGATATAGACGCTCCATTAGTGAGAGATATGCTTCCATTTTGGTAGAATGGTTTGTATATTGGAAAATAATAGAACAAAACTTTCCAATCCCAAGGGTTTCAAATTGGAGCAACAGTTATTTGATCTCTATCCTCAATGGCTAAAGAACAATTTAGATTCTTTATAGGCTTTATTTCTTTCTTTCAGGCTTTAGTCATTAGATTTATCCGTGGTAGATGGTGGTGGAGAAAGAAAGGAGAGTCATTTATGGCGGTGGGTGGAGGGATATTTATAGGATTAGTAGAGTCTTTAAAAGGAAGAATGGACAGAATGTTGTTTATTATTGTTTCTGCTCCTTGTCTTTCTTTCTCCTCTTTGTTTTATTCCTTTGTGGTGTAGATTTGTGTTCGTCGGTGGATAGTGGGAAGATATGAAGTGGTTCAGAGATGTGAAAGTGGAAAACAAGGAATTTCGTTTGGAGAGGGGGTCAAGATTTTTTGGGAATGTATTAGAATCTTAGAATGAGCAGTGAAAACTTGGATGTTTGCAAGGAGATGGATTTTGACTCTTACAATGCAACAATAACAAAATAGCGAAGGATGTTTGCAAGGAGATGGATTTTAACTCTTACAATGCAGCAATAACAAAATAATCCCTTCCAGAAGGTGGGGTGATTATGCAGAGTCTATCCTTGTGGAGCAGGCATCAAATGACAAAGGGGTATACCTTCGTTTGATAATTAAGGTTGATGGTGAGATGAATCAGGTGTGTATTCCGTGTGGTGATGGTACCACCGGATAGCGTAGGTTCTCCCTTGCTCAAGGCAGTGTTATTGTCTTAGTGATGTAGCTGGTTCAACCACAAGCGGAGATTTCCTAAGCTCCACGAGATGCGTTTAGGCTCCCAAATTGGAGCAGTAAATACAAGGGCTCTTCATCAACATAACTTCAAGGTTTTTACAAGGAAGCCAAGTTCAGTCAAGGAAGTCTCAGGGATGACTTAGCTTCGTGTGGGTCGAGGAGTCTTATGGGTTGGAGGAGTCGAGAGGGGAGAAGATGCCTCTGAAGCTGGTAATTACACAATCAACAAAACCGTGGAAGTGGGACTTAACGAGAACAACAATCTTTTGTCTGAGTTTCCTGGTGGTCAAGTGAGTTCAACCATCTTAGTTTAGTTCTTCAACCGAAAAGCCTATTACTGTGGTTCCTATGGATGAGTACAACTGCTAGATTCCCTGAGATTCAAACGTCAAAGTCGAGAAATGGGTTGAAGCAACGAAAAAGATGGCATTTGGAGATGATTCACGGTGTCTCTGGTGGCAATCCAGAATGGAGTGGTGACGAAGATTTATTCCCGATGGGGTGGTTCCAAGGTGGAAGATGAGGGAATAGAGTATTTTTCCTTGTGGTATGGGTAGGGCTGACCATATGCTCAATCTCAAGATAGAATGAGTGAGGAGGTTAGGACACATGAGAGAGGAAAAAAATAGTTTGTACCCATATCTCAAGTTTTGGGGGATATTGTGTTGGGACAATTACACAAGATCTATTTGTGCAAGAAAGAGTAGAAAGAGTTGAGGGGACAACAAGAAAAAAGACTAAAAAAGTACACTTAATTCTTGATCGTGTGGACCACGTCTCTGTTGTTGACATCGTCAGAAAGATAGATATATTTGCAGTATTCTAAAAAACACTAGGCGGGGACCTAGGCGGTTATTTATTTAATTATTATAATTGAATAATTTATAAAAGTTAAGTATAATAGCATATGCCAAAATACATATCCAAATGTATAAGAAAAACAAAGTTTTAATTTTTTTATTTTTTTCGACCTCGAAATATAAAATAATAATAATAATAATAATAATAATAATAATAATCTAAAACCCGCCTAGGAGGGGCGGTTGCCTAGACCTTTTTTTAGACACTGCCTATTTGTGCTGAAGGCCCCTATTATGGTGCATGTTGACTTAGACAAGATGACAATGATTGATCAGGTCCGCAGAATGGTGATTTAGTGTAAATCAGGGGTAGACCGATCCGAACTAGGTATTTAATGGTTGGGTTGAGCGGTCATCGATTAATCGGTGATAAATCAAAATTGTTATGTTGGGTTGTGGTAGTTGTTGCTCTATAATGTGATGTTTTGGATGTGATTATATAATTTGCTCTATAATATGACTTTTGTTGCTTTATAATACTTGTCTTAATAATCTTTATTGTCAAGATATGTTATTTATTATAATTTACATTAGTGAATGTATACTTTGAAAAAGTAGACCAATTAATTCTGATTAATTTGCTTAATCTTAAATCTGTCCTGGATCACGAAGGGTCACGAAAGGGCCTCATGATTGAAGACTCAACAAATTATTTAGGGCCATCGGGAATAGTTATGGAGATGAGGGAGGAGGCTCATTGTATGAAGTATTGGGCTTCAATTTGGGAGAAGAAATGGAGGCAAACAGGGCAGCGTGCCTTGAGGAAGAAGACCAGACTCACTGTGCAATGGAGCAACTTATCACTACCTATAACGATTCTGCACAAATGAAGAGTCCTTTGCTCCGACTAAGTTTGTCGCGGAGCAAAGTACCTTGCTCAAAACCTTGGATTGTCCAGTCTAAAAAGCAAAGTAAACAAAACATTGAAATGAGTATTTTTGCCCATTCATTGTATAGCCCGTATAGGCAGCCAGGTAGTCCACTCTCAGTATTTCTCAATGTTTCAGTTGCTTTAATGAAACTCATGGAGCAAAATACCCCCAACTAAATTCAAAGTCACTCTATGTCACAAGACCATACACTATTCACAGTGTTTAAAGTTGTCTTATTTGGGACCCACCAATGTAATTTAATGAAAAAGAAAAAAAATCTGATTCGATGATTCAATTTAACTTATTGAAAAATCCTAATCAGATTAGGGGTGGGCAAACGGGTCGACGATCCGCGGATTCAACTCGAACCGGACCGTTTTCCTCTAAACGGTCCGGATTTAAATTATAAGTTTTTAGATACGGTCCGGATCGGTCCGGATCCGTTATAAAACGGTCCGGTCCCGGTTCCTAATTTTAAAAACGAAACGGTCCGGGTTGGACCCGTCCGGACCGTTTCAAATCCCATTTACTATAAAACCCTAAACATAAACCAAAACCAAAACCTAAACAGCTAAACTCTCCTCTCTGTCTCTCCTCTCTTTGTCTCTGTCTCTGTCTCTGCAAAACCTAAACCTAAACAGCTAAGATCTCCCTCTCCTCTCTCTGCTCTCTGTCTCGAGAAGGGGAAGATCTCCCTCTCCTCTCTCTGCTCTCTGTCTCGAGAAGGAGATCTCCCTCTCCTCTCCTCTCTCTGTCGAAGAAGAGGTCTGTCGAAGGGATCTGTCGAAAATCAGCAGAGAAGAAGAGATCAGCGAGATCTCCCTCTCCTCTCTCTGCTCTCTGTCTCGAAAAGGAGATCTCCCTCTCCTCTCCTCTCTCTGTCGAAGAAGAGATCTGTCGAAAATCAGCAGAGAAGAAGAGATCAGCGAGATCTCCCTCTCCTCTCTCTGCTCTTTGTCTCGAGAAGGAGATCTCCCTCTCCTCTCCTCTCCTCTCTCTGTCGAAGAGAAGAAGGAGCAGGAGATCTCCGTCTCCTCTCTCTCACACACACTTTTTTTTTCCTCTCGTCTCCAAGGAGTAGAGACGCTTCGACCAACACACAGAGAAGGGCATAAGCAGAAATTCGAAAAAGAGTTTGAAGAGGAAGAAAATGAAGAAAAGAGAGATGGCAGAAATATCTCAGACGATCGCTTGGTTCTCTATCTGATTTGTCTTTTGATGAGCCGATAGAGGCGGTGAAGCAAATAATTCAGTGTTGTTTGATGAATCAATTTGAGTGGTTGAAGCACCACAGGCCGCAGTCGAACTCGCCTCTTCCCCTTCAGTCGAACTCGCCTCTTTGCCCCTTTAGTCAAACCAGAAGAAACCACAGAGACTCATGACGACCTCTTCGCCCCTTCAGTCAAACAAGAAGAAACCACCATTGCAAGAGACTCAACGACACTTTTCACCTCTCTCTCTGTTTCTTTCTCCATTGCCTCCTTTCTCCATTTTCATGTGCGTGCTTCAACTGTTCTCTCTCGCCCACCAAAGTTCAACTCTTTCACCAAGAGGAAGTAAGAAAAATGTTTAATCTTTTGTAATTTTGTTCTTGATGTACTGTAGTATTGATCTAGGGCACTATCAAATTGAGTCTTTCATGGATTGGTGTCTGGGTATGTTTGTTTTACTTAGATTAGTGAGAAATTTGTAAACTTTGAAGGTTTTGTGTAATGGTATCTCGATTTTTGTTTTACTTAGATTAAGAGAAATTTGAAGATGGATTGAGTCTTTTCATGGATTAGTGAGAAATTTGAATGGGTTCCAGTTCAGAGGTGGGTGCTGCCTCCATTTTTCAATTCAATAATTTCGGCAGTATTAGAAACTTTTCAAATAGGAGTAATAATATTGGAGGAATCAATTGATCAAACCTTTCTCTTTGTTCTGCTCTACCTTGTTTGGTTTCTTTCATTTTAATTTTCTGAGAGAAAATTGAGACCATGGGTTTGTTCTGTTTGTTGGATTCAGTGAATCTAATTATAAGCTTTTGACATCTGAATACCAATCTCTGCTTTCTGGTTTGGATTCATTTTAAAGAAGATCCCCAGATTTTGAACATTGGAACCGTTTGGAACCGTAGGAACCGGACCGTTCCAAACGGTTCGAGTCAGGTTCGGTTCCAATGTTCAAAATGAGGGGATCCGGACCGGACCGGATCCGTTATTTTTAAACGGTTCGAGTTAGGTTCCTTCAAATTTGGAACCGATTCGGACCGTGCCCACCCCTAAATCAGATTATATACCATAACTAAATAAAATGTAGAACTATTTCTACCCTATAACGAATAAAATGTAGAACTATTTCTACCCTATAACGAAAATTCATTAGATGAACATGGATAAGAAATAATATAATTGAAAAAAATAATAATAACAAAAAAAGCGAATAAGACGCACAGAGTGCGTGATGTATGCTAGTCAAATGTAATTCCTGTATGCTTTAGGGGAGAAGGGTGGGGGAGAGCGGACTCGCTTTTGTTGGTGCGTAGACCTTGGTCTTAGTGTGAGGGTATTATTGTATGGGTTTTCTTGTTCTGTTTTGTGCAATTTGGATGACATTAATGCAGTGGCAATGTAGTTTGTCTCTACCGATAGGCCAATTGGGGGTTCTCATTGTAATCATTTGGAGTTTGGAAGAATGGAAAATCATGTTTTCTTTTGGTGTGGTGTTTGGAAGTCCGTGCTTCAAGTTCATCGGGCACTATAATGGGCCATAGTGTTTGGTTTTATGAGGGCTTGTGTCCAGGAGGCATATCACATGTTCTAAACTTCACACATTGTAGTAGTTGTGTGCAAAAGAGCATTTTTTGCAATAAGTGATGAACCTTGCAAACTGGGAGTTGGGATTTAGGAGGTAGACAAGCATCTGAACTCTGGAATATCTGTAGCTTGTAGCTAAGCTTTAAAAAAATTAAGAAGGGTTGTCTAATGCCCAAATATAAAATATTTGAGAAGGGATCCCTTTGATCCAATTTTGAGGGTATTCACAATATCATTTGAGTCATCTTTAGTAGCATTTTACTCGCTGAGTTTGCTTTGTTGCATAGCTTGCCATTTCTACTATCAATATCCGCTATGCTGCTCAAAATTCATTTTCATGTGCCTTTGCTCTGCCTATGTTTATGGGTATATTTAAGATAAACCATTGATGTTGTAGAATGCCTTTTTTTTTTCCCCCTGTTTTGCTGCATGGATGGATTCGAGGGACTATAGCTTCCAATTTATTCCCTCTTATACACTGAAGGGGATGAAATCCAGCATGCAGTAAAGCATGAATAAAATGAATGCAAAATGAGTCGGATGACACTCTATGCTATCACATAATGCAAAAAAAAAGATCTTTGAATGTCAAGCCTTGGCATAAACGGGACGCTAATGAAATTAGCTGGTGTATTGTGACATTGGTGGTCGAAGAAAGACTGATCTTCCCTTTCCAATCAGCAGCAATCAAAGGATGACAGTTGATTGATGGTCCTTTTAATAGCCAACGCGAACTGATAGACTCCAGAATTAAACCCCATAGACCTGGCCTAATCTGCAAGTTGAATTCTCAGAGGCTTATTAGAGGCCTTTGACACTGTTAGTAGGTCTTTTCTGGAGTTCATGTTGACTAGGATGGGTTTTCGTATTAGGTGGAGAGGATGAATCAAAACCATTCTCAGATCAACTCAGTTCTCAAGTCAAAATCAATGGGGCAGTTGAAGGTTTTTTCAAAGCCATAAGGGGAATAGGTAGGGAGACCCCTTATCTCCCCTTCTTTTCTCTTTAGTTGCAGAAGGCCTCACCCAGATATTGCATAGAGCTGAATGTTATGGTATGATTAAAGGTTTTCATGTGATCAATCATGGAACTTCGGTTCCAATTTTACAATAAGCAAATGATACTATTATTTTCTTAGAGCTTTCCTTACAAAGGGCCTCCAAATCTGCAATCCATTCTTATGTGATTTGAATTTCTTTCTAGTCCGAGCATCATTTTTCACATAAACAATGGTTTATCCAGTGGACATGTTAATCATTCTGATCTTCAAGCAATGGTTTCAACTCTGAACTGCTAGACTTATTTAGGCCTTCCTCTTAGTGCAAAGTACAAAAGTAGGTCTATGGGGGACCCTACTATTGATAAAATCAAAAGTAGACTATCTGTTTGGAAAGCTAAATACATATCAAGGGCAGGTAGAATCACTCTTATCAAAAGTACTCTCTCCAGCATCCCAGTTTTTCTCATTTCCTGCATTAGTATGCCCATTTCTATTCAGCATGATACTGAAAGGATTTGCAGGGATTTTCTTTGGGAGTCCAAACAAAAGTCAAATCTTATCACTAGGTAAAATGGAGTGAGATCTGCAGACCAAAAAAGCCAGGAGGACTGGGGATCATTTTTAATCAGGCCCTTCTTTCCAAGTGGCTATGGAGATTTGGAACAGAACAACAAGCTTTTTGGAGATCCATCATTCAGCAGAAATATGGGAAGTTAGATAGGGGCTGGTTCACCAGACAGACTGCTGCTCACTATGGTTGTTCATTGTGGAAAGGGATTATCAATATGAAAGTTAATTTCCAGCAGCACATCTCCTTCAAAGTGGGTAATGGTAGCAGAGTTGAGTTCTGGGAAGATGCTTGGTGCACTCATAAACCTCTTTAGGCCCTTTTCGCGTCCATCTACAGACCGTCTCTTGCTACACATCCCTTCATTTCTCAACTTTATAAGGGTGTTACTCACTACTCTCCTTCTTGGGATCTCAAGCTTAGAAGAGGGGTCAAAGACAAGGAGCTTCCTCCTCTCCTCTTGCTTATAGAGTTGCTCAGTCATGGAGGAAGGCTGTTGGTGTTGGAATGAAAAGTTAGGGCAATTCACTGTCCTGGACTCTCACCAAAAGTTTCAGTCCCAACAAGTTTCAGGGCTATCTAGTAAAGGTTTCTGGCTTTGGGATAAAGTTCTTATTACCATTTGGATAATTTGGAAAAAAGAAATAGGAGGATCTTCAAACGCATTGGTAGAGATACTTCTCAGAAAGCTTCAAATCTCTCTGGGCCAATACTTGGGGGATCGTTTCTGACCTACCTTTCCATATAATTATTTTTAACTGCAATAGATTATTTTTCAATGTAGTTGTTGGGACATCTTTTCCCCTTTTTTTGCTTGTGTACTTTTTCATCCCCTTGTTCTTGTTCAGTATTTTTTCTTTTGTTTTATGGATTAAAAAAAAATTTGTGACCTTGGTGGATGGTGATTTCTATGTCTGAACTTATACCATGAACAACTTATGATTAACTGCAGAAACCGAGGTTGCCTCTTCATACTATGCTATTATATCTGTCTTTACTTTTATAAAATGTTTTCATCCAACCAGACCACATTCTTTCAATGGTTATGTTTCATCCAACCAGGCCACATTCTTTCAATGGTTCTGTTTGTGGACCATTCACTTCTACCATGGGTTTATCTCAAAGGTGGCTTGTTTATAGAGATTTAAAAAAATTAATTAATTATTTTCATTTATGGACGAGAAAGTTCCATTCTTACTGAGAAAGTGAAAATCATACTTTGGTTGTACATACCTTTCCGTTCATTAGATTTCTCATAAGGGAAAGTCATCTTTCCTATGTTCCCTCTCGGTATCTCTTTTTTACTTTTACGATTGGTTTTGTTAGATAGGTCCCTTTTACTACAAATTATATGGAAAGGTGAAAACTGTTAGGTAAATCATGTTCTTTTTTTCTATTCCCTTTAAAAAAAGAACGTTTTCTTTTTTGTCATGATCTTGTGCTATGTTATTGCTTAATCTATATAATGTATATTTTCTTAATTTTTGTTCTACTTGCAGCAATGGACACAACAGAAACAACTACAAATGCAGTTCGTGGTGTCCTCAACAGGTCAGGATTTAAACCATGATTCTATGAGTACACTTTTCCATTAGCAGATAAATTTTTGAAAACATGGTTCTGAGATTGTATTGGACTTTTATGTGTAGTAATATTGTTGTAGTTCCACGATAAACTTTTAGCTTGTTTCATTCTTGAACCTTCTTTCACTGCAAAATTTCTTCTCTCTTTAAGAGTTGCCTTATCAATTAAAAAATTGTGTTATGTTCTCATTTCTCAATAGAGAATTCAACTCCCTCCATCAATGCAATTTTAATATTAAGAGGAATTTGAATATTCGGATAGCCAACAAGGACCGCATGGTCACACTTAGTCCAGTGAACTCTCGGAATGTATATTGTTACTTCCATAAAACTTGCTAAATTTATCCATAAGATTAGAAGACATGTTAAGCCCTTTCAATTATTTATTTATTTATTTTTGTGTAAAACCAAGCTCCTATTTGTAATGATGCACTCACTTTCTAGTATTACTGGAAGGCGTAACTAAGCCATTTAGATAGGTTTCGCATCCAACCCAGTGGTGATCATCGATAAAGCAAAGCTCTAGGGGGCTCTATGGAAATAAGGAGATATGGATATCTTAATGTTGGTGGAGGGTGGAGAAGGGCATTTTCATCTATTGATAAAAATTGTATGAGCGGATCGGATCAATTGCTTACGGAGGAGATTCAGGAGAAAGAAGGAAGCGACTTACATTCGAGTCCTAAAAAGTGATTTGACGACGTTTAGATTGCATAAGGAGTGGTGCGTAAAGGAGAGTGCATTGTCTATAGAGAATTTTGGAGGGAGAGGTAGCTGATATAGGGCTTTAAACGGTTTGGTTGGATCGATTTTGAGAATTGGCTGGTTGCATTGGTTTTGAGAAGGAAACGCTGATCAAAACGAAACACCAGTGGTAGTTTTTTGGGAACCAAACTGAAACCTAAAAATTTGCAAACCAAGCTAATCCTAACCACCTCCCTTTTTTTCAATTTTCAGTTTTGAAATAAAAATGGGAATAAGAAAAAAGAAAGGAGATGAACATAATGAACAAAAAACAATGTAGAAAAACTAATTACATGACAATAAATCCACTCTAGAATTGAATAGGTTATCTTCCTTTGGGGCAGAACTCCCTCAAAGCCACGTTCTCAATCGAAAAAATGTTTGTCAACCTAAAGACAAAGGGGATCTTGGGATCAGGAGAATGAAAGAGTTCAATAATGCTCTCCTAATCCAATGGATATGGAGATTTGGGTTAAAAGTTGACACTTTATGGAGGAAGATTATACTGCAAAATATGGAGCCAGTCCTAGTGATTGATTTGCTCAATCTCACATAACTACACATGGTTGGTCTCTATAGAAAAATATTCTTGATATATTACATTTCCTTTGAAGCACAACAATCAGTTTGTACCAGGAAAAATAGTAAGGAGAACAACCACTCAAGTCTCGATCCAACTATCTACAATGCTTGCAGCAGTAAGCAAGGTAAAATATAGATTTCTGCACCCTCAACACCTCATTTGAAGGTCAAGCATCTTGGGATTTTCACCTTAGGAAGAACCTCAATGGCTGAGAGGTACCTCAAATGGACAGTCTGTTGCAAGGAAGGATGCATGGACACGCGCGTCTTGTCGGACACGGAGATGACATGCCAACTCGACAATTCCTAAGCACTAGGACTTGGTGATACACCGAGTACTAATTTTTTTAATAAGTCATAAACATAAACAATAATCTAATAAAGTGTCTTCATCTTTGTTGCAAGTAGAAAAAACACGAAGAAGAAGAGGTGCAAAGGCAAGAAAAAGATGACACTCTATTGTAAGAAAAAAAAAATATAGTAGAGAATAAGTAAAAGAGAGAATAAGCAAATGAGGGAAGAAGAAGCACAATTAAGAAGTTGGACTATCTCTATGCTTTAGTTGTTTTTTGCCGTATTTATCTTGAATCTCAATTGAAAAAGTCATTCACTTCAGATGGATCAACAACCATTAAATTATGTGATTATTTGCATAATCTAAAAGTAAAAAATAAAAGAGAGCCAGTTGCCGAGTCTTGACTGCGTCCTGACTAAGTTTTGGGTGTATCAGAGGAGTGTCGAACACGTTGACCACATTGACCATGTGTATGACACGTTGACCACGTGTCTGATGCGTGTCGAGCTAGTGTCAGTGTCAGATACGTGTCGGACACGAATACAAGTTTTTCGAAGAGTTTGTGTTTCCTTGGTTGCAAGACAAACAAAACATTCAGCTGTATAATGAGCATGATAAATAGTTATGGGAAGGACACGATAGCTCTTTCACAGTTGAGGACTACTATGATAAATCAGGCCCCAACTTTAGTTTTTAGACAATGAACTTAGAATGCATAGATTGCACCACCAGATATGGATGAAGGGCATCCCTCCTAGATCATGCTTTCTTTGGACCATCCTCCAAGGCAAACTTCTCATTTTTTATATCAACAAGAGATGATTGATGATCCCTATCCATTGCCCCTTGTGTGGTGCTAACTCAGAGAGCATTGATCATCTCTTCACACACTCTTCACTCACAACATTTGCCTTTAGAGAATTCGGGATTGCAAGCAACTATTATTGAAACTTCGTTAAACTTGGGCAGCTTACACCTATCTCACATTGGGAAGTGGGTTTTGGGCTAGAATATTTTATACCATTGTTTGGGTAGTTTGGAGGGAGAAAAACAATAGGATCTTTAAGGGTAGTTCCAAAGATGTACACAACCTATGGATAGAAACTAAAATCACTCTATAGGTTTGGAGTCACACATGGGATATATTCAAAGATAACTCACTTTTCTTCTCATGTTTGACTGGGGCGAGATAGTGAGATATACACATTCTATGCTTACGATGTGTACTTTTTGCCTTCTGCTTTGATATATATGATGTATACTTTTTCCCATGGTTTCTCAAACTTCATTGAAGTTTCAGTAGAAAGAATTTGGAATCTTTAATTTTTCTCAAACACCATTGAACCAGTAATTGCAACTTGCTATTTGAAGCTTTTACTCACCTTCAATCTTGAGTGATGTTCTTTATTCTTGAATCTTCAGTTCAGTTAACCCATACACTTCCGCCGTCGTTACCATCATTCTCTCTCTTACATTAGCAAGTAATACTGACAATGAAAAACCACAACAGCTCCACTGTCCTTTAGGGTTTTTTTTTTTTTTTTTTTCCATTGTCCTTTAGTTAGTTATTATCAACATCAATCAATGACAAAGTTAAAGAAAACCATGATTACTAAAATCTGAAACCAACTTTCTTTGTTGATATCAAAGTAGTTGTGTTGGGACAACAAAGGATGATGGATTGGGTTCCAAAAGCAAAAGTTTATGAGTTTTTTAAGCATTGTCCCACTCAACCACCAAACTCTCAAGGACAATGCTATTTAATTTTACCCATTACCTGGCCCAACCACCCAATGAAATTGACCATTTAGTGACTAGCAAACTAAAGAGGATAGTAAACTAATACTATTTAGTTGTTATATTTTATCTTTGCGTTTCAAAGTACACTAAGTACAACATACACATGCTAAATTTGTTGTTTATAATGATGCTTTGATCAGTTTGTTTTTTAGTTGTATTCCCTAATAACAGAAAAATCAAAGCGAATATATTAGTTTTGGAACCTTGTGAACTGACTGAACAGTAACTGGAATCGAACCATAATTGTCTGTTTGATTTGGTTGCTTAAGTCAGCATGTTTGTTTTCTATTCAGCCCTATTTGTTGCGGTCGCTTAAGTCAGGTTGTTCGTTTTTTTGTTCAGCCCCTATTTGAATTAATGAGGGGGAATTGGATTCTGCATTGATATAGTTGACACTAGATCAGATACTCGTACTGGGATTTTCTGTGGAATATGCTGGTTTAAAGTTTAAGTGGATCTCGAAGTGTTGGGTTACAAACCCCCGTCTGATTGGCAAGTCCAGTTGGGTATTCCTTCGAAGCTGGCTAGACTCTAGCTTGTTCATGTTGATTCTAGTGGGTTCCTTAGATGTTGCACTGGTTTTGGACTGCCCTAAAAAAGGCCCCACTTCCCATTCATATCTGTAAGCTCTCCTCAGTTTCTTATGTTAGGGTCGAATGGTCCTAAAGGATTTCTTCATGTCCATTATGCTAATTGAATTAAATGGGGAAGGGTCGAATGGGGAAGTAACTTCTTCTATGATAATATAGTATCTCGTATTTTGCTGACTAAATGAAGGGGCTAACCATAAAAATATCATTTCTTCTGAATTTGTCTCTTTTGATTGGATCCAATGAAAGCATGAAGATGAAATCTAATGTTGCGAGTATCGGCAAGATTGCTGGTGTGGCAGGTGATGTAAATCTGATTGTAATGGGAGGATTTCTCTAGGGACAAGGCACATAAGAAAGCAATATTGAAATGAAAGTAGACAGCTATGATGAATTTCAAAGGTAAGAGAGGAAAGACAATATCTAATTTCACATACTATCTGTGCAGCCATGGAGAGAGCTGCCTGGAGAATTATAGTCCTTGGGTCCTATTGGCGATTTAAAGGTGGATAGATGGGCTTTCGCAATCTATGAGGGAGATTATGTAATTTGGAACAACTTGATGGGATTCAATGTGGAGGTGGTGGCGATAAGCCTGGAAACTGTAGTGAGAAACATTCTTTGGACAAGGGTCAGAAGATTCCTGTTGGTTTCGTTCTAAATTGGACTTGGTTAGTAGCCGAAAAGACAATGGTGGGCTGCGGATCAAACCATTTGAAATCACCACCAATCTTTAACTTGGAATGTATAATAGCGGGCTGAGGAAAACAGGGCCCTGTGGAGGAGAGCCATTGTGGCTAAATACGTGGTAGGTGGTCACCAAAGCTTCAAAGAAACCTCTATGGTTTGAGCATGTTGGAAACGGCGGGTCTTAAAAGTGGGAGGGGGATTCAAATTCAGTTGTAGCGTGACACTTGGGTGCAGGATCTCCTTTAGGGGAGGTTCCCCAGACTCTTCTTTGTATCCTAAAGGAAAATGGGATGGTCTCCTAGTTTGTCTCTTATGTTGAGGGGGAGTTGGTATTAAATATTCATCATAGGAGGAATTTGTTTGAATGGAAAAGGGCAAGTTCTACAAATGATTTGCTTGCTTGAAGGTGTGGCCTTAAAAGATGATGATAATTGGGACTGGAAATGGAAAGAAATAAAATGTTACATGTTGAATCTTTTTAGTCAAGTTGATGGAAGGGGAGGGTCCCTAATGAAGCTCAATTATCTTCCCTCTTTGATTGGGAACCAACGAATTACCCGTAAAGTTTGTTGCATGACAATGCTGTTGGGACCGTGTGCCAACTAAAGATATCCTTGTAATGAGGGGCATTGCTATTCAAGGTTGTTGTGTGGGATCTGATCCCTCAAGGAATCTTCTGTGCATTGTTCTTTAGCTCAAGGGTATTTTCTTTCTTGCCAAGTTTACTATCCAGAGAGTTATGTCAGGCTCCATTTGAAAGTACGGCGGTCTTGGAAGGGATTCTCCAATCTCAATAGATCTGGGTGGCTTGTGTGAAACCTCATACCTTAGGCCATTTGCTGGGCTTCATGGAAGGAGAATCGAAGGGTATTTCAAGGTGTGCTGTAAAGAGGCAAAGCTTTGTATGGAGCGTTTCATCCTTGCCTTGCATGGTATACTACCTCAGCTAGGAATGCACTCCTTGAAGTGACATTTGAGAGATTTTGATCTTGTGAGGCTTTATTTATCTCGTGCAATGCCTGCTTTAGTACTTAATCATTCATTGATTTCATGAATGAAAACTCCTCAAGTCCTTGTGCCTCGTGTGGGTGGTACCTTAGGATAGTTATTTATTTTTATTTTTTTCCTGTTGGAATATTACGTAGTTTACTTTTTTGCTGTTGGTATCCATAGTTAAGTTCTAACCTATATGGATTTTCGATGGAAATGAACCCAAGAATTTATAGATTAACTTGTAAAAATAATATGCTGTTTAGTGATAACAGATCTTTGCCTTTATTGATTTCGTATCATTAACTCATCTGGATGATATGAGCACACAGACAAACCTACCCTTTAGCTAAATGGTGGCATTGTTTCAGTGATGAATTGTGATGTACTATATGTATCAATTTCATTGTTTGTGATGTACTATATGTATCAATTTCATTGTTTTTACCCTCCTCTTAGTAGCTGCATCTAGGAACTCTCAATTGGATAAATTAGAATATCATGGGAGTCACTTCAAACTAAAGATACTTGTTACATGCCAACTACCATTCTTATTAGAAAGTTTTTTTTTTCTCCCCTGTATTGTAGAAAGATAAAGAAAGGAGCACCAATGAGGAGATCAAAGAATCTTAAAAAGATGAAAGCCATCGAGAAAGCTATAGCTAGAAGTGATAAGACGGATGAGAGACTTCAGAAGAATGAAACCAAAGTTGTGAGAACTCAGTCTGCGAAAGTGCTTTATGATTAAAGTTCCAATTTCTGAAATCATCATCCAGTATGTCATCAAAGGGAAAAATAGAGCAGATTCTGTGTAAGGCACACCCATTGTTGTTTTTTGCCGTTACATGTTTTCTGTACTTGAATATAGTGTTATTAAGTTAGTAGAAAATTTATTACGAATGTAATTGGCACATCAGAGAATTTCCATTGGTTCAATACATGACACATTGGTTTGAATGTAGTTCCCATGTTCAAACTTCTGAGACTGAAAGGGAAATGGGTGGCATCAGAGGCTTTGTGCTGTACCAGTTGCTATTTGAGAGCAACCAACCAATTTTGTGAAAACCTTAAAGAAGGGATAACGAGTTGTTTAGTAGTGTTTGCTTCAGTACTTGATTTACCTGTTAACTTTTATTTCTAGTTATTAAAAGCAGGTCATTGAAGCTATTATGTTGAGTTGTTGATCCTTTAGAGTTCGACAATATGCATAAAAAAATGCACTCAGTCATAATGGATCTAAAAACATTTTACTTTCATGCCTATATGTCAACAATATCATACTCAAATTTACATTAGTACCTTCTTCTATCCACCAACAGTATTCTTTTAAAAATTATACTTCTGGCCTCCTTTTCTTAAACCTTTTTGTATAGTTTTGTTTAAGTAGATTAGTTGATATGGGGATACATTTTTTGGTAAATCTCTAGACAAAAGTACTAGTTGATCTGGGGTGTTTCAGGTTTCACTTTGTAGTGCTGGGAAAGTTTTAGTAACATTTTGTATGAGTGGATTGAATGTTGAATTGATAATTGATTTTTATATGGGTGAACAGTGATGTTATATGAATTATGTTAAATTTGATTAATTCATTAGGGTCTTATTTAGTTATGAATTTATTTGTGTCTTGATTAATTAAAATGAGACCGCGCCATAATTAAACAACATGACTAGCTTGTTTTGATTTTATTTTTCATGAGTTACGAATCACATAGTTAGGTTTAATTAAATTTTTTTTTCCAAGTGTATTTTCAGCTATCTTTTAGGCATTTATAAAGAGGGGTGAAGCCAGTAAAATTTGCTACCCCAGGCTAAAAATAATAAAAAATTGCGGATTAATTACAAGAAATTATGCAATGACCCTTGAAATTTTAGCATTGCACTAAAAACAACTAAATGGAAAGTTGACAGAAACACATAATTTTCTACTAACATACATAATATATTTTTTAAATTTACCCAAGGCTATAGCACGGGTCTTGGTACACATTCACATAGCTCCGCCCCATAGGTAGTGGATCTTGGATTCCCCGCTGCATATGTTTATAATGTTTGTTTGCACAAAATCCAACTCTTTACAAATAGAAGGGAAAAAGGGAATAGACAGCGTGGTCGTAGATGACATTATATTTCTCTGTCAGATAGCATGAATTTAGAGATGTAACTATACGCACCCTCTAGCTAGCAATACTTCAAGAAACTCATCTGAAAAATATTTCCTAGAATTTCCCTTCTTGCATGCCAATTTTCATTTTGATTTGAATTGAAATGACAGTAGTAAAAATTAAACCTGGTTGCAACAATGGGCTTTATAAAGACCTGAGAAATTTCTCAGAAATGCAATCATTTTGAGATTATTCCGCGTCTTCTTCAACATCATATAAGAATTTACTTAGCTTGACTTTCTTTTCCTAAACCCTTCAAGTTTTTTTAATGCATGGACTCAGGTAGATACATACCATTTAATTAACCTAGCTAACTAGCTAATTAACTTTGTACTATATACCTTTCAGAATTTATGTTCTATTCACTTCTAAGATAGATGAATATACTTGGCGTCTGAGACTGTAATCTCAAATGACTGAAGCTCCATACTGACTTTGCTATTGATGATCATCAAACTGAACACAGTTAAGAAATTTCTGAAGTGTCGCCCCAACACTGAAACTAGCAAAGGAACCACCACCACATCATTAGAAGATACATCGTAATACTCACAAGCATAAAACTCAGACAGGTCATTCTACAAGCGCTTAGCTTCATAATCGGCTTCAATTCTGAATAAAACTTACATTTTTTTGGCAGCAGATGAAGAGGCATATCCATACAAAGTACGCCTTCTTTCATTTAGGACATTTTGTTGTTGAACAATAACCCACTTACCATTTGTTAAGTCGCAGTCAACCACAGCTTCAGGCATCACAGGTGAGGATATGGTGAACTGCATATTTGAGGAGTGATAGTCATAATTGGGTCCAGGCAAATTTTGGGAAATATATTTATAGGAAGAGGCAGGAAATTGTGATTAAGCTCTTTTAGAAGAACTATTCCCTTGTTAGGCAAAGGTAGAGAAACTGAACAAAGTTTGTAAGTTCGCCCTTCCTTCAAGACAAGTACCATGTGTGTATCACTAAATCAACATCCCCGATGATAATTTTTGATTCATCATGAAATACATTCTCCAATTTTCTCAAACCAGCAGCTTCAACAGGACAACAGAGAAGGTAATGATAATCAACAGATTGACCCTCTTTTGCAGCATCAGTAAACTGATACAGGGTTCCTTGATGATGGTTAACAATGCAATGGGCTTGTGACTCGCACTCCCAAACGAACTCCATTCCAGACAAAGGATCCTTTACATCAATCAAGTAAACCTTCGAAGAGGTACTTGTAAATGTTTTTAAGAGTCACAAATTGAAACCTTAGTGTGCCTAATGATAACAAACAAAATTTCATCCAATTCTTCAAGAAGCAAAACATCATCTGCCTTCGATCCACCCGTGCTACAGAAATATCTGATCATTTGCCAGGCCAAATTGGCAACTCGATCAGCGTCAGGCTTTGTACATAATGATCCAGAACTCAAATCCCTAACTGACAAACGGAAGTAGTCATTGTCATATATAGTGTATGCAAGAAACCTGTGATCAGGCGAAACTTCAGATAGTTCTTCATAAGCATAACCTCCAAACCTTTCCGCTTCTTGATTGTAATCAAGTAGCTTTTGTTCGATTCTCTTTCCAGCTGTGTAATTGAACCCAGCAGAAGAAGAATTATAAGAACTGAAGTCTTATTTAAGGCAGCTGGCCTAGGACACAATATTGGATACTGCTTGCCTTCTTCTACTTGTCTGAAATACAACCAAGGACCCAATGGAGTGGACAGGTTGGAAGTCATACCAATGCAAGTGCCCATCTTGGATTGGAGTTTACGTGGAGGCGATCACTCTCCAACATTACTGCCTCCATAAACTTCTCTTCTTGCTCCATGTAGACATCCATGTGGCGCATTGTCACTTTGTCACTCAAGTTGGACATCCAGCTATATGGATCCTCCCACGTCTCATCGAGAAATGTAAATGAAACAGGCTTTTCTGGCAGTTTGGTGGTGTTGGAGGTGGTGGCGGTGCTGCTTTCAACCTAGACTTGGAATGAGCAAAGTGGAGAATTGCAACGGAGCCTAAGCAACCACTACGCCTTTTCTCAATGACTGATTTAAGAACGTGGAGAGTCGGAGTCATTTTCCTATATCCGCATCGCACACAAGAAGAGCAAGTAAAGAGACCCAAAAGTGAACCTTGTAACAATACCAACTAGGGTCTTAGAAATCAGGACAAAACAATCTCTTTTTAACTTGAAATATTGTTCATTGACAATACACTAGTTAAATAACAGGAATTCAGGGTGAATTCCTAAAAACTGAGTTTCCGAATCACCGAAATGCAACCTGAAATCTTGCTTGTGAGTTCAAATCAAATCGTAATCCCAATAAATGAACAAATCGATTTGAAGTGATCCAGTCGAAAACAATATCCAAAGTACGAGTATACTCCAGTGAAAATCTGAAAACACATTTTTGTACGTAATTGAAATAGATTGTTTAAGTGAAGGAGATTGCTACACAATTTCACAAGGAAATTCTTGCTGCTGTGCACATGACAAGAAAACAAAATAAAAATTCAACAGCAAAACCATGTACCAGGGTTTTAGAAAAACCCAAAAAAAAAAGGGCTGGAAAATAATTTCATCAACCACATTTATTAGCTTAAAAAACCTGAACTATAGGGTGAGTTTATTGAAAATTGAGTTTCTTTCTTGATTTTCCAAAACCCAACTTTTTTCTCTCTCTTTTTTTTTTTTTTTTTTTTTGTTGCTTGTGCATTCAAAATCTTTGTCAAGTCATCATAGCACTATATCAACAAAATTATATGAAATTAACCAAACAAATTATGACTGATCATAAACTTCAGTGGAAACTGGAGGGAAGAAGTAAAAACCCTAAAAAAAGAAGAAATCGTGAGATTGTTGAAATGAAATGAAGGAGTTGAGTGATGGTACCTTTCAGAGAAATTATTTGAATCCTTTTGTTGGTAGCTCCTGTGAGTGGACAAGATGATGTCAATAAAAGAAAAAGGGTGAGGGTAAAAATGGGCTTGAGACTTGCCAGGCCCAAATGGACTTTGGTTTTGAGATACCGGACGAATTGGGGAGTGGGAGTGCCTAGCGCTGATATGCCAGCAACTGGAGGAATTCTTGGTTTTTTTTTTCCTCATTATGTCATTGTTCAATAAGAGAACGGTCGCTTCTCATGCTAAAATTGGGGGTACTGATTGTAAAAATTTAAACGAAAAGTACTATAACTAGTAACCACAGATTGGCTATGTCACATGTGTAATTTCTATTGGACAATGATCGAGGGGACCAAAAAATTTCAACTAGAGGCACCATTAATTCTCAAGCGTCAGCACTCAGTTGAGTTTTAGAACAACATATTGTTGTTTGAGAAATCTTGTGCTTCCACATGATGACATTGTTAGTTCCGAAGAGCAAACAAATTGAGGTATTAACTTGCTTGCTGGAACATAAAAAATAAAATCCTCCAACATCTATACTCAAAAGGTTTGTTTTTCGTTTCCAGTATTTTTCTTACATATCCCATTTCTCTTTCATAAACACCATGAACCCCTCTGACAGTCTCAAGTTGGATTCGATACCCAAACACAACCTTATTTTTGTCAAAATCTATCGAGGGAACACCCTCGGAGACCACACTCAAAATAAACAAAAGCCATCAAAGATTCCTATTACTTGACTTTAGTTCATGCAATATTAGATAAAACTGAATTTATGATTCTTATTAAAATAAACACATTTTATGACATTACATTACCCAGCTTCAAGACCAGATTAAGTTCCAATTTTAAAGTGAGCATGACTTACAATATGAACATGATTGACTCAAAAGTCTTCAAATTTTTGAAATTTTATAATTGGAAAACAGAGTACACATGGCATCTCTTACGGAGGGGACCATCCTGTCTATTATAGCATTTTGGGAGAGTAAAGTCCACTACAACTGAATGCTACCATTTGAAGAAAATGAGTACATCATCATGACCATTGGTTTGAAGATCGGACAGCTGCAAGCAAGCATTAGCAACGGCTACTTCGATGGAATCTGTTCTAGTTCATTTACATGACACTCTAATCTCATACTATAAGCATCTAGAGAAGATACTACTTGATCTCGCGGGCAGTTTATGTAGGGGTTCCACTCGAGGCAAAGAATTGGCCATGACATAAAATGGGGAGATTACTTCAATTTTTGGGAAATTGACACCTAAACTAGAAGGCTAGAACTGACTCATCTTCCGCTCCAACAACATGAAATTTTAACAAGTATGCTACTCAAAAGTCATCTTCGATAAAGGCTAAACAATCTTTGTCAATCCTTTTCCTTATCGGTACAAGTATCAACAAAAGAAATGTGATGGCATACCTTGACATTGATGGGTGTGTTAAAACCGAGAGATACTGGTCTATTTAGCAAATGAAATGCTAGTATCTGCCACAAGAAAACACAAAAAAGAGGCACACGAAGATTAGATATCAAGCAGAAATTATTAGAAATGAACGGAAAGATAATTAAAGCCTATAAGAGCCCTTCTGAACTTGCTACAATCTTATCACTTATTCACAAAAACCTGATACGATAAAGAATGTAACTCAAAGATAAACAATAACATGAAATTTTCTAAGCCTCTTGAAGATTGTCACTATCATATGATTCAATTTTAATCACTTGGAATTTTCCGTCACTGGGAAATTTTCATGCACTATGATTGTCACTATCATCTTGAAGATTGCCACTATCATATAAGAGCAAGATGAAGGTTTACCAAAATGATACATATTTGTCGTTACACACCCCATGGGTCCAAAACCAATACAACTTACCCCTATCCTACTATACATAAAGAACAAATATGCATTCAACTAAAGGATTTGGACTTGGATTTGTTTGAGGAGTGCCCTGAATCTAATCAACCCACTGTATATTATGGATAGTTACAAATTTAGGGTCTGTCACTACAAAGAGGTGATGATGGGGAATGTGAGAGAAGAAGAATGTTCTGAGTTATTATTTCCTTCTTTTATTAAGTTGGTGAAAATCAATGGGGGTGTAATTAGGGGGTTTGTCATAAAACTTGTAACACGAAATTTAGATTATTTGACCATGGGGTTTCTAGTAAACAGTGGGGATTTCAAATCTAAAGCTTTGATAATAACTAAACAATCTTTTTATTTCTTTGCTTATCAGTATCAACCAAAGAGGAAGACATGTCAAACGGAAATGCTTAGAAAGGAAGAGAAGGAAAGGTAATAATGGACTACAAGATCTCCTTTGGACTCGCTTCTGTTTTCATTCCCATCACTTAAATATATGAAGACGTGAAGATCATAAATAATTAATTAAAGTAACTTAATATTACCAGTGAAGAGAATAAATAATTAGCTGAAGTAACTTAAACCAAATAGTTATTAGACTTCACACAAAATCAACAGAGAAAACTCACAGAAAGGATTATAAACCAAATGATAACTACTATAACATTCGAGCATCTTGAAGTGTATTACTATTAACTGATCCAATTTCAATCACTCAGAAATTTCCATCACAATGTTACAGGAAAATGACAAAAAAAAAAAAAAGGTTTTCAAAGACAAACCAACCCACACAAACCCCCAGCACACATGATGAACAATCGATACCAACGCCCATAGCCAATATGATCAACTGTGTATGTATTGCAACAAGACTGAAACCAGTTACACTATGACTGTATTTCCTCCCTAGAAAAAATTTTAGTGCATACCCCACAATAATTTTAATTTTGATCAACTGATTTTCACTCTTTGTTAATGACAATGAACAAATTTGCTACTTAGAGAACAATTTAGAGAGAAGATTAAGGGAGCAAAGACAACCATCTGGTGCAAATGCTATAGAGAACATAGCAAACACAAACCATGACCACCATAGGAAAGAGATTCTTTATGAGTTATGACTAACCTTGAATAATAATATCTGAAGCATAAATGACTTATCCCCTCCCCTCACATTCTTTTTTTTTCTTTGCATGAATCCCCTTAGATACTAGGGATAATGTTGTGTGTTAAATAAGCAAATGACTTTGTTCCCTAGGTACTTATCTCCATTCTGTAAGCCTATTTCTACTCGAGTAAGAGGTACAACACAGTCTTGGGGCACTCATAATATATGTGATGATCTTCATCTTTTGCAGCCAGTTGGCCTGTTATCAACTCAAAGCTAAATAAAAATCGAGTACCCCATGAGACAAGATGGACTGGTTACCTTTTCATAGTTGTTGCTTTGAACTCGCCCCCTCCCTTCACCCAATTCATTTCCTCGAGCTCTCAGTAGATCCCCCCCCTCTTCCTTTCTCTCTGACTGCGTGGTGAATCCGCAATTATTTCAACAACGGGCTTAGACCTTGAGATCTATTTTCCACTTTCCAACAAGAAAGTTTCATTTTACTGACAACGGGAGTGCTGTTACCAATCACAAAATAAAAAAAGAAAACAGCCAAAGGGGTTTGAAAGTAGCATGCCTCCTGTAAGAAAAGAGGAAAAAAAAAAGGTTGACTAGAGGTCAAATCGAACAAATCAATCATTAAAACAAAGCCAGTGAACTAGGTGGATATCGTGGTGCATCAAAATGTGAAACATACCATCTCCAAACCATTGTAGTTAAGGTGTTGAGGCGAGGCGGACGAGCCTGAAAACGCCTCAGAGGCGAGGCAGACACCTCACTTCACCGAGGTGGTCTTTACATTTTTTAAAGATTTTTTATTATAATAAATTGTAACATATTTAAATAAGTAATATACATCAACATTTTGATAAGTATCATTAAGTACAACAAGTCACATAACTATTTAAAATTGAAATGGAAACATAATAAAGTTACATAGCATAGCAAAAAGATGCACTACATAAATGTACTTAACTTGCCAACATCCACTAAATCACTTAAAAAAAGAAATAAACAAGAAAAACATCAAAGCATAATGTATACCAGTTCACCAAGTCACCAACTTCTCATTTCTCACTATTTCACTCATCTTCCTTCAAAACCCAATTCTTGATCTTCATTTTCTGCAATTCCTTTAGCATCTACTTCAAAATTTTCAACATCTTCAAAACCAGCCATGTCTTCCTCTAAATCCAATAGATGTAGGTGCAGGTGCTGTTGCAAAGCCTCTTCTTGAGTAAGTTGCTGGAGTTATACTATTTCTAGAATTTCTACGTGATTGTGATGATCTTTCACCAACTCCAGCAGCTTCTGCATATTGACTCCACGTCAAGGTATCATTAGGAAATACAAATTCATCATCTACATTTATTTCTTCCTGCATCTTTCCAACTAACCACTCATTGTTTTCATCAATGTCAGACAAGGAAATAGGATATAACGGTTCTTAAGCTTTTGATTGTACTTAATCAAAACCAAATCATTCAGGCGCTTTTGCTCCAACCTATTCCTCCTTTTTGTATGGATCTAATGTTATGCAAAATAATAGAGATATAAGCACAATATATAATAAAATAACTAATTAATATTTGGCATTAATATTAACCACATTATAATACGATATACTCATTATTCACGTGCTCAAATATACTCCAATTGTGTTCACATCCACTTGCACTACATGTCAAACTAAAAATGCGAATAGCTAGTTCCCACAAAGTTGGAGCCTCTTGCCCCATGAATTCCACCACTCGGCTATATTATGTTATAAATCAGTTATGCACTATAGAAGGTTTAGTTCAGGACTAACATAAACTAAATATGCATAGACATACCTGGTGATAAAATTTTCTTTTGCCTCATTGTTGTTTCATCCCCAAATAAGACAACTCAACACTAATCTTGTCTTGGTCTCTTTCATTTGGTACAAGTCTCTTAACAGAAGCATAAAGACCCTTCACATTTGCATTTGCTTGAATGGATGGATCGGAATAAAAGTACTCTGGATTCAAGAAGTAACCAGCAACATAAATAAGACGATTGAGTTGAATATTCCACCTGCTATCAATAATCTCCAATACTTCTTTATATTTATTGTTATTGTACTTAAATGAAGCCTTAATGGCGTCCTTAGCCCTATCAATAGCCTCATATATATACCCCATAGCTGGTTTTTTCTCACCATCCACCAATCTGAGCAAACGAATCAAGGGGCTGTTATCTTGATAGCGTAGGTGATTCCATTCCAAAATGCAAGTGTCAAGACTGTGGTTTCTACAGCCTTTCCATTCACTTCCTTCACCCATTTACTTGACCTCCACTTCTCATCATTGAACATGGCCTCGAGGCCTGCCTATGCTTATACAAGCTTTGTAAAGTGAGAAATGATGTAGCAAATCTAGTTTTTGCAGGCCTAAGCAACTCTTTTTGCTTTGTGAATTGCCACATCAAATTTAGAACACCACTAATATAACCACTCAATGAAACTGCCCTCTTGATCAACTTGTACATCTTAGGCATCATCCCAGTATCCTCTAGCATTAGATCAATGTAATGTGCAACACAGGGCGTCCAAAACAAATTTGGGCGCTTAGCCTCCAACATTTTACCTGTTGAGTTTTGAATGTTAATTGTTAACATATTATTTACATTTATAATATAATAAACACAAATATGCAACACATAAAATTATAAATTATAAATTATAAATTATAAATTTATTGTCACTATCCTCCAAGCACATATGCTGATGCATAGTTAGTACTTGTACAACATTATTTTCTCCAACCTTTTCTACAAATCCATCAAGTAGCTCAAACAATTTCTCTCAAGTCTTGGAATATGATGAGGCATTAATTGATTCCATAAAGACTGACCCTTGAGGAGAATTCACAAAAAATTGATTAAAATCCTATCTTTTCTATCTGTCCAACCATCTTACATTGAACATCCAGATTTAACCCATTCCGCCTTGTGGCTTTTCAACAAATTTTCATTATAATCAACTTCTTTCTTTAAGAGTGGCACCCTCAACTCATGGTAGCTTAGAGCTTTCATACCCTTCCCAAACTCTCCAATTTCTTCAATCATTTTCGAAAACTAGGGAGGCGGGTAGTATTAAATGGAATGTCTGCTTGATAAAACCACCGAGCAATGTATTGACATGTTTCCTCTCTATCTTTCTTAACTCTGTCATGAGTTGTACTTTGCTTAAGTTTTCCCTTTCTTTGTTTAATCGCAGCTTGTTCTTTTCTAAAAAATGCCTCAATTGCACCCCTTTTTCATGATTGGCTAGAATTAGAATTTGTTGAAGAAGGTTTCACTCTATTACTGAGACTTTTTCCATAACTGATCTTTGCCCAAAACTCATCGGAGTCTCTCATAGTATCATCATCATCCAAATACAAGTCAATAGATGAAAAATCCATATATGAAGTTATGTTATTCTTTTCTTGCATATAATTTCGCACCAACTCTTTCACTTTGTCTGGAACTTTATCACACTTGGCTACATTGTGCCCCACATGAGCCAAATGTTGTTTGTGCCTATATATTCCAGCCTTTGTAACCTTCCCACAGAATGTACAAATAATGTTGTTTCTGTTGTGTGGGTTTTCTAATCGACCATAGTGCCATCAATATCTTTGTTAGATTTAGCATCCATTTCAAATACTTAAAACTGCATAATTACATATTTACATAGCAATTACCAAATAAATAATGACTGGTTACAAAAACAAAAACAAAAACAAAAACTTGTATGAAAATTGAAAACACAGTAGAAAAACAAAAATAACTTTACCGATCTTACTAATTTGGTTCCTGTAGGTACGTCCTGGAGTTTATTCAAGAGCTGGAATCCAATGAACTTCTGAAAACAGGTGGTGACAATCATAAAGAAAGAAGATTAAGGGGGGGGGGGGGAAGAAAATGGCTGCAGAAGTATATATAAATTAAGCCGAGTATGAGTTGTTTCTGCCAATTGCTTTGGCTTAAGCCGAGTGTGAGTTGTTACTTCAAACATGTAATGAAGTCTGCGAGGGAAAAAAAAAACACTTGTTTGATTACTTGACCATCCACACTGTACAACTACTTGTTTGATTACTTGACTGTCCATCACACTTGTTTGATTACTTGACCGTCCAGAACAGGAAAAAAATAAAGATACGAGAAGATAGAAGAAGGCAACAACAAAAAGAAAAAAAAAATCAGGGAGAAAAACAGAAAAGATGGGGAAAAAACGGCAGAAGAAGACAAGAGAAGAAGAAGAATACAAGAGAAGAAAAAGGTAACAGAATGAGAAGATAGAAGAAGGCAGCAGAAGAACAGATCAGCAAAAAAAAATCGAACGACAGCAGAAGAAGAATACAAGAGAAGAAGAAAAAAGGAGATCGGAGGAAGAAAAGTACCTGCTCTGAATGAGAAGAAGTTGATTTGAAGAAAACGTCCCTGAATACACACAGCAGCAAGCAACCAATCTCTTGTCGTAACCCAAGCAACTCATCCTCTTGTCTAAACTAAATACCCCTCTTAACCCTAATAGATTGCAAATGGGCTTTTGCATTTAGGTTGTTGTTTGGAGGCGTGAGGTGGGGCGGAACCCTCAATTCACCACTCTGCCTTGCCTCATTTTGAGGCGGTACTCTGCAAAAACGCCTTGAGGCGCGCCTAGGCGACCGCCTTAACTACACCGCTCCAAACATCTTCCCAATTCTTCTTCCAAACATCTTCCCAATTCTTCTTACAATCAATTCAGTCTAAACGGATCAGATATGGAGTGGATTAGTCTGTATCCGATCTGATAATCCGACGGATTGTCAATAATCAAATCCATATCCGATATCCGATCCAAATTTTTTTATTTGTTAACTTTTTTTTAGAATTGTTATATGTTATTAACCAAGTATATAAATGCATTTAATGCTTGTCAAAAGTATAAAATATATATTATATAATATGGACTCGGATTGGATATGCTCAAATCCATATTTTCTCTATCTAGTTACCGGGCTAGGAGATTCGGATCATAATCAGATTATCGGATTGAAGCCCTAAATCCATCTCCTATTAAATACATCGGATTCAGACTAAAATCTGATCCATTAACATGTCTAATTCAGTCTTAAACAAGCTTCTTGACTCTGTCTTTTAGATAATATATAGCACACAATTCAATTACTTAAAAGCAGGTCAGCAGTTAAAGAAAAAGAAAAACAAATATGCATAACTGACCATGAAATCAGGTGAAAATCAAACTTAACAACAATACCGTAAGATAATCCACTGACCTTCATACATGGACTCCCAAATGAAATATCTACAGATGCATCACCACCAACTTTGGTCTATGAATCCATCATCTTGATTAGAAATGCAGTCTCGAGTGCTGACTCTTTGCATTGCAAATATCTGTTTTCCTCCACTATATCTGTTGTTAAATTAAGTAATATAGGCCTTTTAGGATCATAAATAGCACGCTCTCTGACACGTGCAACCCACTTTGCAGCTTCCCACACTCCATATTTTGTATTAAAAGATGATGTTACCAACACAGCTGGATAAAGAGCATCCTTTTGGATATTTTCATAAGGGGAGTATTTTCTTATGGCCTGAAAATCATCAACATCACCAGGATACCCAAACTCTTCATACTCAACAGGTGTAATTGGTAAAATGGGGTAGAGAAGCGTGTTAGAGGCATCCAAAAATGGAACCTTCAAAACTGCAGCACGAAACAAATCAAGTCGAGTGTTAATAGCGGAAGCGACCAATAGCCCCCCTGCACTATATCCCCAAGCAGCAAGCTTGTTCTGATCCACAATTTCCTCTTTTATCAAAAAATTAGCACACGAAATATAGTCTTTGATGGAATTCAGTTTTTTAGTTCTTCCATTGTGGTGCCACCTTCTGCCCCTGCCACCTCCACCTCTGACATCAGCATAAGCAATCACCCAACCACGATCAAGAAGGCTTTTTAACTCACTACTCCATCGTTTATCTAGTAACTCCCCATACGCTCCATGACCATGAAGTAAACCAGGATTTTGAACAGCTTGTTTAAGTTTGCGTGAGTAGACTATAGTCATTGGAACCACCACCCCATCATTGGAAGATACATCGTAATACTCACAAGCATAAAACTCAGACAGGTCATTCCACGAGCGCTCAGCTTCATAATTAACTTCAATTTCTGAATAAATTTTTTTTGATCTTTGTGTTCTTTCCATGCTGGCAGCAGATGAAGAGCTAGATCCATATAAAGTACGACTTCTTTCATTAAGGACATTTTGTTGTTGAACAATAACCCACTTACCATTTGTTAAGTCATAGTCAACTACAGCATCAGGCATCACAAGTGAGGATATGGTGAACCGCATGATTGAGGAGTGATAGTCATAATTGGGTCCAGACAAGATTTGGGAAACATATTTAGGAAGAGGAAGGAAATTGTGATTCAGCTCTTTTACAAGTCTTGGTTTAAGGCAGCTGACCTCCGACACAATATTCGATACTGCTTGCCTTCTTCTATTCGTCTGTAATACAACCAACTAACCAAGGACCCCAACGGACAGGTGGAGTGGAGAGGTTGGAAGCCATACCGATACGAGTGCCCATCTCAGATTGGAGCTTACGCTGGAGGCGATCACTGTCCAACATTGCTGCCTCCGTATACTTCTCTTCTTGTTTCATGTACACATCCATATGGCGCATTGCCACCTTGTCACTCAAGTTGGACGTCCAGCTATAAGGATCTTCCCACGTCTCATCATGGAAGGTATAGGAAACAGGCTTTTGTGGCGGTTTTGGTGGTGGTGGGGGTTTCAGTGGTGGTGGTGCTGTTTTCGACTTTGACCTAGACTTGGAGTGAGCAAACCGGATAATTGCAATGGTGCCTAAGCAACTACTATGCCTTATCTCAGTGACGGATTTTAGAATGTGGAGAGTCGAGAGTTATTTTCCTATACACGCAGAATACACAACAAGAGTAAGCAAAGAAACCCAAAAGTGAAATCCAATACCAACCAGGGTTAGAAATCAGAACAAAAACAAAGTCTTTTTTATTTTGAAATTTTGTTCATTGACAATACAACAGTTAAACAACAAGAACTCAGGGCGAGTTCCTAAAATTGAGGTTCGGAATCACCGAAATGCAACCTGATATTTGTTTGTGAATACAAAATATTATCAGATCACCACACTAAATATGAACAAGTCTAAAGTATATTCAGTGAAAATCTCAAAACACATTTATTGAAAAAGATTTTTCAAGTGAAAATGACACGTACACAATTTCTCAAGGACGGATGTTAGAAATGTGGAGGGTCATTTTCCTATTCTAGCTGCTTCACGCTCGGAAAGAGAACAACAAAACCTTGTACAAGAGTTGAAGAAAAAAAAATTTGTTTATTTGAAATAATTGTTCATCAACAACATTTATCTTAAAATTAGGGAGAATTTATTGAAAATTGAGTTTCTTTCTTGATTTCCACAACCCAAATTTTTTTTTTTGTTTTTTGCTAGCATTCGAAGTGTTTGACAAATTACTATAGCACTATATCACCAAAATGATATGAAGTGAAGCAAAAAAGGTAGGAGTGGTGATGAAATTCAGTGGAAAGAAGAGAAGAAGTAAAAAAACTTGAGAAAAAATGAAGAAATTGTTGATATGAAATAAAGGAGTTGAGTGATTATACCTTATGGAGAAATTTGTTTGAGTGGAAAAGAGAAGAGACATCTATGCATTACTAGTGAATAAAAAAGGGATGAGGGTTTAGGGAGAGAGACACTCCCTCGTGCAGAGATGGTCGTTGAAGAAGATGGGTTAATGGGCTATTGACCATTGAGTTTGAGATTTACTCGGCCCAAAGGCACTTTGTTTTGATGGGGGCCTAGTGTTAAATATGCCAGTAACAAGAATAATTTTTGGGTTATAGCGAATATCTCGTCAATTTTATTATAAAGCATTAGGGTGTGTGTGGTCACGTTTTACATGCACAAATATTCAGTAAATTTTTAACTTATTCTATAACTTCAATAATAAGAATGCAGAGAGTATCGACAGTGAAGTCTCAAATCAGGAATAACACCAAGCCAAGATGCAATTTTTTACGTCATTTTTGCATCCGAAGTTTCTCCAATTAGGGTTACAAAATTCACAATGAATGACCAATATTATAAACAAAAGGATTTGCACAAAACATCAGAAGCTTCAAAATTCACAATGAAGCACCAACAGTAGAACAAAAGGATTTGCACAAAACATCATACGGTTGTCCAATTAGGGTTTCAAAAAAAACAAAAACAAATTAGGAACAAAAGTATTTGCATAAAACAACAAAGCTTCTCCAATTAGGGATTAAAAAAATACAATGAAGTACCAAAATTAGTAACAAAAGGATTTACACCAAATGTACCTGAAGAATAAGAAGAAGAAACATAGATCTTCATTCTTTCGTCAACTCAAAAAATGATTCGCTGAAATTTAAGAGAGGTGGAGAGATTTTATGCAAGGTAGCGCTTTCAATCACCGAATCAGAAATTTGACAGCTCCAATTGATAACCGATTCAATCAATCCTCCTTCGTAGAAGCGAACGATCGACGTTCAATAATTTGATGAAAGTGAATTGAGGTGGAAAGATTTTCAGTGGGAGGAGAGAAGGCGACGTGAAGAGGAGGCGGTGTTTGATCCGCGCGAGCAGGAACGTGGTGAAAACGTAGTCATGACTTTTGAGGGAGAGAGGGGGGTGGTTTTGGGATTTTGATTTTTAGGTGAGGGCTCTTTAGGGAGCAAAAATAGTGCATGACAGATTGACAAAATCACTCACCCCCTCCGAATTGTCGTTACAAAGTTAGACTAGACTATCAATTGCTATACAAACATAAATTCAAATAAAACAACCACCAAGATAGGCCATTAGCAAGAGATAATGTTGCAAACCTCATGTTCAATATACCATTTCATTTAATCACTTCTCCGTATCTTTTGTTTTGAGACAAACTCATGACCTTATATAGGTAACTACATTATGCCATGAAGTGGACATTAACCACCCATGCACAAGGCGGTAATGTCACATTAATATATGATGTGTTGAGGAGGTAGGCATACAAACCCAAGCAAGAGATGGTTGTGTCACCTCACTAGTTACAACACTCCCCCTTAGATGACCATAATTCTAAGATATTGTCCACAATTGGTTTTGGACGCAATATTGCCTCATTAAAACTTCACTAGGAAAATTCAATGGGACAAAACCTCAATGAAGGGAAAATAGTACAGTGCGCAAATTGTCCAGAGTCTTTTGCAAAATCAGGTATCCCTTGATAATCAAATGACCAATGGAAGTTGAATTGTGAACTCGCTACATTTCATTAACAACATTTATCTTAAAATTAGGGTGAATTTATTGAAAATTGTTTTTTTTTCTTGATTTCCACAAACCAATTTTTTTTTTCGCTTGTGCATTCGAAGTGTTTGATAAATTACCATAGCACTATATCACAAAAATGATATGAAGTGAAGCAAAAAAGGTAGGAGTGGTGATGAAATTCAGCGGAAAGTAGAGAAGTAAAAAGACTTAAGAAAATATGAAGAAATTGTTGATATCAAATGAAGGAGTTAAGTGATTATACCTTATGGAGAAATTTGTTTGAGTGGAAGAGAGAAGAGACTTCATATATTTGCGTTACTAGTGAATAAAAAAAGGGACCTGGGTTTAGGGAGAGAAATGGTGTCTCTCTCGTGCAGAGATGGTCGTTGAAGAAGACGACTTAATGGGCTATTGACTATTGGGTTTGAGATTTACTCGGCCCAAAGGCGCTTTGTTTTGATACAACAACCGGGGGGGGGGGGGGGGGGGGGGGGGGCTAGTGTTGAATATGCCAGCAACATGAATAATTTTTTGGGTTATAGCAAATATCTCGTCAATTTTATTATAAAGCATTAGGGTGTGTGTGGACGCGCTCTACATGCACAAATATTCAATAATTTATTTAACTTATTCCATAACTTCAATAATAAGAATGCATAGAGTGTTGGCAGTGAAGTCTAAAATAAAAAATAACACCAAGCCAATATGCAATTTTTTACATCATTTTTGCATCCGAAGTTTCTCAAATTAGGGTTACAAAATTCACAATGAATCACCAATATTATAAACAAAAGGATTTGCACAAAACATTAAAAACTTCAAAATTCACAGTGAAGCCCCATTAGTAGGAA
The DNA here is from genome assembly GCA_963556465.1 of Berberis vulgaris. NCBI lineage: Eukaryota > Viridiplantae > Streptophyta > Magnoliopsida > Ranunculales > Berberidaceae > Berberis > Berberis vulgaris. The sequence goes on from OY747135.1 coordinate 70,519,795, forward strand.
CAAAAGGATTTGCACAAAACATCTTAAGTTTGTACGATTAGGGTTTCCAAAAAAAAAAAAACAAATTAGGAACAAAAGTATTTGCATAAAACAACAAAGCTTCTCCAATTAAGGATTAAAAAAATACAATGAAGCACCAAAATTAGCAACAAAAGGATTTACACCAAAGGTACCTGAAGAATAAGAAGAAGAAACATAGATCTTCCTTCTTTCGTCAACTCAAAAAAAGATTCGCTGGAATTTAAGAGAGGTGGAGAGATTTTCAGCAAAGTAGAGCTTTCAATCGCCGATTCAGAAATTTGACTACTCTAATCGATAACCGATTCAATCAATCCGCCTTCGTAGGAGGTTACGATCGCCATTCTGCCATTTGATGATAGTGAAGAGAGGTGGAGAGATTTTTAGTGGGAGGAGAGAAAGCGACGTGAAGAGGAGGCGGTGTTTGATGCGCGCGAGCATGAACATGGTGAAAACGTTAGAGTCTTGACTTTTGAGCAGTGTTCTAAAAATCGGTCTAGGCGGCCGCCTAGGCGGCGCCTAGGCGCTAGAAGGTGGAAAACCGCCCAGATTAATGGCTGGGCGGGCTGTCTGGGCGGCTGGGCGGGCTGGGCGGGTCTAGGCGGGTCTGGGCGGGTCTGGGCGGCCTAGGCGGGGTCTAGGCGGACTCTAGGCGGCCTAGGCGGACTCTAGGCGGTCTGGGAGATTTTTATTTTTTTAATTTTTTTTAATTTTTTTAAATTTTTTTAATTTTTTTAAAATTTTTAATATGGCTAATTGTGTTTTTATTTTATTTTATTTCCTACTTTTTAATAATAAACTATTTAATTATTTTTTATTCAGTATATGTCTAAATGTAGCAAATGATGATTACTTAATGGAATTCTCGAATGATCTGTCGGTACCAATTTTACTAATGTAGATTTTATCAAATATAACTGAGGTTATTTATGCAATTTGAAGAAAAATAAAAGAGTACACATTCAAATTTATATAAAGTACCCATCATGACCAACTTCAGTCATTTGAGTTTTAATAAATTTTGTTCACTATTGGTAATTTTTCATGTTTTTAAATTTTGCATATGTATACTGGCATTAAATTGGATGTAATTGATAATGTATTATGCTTAACTTTTGTAAATTATTAAAGTAATAATACAAAACCTAAGACCGCCTAGGTGCCGCCTAGGCGCCCGCCTAGGCACCCGCCTAGGCCCCTGGGCGCTAGGCACCTGCTCGCCGCCCGCCCAGCGCCTAGCGATTTTTAGAACACTGCTTTTGAGGGAGAGAAGGGGATGGTTTTGGGTTTTTGATTTTTAGGTGAGGGCTTTTTGGGGAGAAAAAATAGTGCATTAAAGATTGACAAAATCATTGTTCCCCTCCCAATTGCCGTTACAAAGTTAGACTAGACTATCCATTGCTATACAAACATAAATTCAAATAAAACAACCACCAACATAGGCCATTAGCAAGAGATCATGTTAAAACCTCATGTTCAATATACCATTTCATTTAATCACTTCTCTGTATCTTTTGTTTTGAGACAAACTCATGACCTTATATAGGCAACTATATTATGCCATGAGGTCGACATTAACCACCCATGCACAAGGCGGTAATGTCACATTAATATATGATGTGTTGAAGAGGTAGGCATACAAACCCAAGCAAGAGATGGTTGTGTCACCTCACTAGTTACAACACTCCCCCTTAGATGACCATAATTCTAAGATATTGTCCACAATTGGTTTTGGACGCAATATTGCCTCATTAAAACTTCATTAGGAAAATTCAGTGGGACAAAACCTCAGTGAAGGGGAAAAGAGTACAATGCGCAAATTGTCCGGGGTCTTTTGCAAAATCAGGTATCCCTTGATAATCAAATGACCAATGGAAGTTGAATTGTGAACTCCTTACATTTCATTAACAGAGATTTATCTTAAAATTAGAGTGAATTTATTGAAAATTGAGTTTCTTTCTTGATTTCCACAACCCAATTTTTTTTTTTTTTTTTTGAAGTGTTTAACAAATTACCATAGCCCTATATCAACAAAATTATATGAAGTGAGGCAAAAAATGTAGGAGTGGTGATGAAATTCAGCGGAAAGTAGAGAAATAAAAAGACTTAAGAAAAAATGAAGAAATTGTTGATATGAAATGAAGGAGTTGAGTGATTATGCCTTATGGAGAAATTTGTTTTAGTGGAAGAGAGAAGAGACTTGATATCTTTGTGTTACTAGTGAATAAAAAAGGGACACGGGTTTAGGGTTTATAGAGAGAGATGGTGTCTCTCTCGTGCAGAGATAGTCGTTGAAGAAGACGAGTTTATGGGGTATTGACTAATGGGTTTGAGATTTACTCAGCCCAAAGAAACTTTGGTTTGATACAACAACCGGGGGGCCTAGTGCCAAATATGCCAGCAACGGGAATAATTTTTGGGTTATAGCAAATATCTCGTCAATTTTATTATAAAGCATTAGGGTGTGTGTGGACGCGCTCTACATGCACAATTATTCAATAATTTTTTAACTTATTCTATAACTTCAATAATAAGAATGCATAGAGTGTTGGCAGTGAAGTCTAAAATCAGCAATAACACCAAGCCAAGATGCAATTTTTTACGTCATTTTTGCATCTGAAGTTTCTCCAATTAGGGTTACAAAATTCACATTGAATCACCAATATTACAATATTATAAACAAAAGGATTTGCACAAAACATCAGAAGCTTAAAAATTCACAATGAAGCACCAACAATAGGAACAAAAGGATTTGCACAAAACTTTATAGAGGTTGTCAGATTATGGTTTCCAAAAAAAAAAATAAACAAATTAGGAACAAAAGTATTTTACTTAAAACAATAAAGCTTCTCCAATTAGGGATTAAAAAAATACAATGAAGCACAGAAATTAGCAACAAAAGGATTTACACCAAAGGTACATGAAGAATAAGAAGAAGAAACATAGATCTTTTTTCTTTCGTTAACTCAAAAAATGATTCGCTGAAATTTAAGAGAGGTGGAGAGATTTTCAGCAAAGTAGAGCTTTCAATCGCTGAATCAAACTCCAATTAATAACCGATTCAATCAATCCTCCTTCGTAAGAGCTTACGATCGCCATTCAACGATTTGATGAAAGTAAAGAGAAGTGGACATATTTTTAGCGAGAGGAGAGAAGGCGACGTAAAGAGGAGGTGGTGCTTGATGCGTGCGAGCAGGAACGTGGTGAAAACGTTAGAGTAGACTATCAATTGCTATACAAACATAAATTCAAATAATACAACCACCAAGTAAGCCATTAGCAAGATATCATGTCGCAAACCTCATGTTTAATATACCATTTCGTTTAATGACTTCTCTGTATCTTTTTTTTATTTTTGAGACAAACTCATGACCTTATATAGGCAACTACATTATGCCATGAGGTGGAAATTAACCACCTATGCACAAGGCGGTAATGTCACATTAATATATGATGTGTTGAGGAGGTGGGCATACAAACCCATGCAAGAAATGGTTGTGTCACCTCTATAGTTACAACACTCCCCCTTAGATGACCATAATTCCAAGATATTGTCCACAACTGGTTTTGGACGCAATATTGCCTCATTAAAACTTCATTAGGAAAATTCAGTGGGACAAAACCTCAGTGAAGGGAAAAAGAGTACAATGCGCAAATTGTCCAGATTCTTTTGCAAAATCAGGTATCTCTTGATAATCAAATGACCAATGGAAGTTGAAATGTGAACTCGCTACATTTCATTAACAACATTTATCTTAAAATTAGGGTGAATTTATTGAAAATTGAGTTTCTTTCTTGATTTCCACTACCCAATTTTTTTTTTTTTTTGCTTGTGCATTCGAAGTTTTTGACAAACTACTATAGCACTATATCACCAAAATGATATGAAGTGAAGCAAAAAGGTACGAGTGGTGATGAAATTCAGCAGAAAGTAGAGAAGAAGTAAAAAGACTTGAGAAAAAAATGAAGAAATTGTTGATATGAAATAAAGGAGTTGAGTGATTATACCTTATGGAGAAATTTGTTTGAGTGGAAGAGAGAAGAGACTTGATATCTATGCGTTACTAGTGAATAAAAAAGGGACGAGGGTTTAGGGAGATAGACACTCCCTCGTGCAGAGATGGTCGTTGTAGAAGACATGTTAATGGGCTATTGACCATTGGGTTTGAGATTTACTCGGCGCAAAGGCACTTTGCTTTGATACAGCAACCGGAGGGCCTAGTGCTGAATATGCCAGCAACAAGAATAATTTTTTGGTTATAGTGAATATCTCGTCAATTTTATTATTAAGCATTAGGGTGTGTGTGGTCGCGTTTTATATGCACAAATATTCAGTAAATTTTTAACTTATTCTATAACTTCAATAATAAGAATGCAGAGAGTATCGGCAGTGAAGTCTAAAATCAAGAATAACACCAAGCTAAGATGCAATTTTTTACTTCATTTTTGCATCTGAAGTTTCTCCAATTAGGGTTACAAAATTCACAATGAATGACCAATATTATAAACAAAATAATTTGCACAAAACATCAAAAGCTTCAAAATTCACAATGAAGCACCAACAGTAGGAGCAAAAGGATTTGCACAAAACATCATAAGGTTGTCCAATTTGGGTTTCAAAAAAAAAACAAATTAGGAACAAAATTATTTGCATAAAACAACAAAGCTTCTCCAATTAGGGATTAAAAAAATCAATGAAGCACCAAAATTAGCAACAAAAGGATTTACTCCAAAGGTACCTGAAGAATAAGAAGAAGAAACATAGGCCTTACTTCTTTCGTCAACTCAAAAAATGATTCGCTGAAATTTAAAAGAGGTGGAGAGATTTTATGCAAAGTAGAGCTTTCAATCGCGGAATCAGAAATTTGACAGCTTCAATTGATAACCGATTCAATCAATCCTCCTACGTAAGAGCTTACGATCGATGTTCAACGATTTGATGAAAGTGAAGTGGAAAGATTTTCAGTGGGAGGAGAGAAGGCGACATGAAGAGGAGGCGGTGTTTGTTGCGCCCCAGCAAGAACGTGGTGAAAACGTTTAGAGCCTTGACTTTTGAGGGAGAGAGGGAGTAATTTTGGGATTTTGATTTTTAGGTGAGGGCTCTTTGGGGAGAAAAAATAGTGCATGACAGATTGACAAAATCATTGTTCCCCTCCCAATTGCTATTACAAAGCAAGACTAGACTATCCATTGCTATACAAACATAAATTCAAATAAGACAACCACCAAGATAGGCCATTAGCAAGAGATCATGTTGCAAACCTCATGTTCAATATACCATTTCATTTAATCACTTCTCTATATCTTTTGTTTTGAGACAAACTCATGACCTTATATAAGCAACTACATTATGCCATGAGGTGGACATTAACCACCCATGCATAAGGCGGTAATGTCACATTAATATATAATGTGTTGAGGAGGTGGGCATACAAACCCATGCAAGAGATGGTTGTGTCACCTCACTAGTTACGACACTCCCCCTTAGATGACCACAATTCCATGATATTGTCCACAATTGGTTTTGGACACATTATTGCCTCATTAAAACTTCATTAGGAAAATTCAGTGGGACAAAACCTTAGTGAAGGGAAAAGAGTACAGTGCGCAAATTATCCAGAGTCTTTTGCAAAATGAGGTATCCCTTGATAATCAAATGTCCAATGGAATTTGAATTGTGAACTCGCTACATTTCATTACTATTATGCAATAATTGTTATCGTTGTTGCCTCATTAAAATTCTTGCCAGTGAAACCCAGTGGAAAAAATGGACGAAGAGAAAAATAGTACAACATTCATCGAGGATATGATGAGTGCACATAATATTGCCTCATAGCACCTTGACAAGAAAATCTAGTGGGATAAAACTGTGTTGAAGGAAAATGAGTATCACTGCTCAACATCAATGTAGCATACTTCCGGATGCTCCTAGTCGAGTATACTTCTTGGTACCCCCCCCCCCCCCCCCCAATAATGACCCCCTCATGATATTAAAACTTTAATTACTTTGATGATTAAACTGACAAATGCTAATCTCGTAAACCAATTTTTGAAATGTTGATTTAGGAAGTGATTTGGTGAAGAGATCTGCAAGGGTGTCACTAGATCGAATCTGTTTGACTTTAATCACATGGTTCTTCTGAAACTCACATGGATAGAAGAACTTCACTGGAATGTGTTTCGTTCAATCTTTTTTAATGAAGTTTTCTTGCATTTGAACAATACATGCAACCTTATCTTCAAATGTTGTAGTAGGTTGATTAATAACTGATGGCAATTTACAATTATTTCTTATATATTGAATTAATGATCTAAGTCAAACATATTCTCGGCTAGCTTCAATGAGAGTAATAATTCCCATAATGATTTGATGAGGTAGTCACTAATGTTTGTTTAATAGATCGTCAAGAAATATTTGCATGCAATTTATAAATACGTAACTTGTCTGTGAATGACCCTTATGAGGGGTCAGAAAGATAGCCTGAATATGCAAAGCCAACTAGGTGAGAATGGTTAGATAAATCACAATAATAAAACAAACCAATATCAATTATCTCACGAAGATATCTAAATATTTGTTTAACTCTACTCCAATGTCTACGAGTAGGTGCATAACTATACATTGCTAATAGATTCACAAAAAAATGCTATATCAAGTATTGTACATTGTGCTAAGTATAACAATGCACCAACAACACTTAAATATGTTATTTCAGGATCAAGTATCTCCTCATTTTCTCTCTACTGGTAACCATGAGAAGAACTCAATATTGAAATTTATTCAGAGAGACATCTACTTGCATTTTATGTTTTCCAAATCACAGATATCTATTGGTAGAAATTCCTAGATAGTATAATAAAAAATTTCTTGAAAACTAAAAAACATTTTTCATGTGTTGGGTTGCATCTTGCAACTTGAAAAATATGTGACCAATTTTATGACTTTAAAGGTGTTTTTGTTTTTCAAAATTGACCAAAATACAGACCAATTGGTTTTACATGACTATGCTTGCCATAGCCTAGATTTTATTATACCCAATTCCACGAGTTTACCAAGTCTACCAACAGTGCATCTTGAAAACATTTGTTTTCCAAACACATATTTGACTTCTAAGTTGTTCTCAAGCTGTCCCATTCTGTAATCCTTAATTCTAGTTCACTGTATTGTTTCCAGTCTAGGTGAATTCATTATCTCTGCTCCTAAACTGAAGTATCTCATGATGAAAGATTTATACACAAAAGAAAACCCAAGTTGTATCATTATGATACATGCTCTGAATCTCATATCATTGAAGTACGAAATGGATATTATGTGTATATGTTATATTGAGAGTTGTTCTGAACTGGATAGTGCATGTATAACGTAAATGCTCCGGATTGTGTTTATGAGACTGAAAATGGTGTGGCAGATATGAAGGAAGAGTATGATGAACAGATGATAAGTTGCTTCAGAGCAATTTGCAATGTAAAATCTTTAACATTGTCAACTTCGTTCTTGAGGCATGCTTTCCAGTAAAAACTCTTATCTTTCAATAAAAAATGATTTTTCAGGACACTGATTACAAAATCAAAGCAACTAGGAAATGGAATCAGATTAGTTTTCCACGAGAAAATTTAATGCTTTGTAGTCACCAAGCAACTTGTACATTTTATCTGCCCTTAAGTCTCTACACGGTCACATGAAAAAGTTAGTAGTGTAATAATAAAAATAAAACAAAACCAATAAAAGAGTTTCTCTATCAAATGTGTCAAGAGTTTTATTTAGGAGGTATGTGAGGGTCTTGATGCCCAACACCAATATATGCTTAGTGTTGGGGTTGACGTTTACTAGTATTGAAGTATCTAAGCAAACCTTCTATGACGGTTTGTTTCCATGTGCTAAGTTTATTTTAGAACCTCTGACTTTATTAGAAAGACTGCCTTTGTAATTTTGTCACTTATGGTATTTTTGGCTGAAAACATGGCTCATGAGAGACTTTTCTAATGAAATAATGCACTTATTCATTCGCCCGAACTTGAAACTCTTCGCCTAGATATATCTAAGCCTGGGGTAATAAACATAGAACCAATTACTTTTCATTTCTAATGAGTATGTATATTTTATAAGGTGCATCATTTATCTGATGCATAATTCTTTTCAATTGTTATGTAGGGATTATGCTTAGAGGATAAGATGGACCTAGATGACGAGGTAAGTCATCTAGCAACTCATGTTTCATTGATATTTAATTCTTAAAAACAAGTTGGAAGGCTATGAAGCAAACTGTTTTAATGATAACTTCTCTTTACTGTTTAGAAGAAGTTCAATTGCAATGGGAAGGCAAGGTTTTCTTCAAGCTACCTATTGCATAACCTCAAGGTTGTCGAGATGCAAGATTTTTTTGGTCGCAACAATGAATACAAGTTTCTTGAAATATTGCAAGAGGTTGCTTCAGTCCTGGAGAGATTGGTTATTTATCCTTCTAATGTCAAATCAACTGAGAAATAAAGTAAACTTAATAAATTCAGTAAGAAGCTATCATCATTCCCTAGAGCATCAACAAGTACAGAGATGTTGTTCATCTAGATTATAAAGTTGAATCTGGTAAGCTATTATTTGGAAATTGTCATTATCTTAGCTCGGCTTTATCCTCTTTTTTTGTAAAATTGTAATTACTGTTATCTGGAAATGAGGTTTCCTTGTGATTTTCTTCTATGAATTCATACAGTGCATGATTCAATTTGAATATTGAATCCCTCTAGGGATAGTTGACTGTCAATAAGCATTTTGGACATCATGAAAGATCTTTGAAAACAATTTAACTAAAAAATCTATGTTCTTGAGAAATGCTTTTACCACAATAAATCTATCATTTACCAACAAAAAAATTTCTACAAATTTTTATTTCCTTGTTAATATGGTATCATTGTCAATGAAAAAAAAAATCATTGAAAAAGCCATAAACTTATTACTTTTTTCCAACAAAATATATTTTGTGGGAAACTTTCCTTGTTAAATAGGTTACGAGAATCATTCCCTCTAAACTTAATTTCCCGCCGAATTAATTTTAACAATGAAATATTTTTTATGGCCACAAAATACTAGTTCCTTGTTATGGCATCACCTGAAATGAAATATTTTGTTGTTAAAGAAGACTAATTTTAAGAACAATTCACTTTCTTTTTTAACTAAATATTAACACATATTCATCTCTCTTTAGTAAGGAAATATGTTTTCCTAAATAATAATCACATTATTAGTGATGGTACACCAAACCGTCCTCTGATCAGCACAATACACGTGTCATGATAATCTCGTCAACAAAACGAAACGGGCCTGATTGCATGCTCAATCTAGCAAGGCCCAAACAACAATAAGCCCATCATTGCCAGAATCCAGACAATCGAGTTCGAGTTGCATTGAGCTAGTAAGCCCACATGTCACGTAGTCAGGCCCAATACTCGTAAGACCTCTAAGGCAAGTATCAAAGAGATCTACCCAAGATAGGCATGCCAAAAACACATTGGATCCGACTAGGAAACATATATTAAAGTGTAAGTTGGACAATGAAATTTCCTTGCATGGACAACACTTAGAAAGGAAAACCTTTGTTGCAGATCTAAGAGCACAAGTTGTGAAGGGAAACTATTACACATGGACAACTCCCAATCAGGAAAAAATCTCCACAACAAGATCACTTTCCCTAAACTACGCCACCAAAGGCCTAGCCGAACGAGGACTCCTTCACTATAAAAGGGATATAAGGTCGATGAAATTGAGGTAGGAAATCAGCCAGCTGATGCGATATTTTAGTAGCACAAAACTTAATACCCTGCTTTATTATTGTAGTATAGAATAAGTATGGATCGTTCTGGACCAAGGATTAGAGGGTTTGTCAATTAACACTAAGAATAGCTAAAAGACAACTAACAACCTAATTAAGTAAATAATGGGGGATTGGATTTTCTAAGTTAAACTATGAAAATAACTATCAAAATTACTATAAAGATAATAAAACTAAAGGGATGGCAAAGATGAGAAAAATGCTAAGGGTTTATCTCCAGACACCAAACATATGCTCATAAATCAATCTTCAATAATCACTTGCTAATTCGTGAGAGACAATGCTCAAGATTAACCGTGATCAACACTGCATTAATCTTATTATTTTCCCAAGTTCGTTGAATTAAACTTAGCGATGCTTTCAAACTATTCTTATCATGCTGTCTAATCAGGAATCACAAGTTAGATAACAATCTAAGATCATTAAGTTTTGTGGAAAATATGAACACTAACTAGGCAATTACAAATATGATCAACATCTTGTTCTTACCTAGGTATTTACGTAACCTTACCAACGTTCCTTGGTATTTACTACTTGTGAGTACAAGATTATAACAATTAGGTGAAACTCTCATATACTCTAGCCCCAGAGCCTAGCATGCTTACTAAGTTGGCCACCTTAACAAACATACAAAGAAAAGTTCTCTATAAAGCAGTTAAGCAAAACACGATCACTAATAGCAAAGAAAATTAAATTCAATTAATCTATAAAACACATGTTCGGGGCTTTGAATCCACCCCTAACTAATAAGAGTTTAGCTAGACATATTAATTATGTTCAAACAGTAATCCATAATCAAATATCAAACTAAAATAAGTAAAAGAGAGGTTTAGAGATGAAAAATGTTGTCGCCTGTGCGTGGTGGTAGAGAATAATTCGATGGGTGCGAATAGCGCAAAGATAAGAAAAATAACCTATCCTCTTCCTCTTCGCGATCTACCTTCTTCATTCCTCTTATCTGCTGATCTACTCTTTGTGTGTGTGGCTGTGGCTGATGGAGGTGATGAAAGGAATGGGGACTATGGGATGTTGGGTTAAGAAAAGAGGGTATATCGATGAAGGTGCAAGAAAGTGATGGAAGGACGGCGATTGCAGGCGGCTGGCAATTGTGATGGTGCTCGACGGTGGTTATTGTTGCTGATGGACTGTTGCAAGGAGGAGGGATCTGTGAGGATGAGTTCGCGACAGAGAAACGACGACGAGATTGAGGGGCGGTGTTGGGCTGCTGGCGGTGATGGTTGTGGAGGATAATGGATCTCGATTGGGTTTAGGGTTGTGTGATTGCAATGAACTGTCGAAGAGATGGATGTTGGAGGTGGTGTAGCTGATGTCGCGAGGATGGGTGGTTTGTGAAAGGGATGAGAAAGATCCGGTGCGAGATGGACGATGAAATCAAAAAAGAAGGTGGACGGTGGTTTTGTGGGGACTATTGATGATGAGGTGGAGGCTTGCTGCTGCGAGGATGAGGAAGTTGTGGATGGATGCGTGGATGATGAGGCTATTCCTAGATGATTTTTCCAAAGCAATGTATCATCCCTTTTATAATTGTTTTCTGTTTGGTTTCCTTTTTTGCATGGTTTCATTTTGCAATCAATATTTCTAAATTTCCAATTTGCTTCACTTAGCATCTATTTTGGAATCTTGTATTTGGAAACCTAAACAAACACGGAAATAGAAATTAGTACCATAATTAACAAGTAATAGCCAAAAATATATATATAGAAATATGGTGCTAAAAATAGCCTAATTATGCTTCTATCAAATTCCCCCACACTTATCTTTTGCTAGTCCTCGAGCAAATCCAAGAAACAAAATAATAAAAGACTCAAATGACTCAATCTATATTTTCCAACATTTGTCTCAAAGATTTTCAACGGATCATGACATGTTAAGATTATTTGTAAACACAAGATTAAATCCACATCATTCGAAAATTAATACACGTTCATAGCAATGATATAAAAATTCACAATTAAATCAATCCAAGTGACTATGAAATTCAAGCGCGTGCCAAGAAGAATTAACCCAAAAATTTCACTGGGAGCACTCTTTTCTTTTTCACTGATTGTTTGGTAAAATCATTCTTCCTATTCTAGTTATATTTGAGAGGATTGATGTAAAAGGGAAACAAATAGATCACATATGATATAACAAGAAAGAAAGACATTTTCTGATTTTTTTTTTTTTTTTTTGTCTTTTAAGATATATGATCTCATAGAAGGAATGTTACTACTTGACACTATATGACACTATATGACACTACTTGACACTGAATGTAAAAGGAATGACACTACTTGACACTAGTGACACTATATGCTCATAATTCATTCGAATCTCCACAACATGACATTGCAATACACACTCAATCAAAAGGTCTTAATTCAGGTTATAATGAGGCCAATGGTCAAGGGAAGAGAAAGAACGGATACTGAATTTTCAATGGGCTTAAAGAAATGGTGAAAGCATGCAATAAGATTAGAGACATTAGCAAGGAATCACACGGTTCAAGACATAAGTAGGAAAAGGAAGTGTCCTACTGATAATGTCTCTGCAAAGCATAATGATTAGGTTAGGGATAGAAAATGAGGGTAATGAAACAAAAGGCTAAATAAAAGGCTCAATGGGGTTAACCTAAAGGCAATATATCATGGATCAGGCTTATTTGGCAATAGTGGAAATTAGGTGTCTTATCCATGTCAAGCATGTTATGCAATTCAATATAATGCTTTAAACGAAATTAATACAAGTTCTAGTGTTTAATCCTTAATTATGAAAGCAATCCAAGTAGCAACCAAAGCAAAACAAAATTGAGATCATGCAACGAATTATTATTGACAAAAGAAATGAAAGACGACCTAACTAAAAACTCTCAAAATCAAAGGAACAATAGGCTCAAAACTCACATACGGGTTATAATGAGTTAAATTCAGTTAAGCATGCTGCGAATACCAATTACTCAGTTGATTACATGTGAATTTACATATGATAACCATGAATAAGTATTAACTAAAGAATAATACTAGATCTTAAATCATGCTTATAAATCACCTTAAAGTCATGCAATTAAAAACCAAATCTCATCATTGTGTTGGAAAGTATCCTAAGACTCAAAACAACTATAAATATTTTTTTATGACACTAATACCAACAAAGAAAATAAAAACCAACATTTTTTTTAATGGACTGACCATTTTTATTTTTTAAATTATTTCAAAATAATAACAACGTTTGTTTCCCCCACACTTAAACTTAACATTGTCCTCATTGTTAAAAATTATAGGACATGTAATGAAAGATTTAAAAGTGTAAAAAAAAACTACTAATAAACAAAAACAAAAATAATGAAAATAAAATAAAGGGATAAAGAAAGCAAATCTGATTGGGTTTCCCCCCAAGAAGCGATTGTTTTAACGTCGTGTAGTCTGACGATATATCCAATTAATCCTCATAATAAGTGAGAACATGGAGTGATACGTCCTCCACGTCATGCTTTACAAATGACTCATAATAGGGCTTAAGTCGATGACATTTCACTTTAAACTCCTTCCCGGTTGTGAAACTCTTAATCTGTATAGCACCAAGGGAGAAAACATTAGTAACAATAAAAGGACCAACCCATTCAGAATGTAACTTACCAGTTCTAAGACATGATTGGAAAAACAAGACTTTCATTCCAACGACAAAAGTATTTCTATGGATCATCTGATCATGAAAAACTATGGTATTATCCTTATAATTGCTTTTACTATCATAGGCCTCATCCTGAATCTTTTCGAGCTCATTCAACTGTAATTTCTTCCGTTTCTTTGTATCATAGGGAACTCTATTGCTCTCATATCCAACGGCAGTACTGATGGTGATCTCAAGTTCATCCTTGTTTCTGACTTCTGACAATTTATGGGCCAAATTGTCATTCACATTATTAGAAAAACAAGAATGATTTTTAGTAGGATATCTCGTGGCTTCAAAGATGTTGAAGCCAATCACATCACCATCAAATTCCATGGTCAGTTTCCCCGCATGCACATCATTATTTGTCTTCGCAGTTTTCATGAAGAGGCGCCCTAAAAGAAGAGGCAAAGGTGTTGAAAATTCTGAATCTTCCATCTCAAGCACATAGAAATCTGCTGGGAATATCAAATGGTTAACTTGCATCAACACATCTTCCAACAAACCTCGAGGATATGCATTAGAACGATCAGCTAATTGAATAATAACACCATCATTTTTTAGCTTTCCGAGATTCATAGATCGATAAGTAGAATACGGCATAACATTAATTGAAGCACCTAAGTCTAGCATTGCATTTTCAATTTTAGTATTACCGATAACACAAGGGATAGTGAAACTACCCGGATCCTTACATTTCAGCGACAATTTCCTTTGAAGAACTGCGGATCTCCGTCTCGAAGTCGTCTCTTTGTTGTGCAAAGATCCTTAAAAAAATTTCCATACTTAGGCACTTGCTTAATAGCATCAAGAAACGGAATATTAACTTGGACCTTTCGGAAGGTTTCCAAAATTTCCTTATCCTGTTCATCTTTCCTAGAATTGGCAAACCTACCTGGAAAAAGCACAAAAGGTGGAGAAAGATTAGCATAAACTAAATTTGGAATGCTCACCTTCTTAACTGAGGGCTTTGGTGTCAAAACGATGGCCCTAAAACTCAGCTTCCCTATTTCGGCTCTGTTTAGGGACTATTGGCTCATTCTCAATTTGCCTACCACTCAATGTAATTGCTTTTGCAGTTTCAAACCTGCCTTTCGGATTTGGAATGGTAGAACTAGGAAGTTTTCCTTGCTCGCGAATTTGTCCAATAAACTCAGCTATTTGTCCCATCTGTAGCTTCAAATCTGCTATATCTTTTGCTTGGTTCTATTGAGAAATAGTTAACGATTTCAAATTTTCATCATAATTAAGGGGCATACCTGAATTGTGCTGAGGTGGTTATGGTGGTCTTTGAAAGAAACCAGGGGTGGTTGATTCGAAGCTTGTTGTTGAGGTTGTTTCGAATTTCTCCATCCAAAGCTGGGGTGATTTCTCCAACCTTCATTGTAAGTGTTCGAATAAGGATTATTCCTATAGTGATTTTGCCTCTGAAAACCTACTGCATTAACATTCTCCCAACCGTCATTCTCAATCAGTTGAGGACATTGATCAGATGGATGTCCTGGCTTAGTGCACACGCCACAAACTTGTGCAACTCCTAGCACATTCGGCTTCCCTAGAGCCTAAGTCACAAGTGAAGTAAGATTAGCCATTTGAGCCTCCAAACTAGAATTAGTACTCACCTCATGGACCTGACGTGAAGGCTATCCAATTCCTTCATACTGTTGGGCATTTAAGGCTCGGTTTGCAATCAAAGTCTTTGCTGCTGCTGGAGTTTTATCAACCAAAGCTTCTCATGCCGCTGCATCTAACATCTGTCGCTCAAGAGGAAACATTCCCTCATAAAAGTATTGAATCAAAAGTTCATCCTTCATCTGATGCTACAGACATGATGCTATGAGAATTTTGAAGCGCTCATAGTAAGCTGGATATGATTCTCCTGGACCTTGCTGTATACCACTGATTTTCTTCCTCAACAAGATAATTTTGGAAGTTGAGAAAAATTTCTCTAAAAACACCTTCTTCATGTTATCCCAAGAATATACTGTTCTGGAAGGTAGTTCATAGAGCCAATCCTTAGCTCTATCAGTTAGAGAAAATGGAAATGCTCTCAATTTTAGAATGTTCTCATCCACAATCATTGGCGTCATACTGGAGCATACAATTTCAAATTCCTTTAAATGTTTATTTGGATCCTCCATAGAAAGACCAACAACGTCGTGCGGAGTGGACTTTTCAGGCACTTCCATGCAGGCCCTATTATGCCTAAGTCATCTCCGAAGAAGACTGGTGGTGGTCGTTCCAGGAAAAGGAGGTTCACAACATCGAGCCCTTCAAAGCAGGCTGAGTTGGAGGTGACCATGCCGCTTATCGGCCATCTCAGGAGAAGCCGGGTTGGAGACATATTTCGGAATATGATGAAGTAGGCTAAATTTCAACTCGAATGACTCTGTCTTGCCCTGCACGGCCGTTGGATACTGAATGCACAGAGAGGCGGCATTGTCCAAAGTGGATGCTAAAAGTTTATTAATAGATCTATTGTCTCCCATGTCGAACTCTTCAGATTCAGATTCAAAGCTAGATGTTTGTGACTCTTTTGTTTCTCTCCTTCGTCTTCTAAATGTTTTCTCAGGCTCTGAATCGTATTCTAATAAGTTTTTGCTAGATCTCCTATTGCACATGAACTGGTACCTGAGATAAAAATAGAAAAACGAAAAAATCAATAAAAAGAAAATTAAATGAATAAATAAAAACTAATGAAGTAATTAACAATTTTACTAATCCTCGACAACAACACCAAAAATTGATGCGCTATTTTAGTAGCACACAATTTAATACCTTGCTTTGTGATTGTAGTATAAAATAAGTAGGGATCGTTCTGGACCGGGGATTAGAAGGCTTGTCAATTAACACTAAGAATAGCTAAAAAGACAATTAACAACCTAATTAAGTAAATAATGGGGGATTTGATTTTCTAAGTTAAACTATGAAAATAACAACAAAAATTACTATAAAGATAATAAAACTAAAGGGATGGCAAAGATGAGAAAATAACTAAGGGTTTATCTCCACACACCAAACATATACTCATAAATCAATCGTTAATAATCACTTGCTAACTTGTGAGAGACAATGCTCAAGATTAACCGTGATCAACACAGCATTAATCTTATTATTTTCCCAAGTTCGTTTAATTAAACTTAGCGTCGCTTTCAAACTATTCTTATCATGCTATCTAATCAGGAATCGCAAGTTAGATAACAATCTAAGATCATTAAGTTTTGTGGAAAATATGAACACTAACTAGGCAATTACAAGTATGATCAACATCTTGTTCTTACCTAGGTTTTTACTTAACCTTATCAACATTCTTTGGTATTTACTACTTGTGAGTACATGATTATAATAATTAGGTAAGACTCTCCTATACTCTAGCCTCAGATCCTAGCATGCTTAGTAGGCCACCTTAACAAACATACAAAGAAAAGTTCTCTATAAAGCAATTAAGCAAAACACAATCACTAATAGCATGGAAGATTAAATTCAATTAATTTATAAAACACATGTTCGGGGCTTCGAATCCACCCCTAACTAAGAAGAGTTTAGCTAGGCATACTAATTATGTTCAAACAGTAATCCATAATCAAATATCAAACTAAAATAAGTAAAAGAGAGGTTTAGAGATGAAAAATGTTGTCGCTTGTGCGTGGTGGTAGAGAATAACTCCATGGGTGCGAATAGTGCAAAGATAAGATAAATAACCTCTCATCTTCTTATTCTTCACGATCTTCCTTTTCATTCCTCTTATCTGCTGATCTACTCTTTGTGTGTGTGGTTGTGGTTGATGGAGGTGACGAAGGAATATGATGAAGTAGGCTAAATTTTAGCAACCGAGGGAAGCTCGTCAAACGTTTTCCTCATTGATTCATTCTCCTCAGTAAGAGTTGGAGCCACAAATTTACATGCACAGACCAGTGAGACAACATATCAATTTCTATGAAAGCACTACAAATAAGGAGACGCATTGCACTCACCAAGATCAAATTTGAAGTGCCTGACAAGAGGACGCCCATCCACCTTGAAGTACGGGGAATTAGAAGAAGCCAATAAACAATTTTTTTGCCAAAACTCAAAGTCAACAAACAAGGACCCCAAACACTTCAGAGTACTCAACCAACAGACTCCATGGGCATTAAAACGAGGGAAAGTAAGCAAGTGCAGTATCCGCGGAGTTAGCAGATGCCCAGCGAGCTTGGCCTTGATGAGGACAACAATCAAAATCCTAAACCCGTCAAGCGCCATTTGAGCGGGAAGAATACGAAGGTGTGCAAAAAAGCGCCAAATATCCTCCGGAGCTGGAAAGCAAAGCCCTGCTTGGAACATGCCTTTGTGCAAGGCAATGAAGCCTTGCAAAGCATCAACGGATTGTGAGTAGCACTCAACGGGACAAGTTGTGAATATTCAAGAACCCCATAGTCCTCACGAAGTTTATCCAGTCGGGCCCTTTCTATTCCCGGTAAAAAGTATGGCAAGCACAGAGTTTGTTCTTTCCAGGGATAAGTTCGACGATGTCCGCCATAAAGCGAAAGTTTTTACTTTTAGAAAAAGCAAAGAGAGATTTACAACCAAGGACATAGAGAAAAGAGAGGACGCGAAAGAGATGCAAGGTAAAAGGACTACCAAAAGTGGCGGCTTATATAAGCAAGAAGCAGTCATGCCTTCTCTCCTTGCTAAACGGTCACGAACTCATTTAATGACGTGCGCCACTTGAGACAACATTTCGGGTTCAAACATATTCATCACAACTATACAAAGTCTATCAAAACAATTTAGTGGATCAATGAGATGACCCACTAACTCAGGAGAAACAGCTGATGATACACCAAACCGTCGTCTGATCAGCACCGTACACGTGTCATGATAATCTCGTCAACAAAATAACGGAGGCCCAATTGCATGTTCAATCCAGTAAGCCCATCATTGGCAGAATCTAGACAATCGGGTCCAAGTTGCAATGAGCTAGTAAGCCCACACGTCACGCGGTCATACCCATACTCGTAAGACATCTAAGGCAAGTATTTGAGAGATCTACCCAAAATAGGCAGGCCAGCAACACATTAGATCCGACTAGGAAACATATATTAGAGTATAAGTCGGACAAAGAAACTTCCTTGCAAGGACAACACTCATAAAAGGAAACCTCTTCCGCAGATCTACGAGCACGAGTCGTGTAGGGAAACTATCCCACATGGAGAGCTCTCAATTAGGAAAGGATCACTACAACAAGATCACTATCCCTAAACTACGCCACCAAAGGTCTAGCCTAACAAGGACTCATTTACTATAAAAAGGAGATAAGGTCAATGAAATTGAGGTGCGCAATATAACCCAGTTTATAGTTTTAAGTCTTTCCTAAGCCTTATATAACTTAAGCATCGGAGTGTCATCGGCCACCACACGGTGGTCCTTGGCTCACGTTTGCTACCTGTGCAAGTCTAGGTAAGCAGCGAGGAAGGAAAACAGAAATCGAATACATCAATTAGTAATGATTCGGTTCGTTGATAATGATTGATAATTTTTTTCCATTAGTTTTTTCTTGTTGAAACTCGTTTACTAATTTATAGCAACAAAGTAATATTTAATTGAAAATTGTTACACTATTGGCAACATTTTTTATTTAGTTGGAAGCAATATCTTTTTTAATGAAATCTTTGTACCAAGGAAATATAATTTTGTTGGTAATCATAACCTTGTTGGTAACATTTTGTTTTCGAAGGTAAAAAGTGATAATTAATTTAATGAAAATTTATTTCTCGTTAAAGCTCACTACCTATTAGTATACTCACTATAAGAAATGTGTTATTTTCCAACAAAATTTTATCAACAAATTTTATTTTCCTTGTTAATATGTTACTATTTCCCAAAAAAATAAATTTCATTGGAAAAACCACAAAGTTGTCATTTTTTTCAAAAAAATCTATTTTGTTAGCAACTTTTCTTTGTTAAAAAGGTGGCAGGAAATATTCCCTCCAAAATTTTCTCACCAACATTATTTAGCAACAAAATATTTCTATGTCAATGAAATTTTAGTTGTTGGTAATTATGACATCATTTACAATTAATTGTATCATTGCTAATAAAGATTAATATTATTGACAAATATTGTCTTGATAAATATACTATAATAGTTATTCGTCTCACTTCAACAATTAAACAAAATTTTCTAGTCATTATCACAGTATTGACAACAACTTATTTGATTACTTATGAAATTTTTTCCATGAAATTTATTTATATTTAAAACTCCTAACTTTTTTACAGTGGCAAAATATTATTTCGTTGAAAAGTTGTATTAGTAGCAATGATACTGTCATTTGAAAAATCAATAACATTAATTATAATATTATTGGTAACAATCTATTTCGTTGCTAAATATTGATAAAATTTTCCATGAACTTTCTATCTTTTTAGGGGCGTGTTTTCTTACTTACACCAATATAACCAATTTCAATAACATATCTAGCAATCAAATGCTATTAGTATTTTGTTGATAATTATAATGGTGTTATTGTGGATTTCTTTTCATTGTGAAAAGTATTAAATATTTCACATAAAACTTATAGTCGTTAAAATAATTAGTCTTAATTTATAGTGACGAAATATTATTTATTGGTCCCTATTATATACGTACTAATGTAATCAATTTTCGCTCTCCTTCTCGGCCTTGACCTGAACCTGCACAAGTAGCACACGTGAGCCAAAGACAACCGTGTGGCGGCTGATGGCACTCCGATGCTTAACTTAGATAAGGCTTACGAGAGGCTTAAAGTTCTAAATTGAGTTTTGTAGCATACCTTTGTTCATCAACCTTATCTCTATTTTATATTGTGAGGGTCCTTGTTCGGCTAGGCCTTCGGCAGTGTAGTTTAGGGAAAGAGATCTTGCTGGAGATTTTTTCCTAGTTGGGAGTTGTCCATGTAGGGTAGTTTTCTAAATCTGCGTGAGAGGTTTCCCTTTCGGAGTGTTTTCCATGCAAGGAAGTTTTCATTCCCTACTTATACTCCAGTATTTGTTTCATAGTCGAAACCAATGAATTGATGGCATGTTTGCCTTGGGTTGATCTCTCGGATACTTGCCTTATAGGACGTATGAATATTGGGCCTGACTCCGTGACTTGTGGGCTTAGTGGGGCATTACAACTTGGATTCGACCTTCTGGATTCTGCCAATAATGGGCTTAGTGTTGTTTGGACCTCGCTGGATTGGGCATGCAATCAGGCCTGCTTTGTTCTGTTGACGAGACTATCATTACACGTGTACGGTGTTGATCATAGAACAGTTTGATGTATCATCAGCTACTCCCCCCGAGTTGATGGGCCAGCTCACTAGTCCACCGAGTCATTTCATGAAGAAACTGTGCAACCGTGATGGTTGAGTCTGAATCATTTCCTCGAGCGGCATGTTTTATTAATTGGGAACGCATCTGCTTGAAAGAGAAAAATGCAGGAGTTATGTTTTCTATGTAGATCTCATTTCTGCAGAGCTTTGCTTCTCTACTCTTTTGATATCAGAGATTTCATTTTGTCGTACCGCATTTCGTGTTTTTGACCTTACTCAACTTTCGTAATTGAAAGCTTGTACGATCTTCCATGGCGGGTCAGAATCAGTTTTTCAATGAACTGTTCGCTAAGGGCTGCAAGTTCTTCGAGGATAGGTTACTCTCCCAATCAGATCTTAAAGTTTTTCGTGCAACATATGGGATTCCTGATGATCTGGTGCTCTTTACGCTGGGCTCTCTGGCACCCTTGTTCCCTCAAGAGAGGTTCGTCCATCTTCACCGAGGTATGCTTCAATCAGGCATCTGCTTTCCTCTTATTAAGGAAATTTGGGACTTCCTGGCATACCTTGGCATTGTGTTTGCTCAACTGGTGTCGAACAGGTAAAGGACTGTGATCGCCATTCTGATTAGGGCAAAGGATGTTGGTGTCCAAGTATCTTCGAGAGCGATCCAACTACTCACTTCCCTTGGGATAAACGAGCACGCTGTGTGCATGCTGACTTCGCTGGACTGCTTTGGCAATCTGCCTGACGATTTTAAGTCCTGGCAAAAGTTTTGTTTCTTGGCCCCTGCGGACTTGAGGTATTTCGAGCTTGCTAGTCGTCCGGTCGAGCAGGAATTCAGGCAACTGAGTAAGTTCAGTTCCATTTTTTACCGTGCTCGTGATTATTGACTATTGAACTGATATCTTTTTTTGTAGGGAATTCCCAACTTCGTTCTTTTCTGCTAAGGATAAAATTGTTCTTGATGCATTTTGCGACATGCCCCGCATACAGATAGATGACGTTGTTTAGTCTTCTAATATCAAGCGTAGCGAACTAGGGGCTCATTGGATGAAGCTCGCACCCTTTTTAGAGTTATGAAGCCGAAGTTCGAAGGTGTATCCGCTTCGAAGAAGAAGAAGTTTTTGAAGATTAAGATTTTGAGCCCTTCAAGGAGGGCAGAATTAAATGAGGTGCTTCTTCTCTTATGCGGCTGAAAAGGTCACGTGTTTTGTCTAGGCCTGTTCGGGAGCATTGAGCTTTGTCCGAGGGACGTGAAGCTGTCGGGCATGTTCTTGATTCATCTACTGAGGAGGAGACTGTTGTGTCTGAGGGGCATGATGCTCGGGTAAAGGCCCCTGCTTCCCTTCTTGGATTGGAGAGGGAGTATCTGCAAACAGTGGGTGTTGAAAATGTAACAAAACTGAGTATGGTGCAGGAAAAGGTTCTGAACAAAACGTTGTTGCAGGCAGCCGTGGAAGCTTTGTCCGGTCGTCCCTTTTCATTGAAAGACTTTGAGTGTTGCCCCTCTTTGGATCGCGACCCCGCTAGGTCTGCTGAAGAGTCGCTTGAGTGTCGACCTTATGGTGAAAGGTCCCCTCTACATCGCTCGTACTGTCCTCTGTCCCATTCTTTTCTCCATATTGCTGTGATGACGGGTCCGAGAAATAACTCGTTCTTTCTTCCCCGTCAACTGATTCTGAGTCGGCTCGTGAAAGAGAGTCGATCATTGCAAGTAAAGAGAAAGGTGTAGACAAGGGCCCTAATGCAGTGAAGACAGTGAAGGGTGGTGCTGGAGTGATTCTGATCCCGAAGGATCTCCATCCGGATGCACAAATTAGTCTGTTTGCTCCAAACGTGGTAAGGATGAACAACCAAGCTTGGCACCAAGAGGTTGACATCTCGTATGCCTCCAAGAAGCACATTAGCAGGTGGAATGACTGGTTTGCGAACTGTGCTCCAAAACCAGTGGGAGAGACGCTGGGAAAGCGCATGGATAAGGGGCATAAGCATCTCATGTTGGGGATGTTATACCTTAATCAAGTGGTCATCGCTGGGACTGAAGTCGAGGCCACTCGTGAGAGAATGTACACCATGGAGAAAGTCTTTGCAAATTTGTAGAAGTCATACTCTGACGCTCTCTACGAGATTGAGTCATTGAGGAAGCAACTCGAGGCTTATTCAGATGCTGGAACGGAGTCCTGGCGCACAAGGTCAGAGGCTCGAAGGATTCCATTGGAAACGCTTGAGTCCAACCTAGCGAGGGCAGTGTCTACGAGGGATCGATTCGAGAATGTACTGAACCTTGTCTGTCATGACTTGCAATTGCCCGGGAGACTGTAACTGGAGTAAAGGCTGAAATGTCGGCTCTGAATGTCGAGACGGCCAAAAAGGAGTCTGAATGGACTGTCCGATGTCAGCAGTTGGAGGATGATGTTGATTTTAATGCCAAGAGTGTGCGAACCACGAAAGAGCAGCTCCTTCTGGCACAGAATGAACTAAGTATTGTTAATAATAAACTAGGTGTCAAGCAGTCCAAGACTGACATGCTGTCGGCCAAGCTGGAGAGAGAGCTTGGTAAATCAACGGTGCGCGAGGAGAAGCTTGTTAAGCCCCAGGGCAAGTTTGAGTTCAGCAGAGTCGTGCATGGAAGGTTGAAGTTGTTGGAGTTGTTGAATGATGAGAGATCCTGATGCTCTGAGTATGAAGAGGTGGCTTATGCGGAGTTTAGAGTGGACTCAAATATGTTGAAAGAATAAGGTGACCCTAATGAGGGTGATCAAAAGGCCACACATAAAAATGTGTCCTCAGCTTCCTCCACTACTAAGACTGACTTTATTGTATCTAAACTTCTTCTTGATGACGAGTGAACCTTGTACTTTTTGGCTTTTAAATGAATAACATTCTATACTTGTGCATCCTTTTTTATGCATCCAAATCCCGTCCTTCTATAAGTTTGACCTGCAAAATAGATGTCAGACTGCTAAATACCACATTTTTGGTGGCCGAAGGCACTCCGATGCTTAAGTCAGCAACTCTGTTGGAAAAGGAAATAAATCTGAACAAAACTCAGTTAAAATTGCATACCTTTGTTGAATGTTCCCTTTACCTTATATAATGGTCGTAGTTAATTCCTTGTGTGACTTAAGCATGTGAGGCGCAACGAGAGGGACATTCTCCGTAATAGTCTCCCCCTTTATGAAGATATGACCTCGGAGGCGTAACTCCCTCCACGACTCTTTTTCTCTGTAATATTCCACATATATAAGGGAGAATTTTATTGGGCCTTTGTCTATGATTTATTTTGACGGACCCTGTTTGGGCTTTTATGACTAGTTTTGCCCTCTTTAAGCTTTATCAATCGGCCTATTTTGGGATACTTGATCCTCGTGATGGATTGTTCCTACCACGTGTATGGCTGCGATGGCGGTCTATTTTGATGTATCATCAGCTACTCCCCCCTTAGTTAGTGGGTACGCTGATGTACCCACTAACTTCATGACTGTTGGACTTTCGATTTCATAATTGTCTCGCATTTAACTTTGTCAACAGCTTTTGGCGAGTTGGTGTTTTGATTTCTCGCTCACCTGTTTGTTTTTGCACACCTGTTTGATTTCTCTTCGACGCTCGGCTCTATAAAAGGAGGTGTGGTGGGTTTGTTTCCCTTTTTACTCTATCTTTGAAATTAGGGTTATTTTTCTCTTTTCTTTTCATTTTTCATATTCTTTTGTTTCTCTTCGATGTCTACCGGTGATCTACCGGACGGTGAGTCGCTCACCGCTTGCGAAGCCTTCTTCTCTCCCAAGAAGGCTTCCTAATTGACACTAGACAATATTCGTTCTGACTATTCTTTGTCATCCGACCTCGAGATCATTTTGCCCAGGCAAAACGATAGTCCTTGTCGTCCAAGGCATGGGTACATTGCACTTAATCCGTGCATGTTTCAATCCAGCCTTCAAATCCCAGTTCCAAAATTATTTTTTGGAGTATTTAGACTTTCTGGGCATCCCTTCCGCTCAGATGGGTCCTAATGGTTGGAGGGTTATGGTTTCTACTTATGCGATAACCATTCTCTCTAGCATTCCCTTGACTGTTAGGACTCTGCACTCGGTGGTTGGTCTGTTGGCGACCAAGAATATTTGCCTCCTTCATTCGTGAGACTGGTTTTATGCTTCTGTCTACTCTGGCTACTTCAACTTGCAAGGTCGTAAGATAGTAAGGTAATTTCGGATCACTAACAAGCGCAGGGATCTACAGTTAACTGCGGATGAACAGATGATCAGCGAGCGTTTCTTGAAGCTTCTCGTGGTTCCTTTGGAATCATTCCTTTTTTACGGCATTATGGAGCGTAATGGCTTATACAACATGAACGAGGCTGAGCGGGCTTTGCTGATTGAAAGCTAAGCTGAGGAGATCGCTGCCCGTGCTACTTCCGTTGGTGTTGGTAATGCTAGCATTGATGGGAAAGTAAGCTCGAATGGGGATGTTATGGGTTTCGATGCTCCTGTTAGCGTTAGTCTTTCTGGTCCGACTTCTAAAAAGAGGAAGCTTCCAAGGCCTGCTAGCCTTTTGAAGCAACTGTTCATAAGCCCCGACCGTGTTCTGAAGAGGAAACGACTTCCTGGCTTCGCTCGTGGCATTGTTCACATTGTTCCTCGTCCGAGCTTTGTTGATAAGAAAGTTGTGAAAGGAGGATCACCTATCTTTCAAGGAGGCCGAGGAGATGACCTTTGCGATGGAGAGGAGTATGAAGGAAATTACTCATTTGTTGTACGATAATGAAAATGAGCTCCTTTCTGCATATGGTGCGCCCGACGTTGCTGAATGTTTTAATGATGACCCCCGAGTTATCGATAAGAATATTGTTCAGCTAGCGGTGGAGCAATCTAAGAAGGTTGTTATACGATAATGAAAATTTCGAGTTATTTGATGTTGTTTCTCTTCTATCTCCTTCTGCTCCTGTTAATGATGCGGCTGGGTTTTTACCTTCTTCTCCCGCCCACTTGGATTCTTCTGCCTGTTTGTACTACTACTTGTTATATTCCCGCCGTGACTACTACGGGGCAAAAAGGCAAGGGTGGTTTTTTTGTCGTCACTGTTGTTCCACCTTCTCTCTCGGCCGTTAGAGGTTGCTCCTCCGTGCTTCTGAATCCCCGCATCCTTCACCCGCATTTGTTGGGAGGAGCCTATCCCTAAAGAGATTTGCGTCAAGTCATATGGGAAGTTTTGTTGGTTTACTCAGCTTGACATGTGAGATGGTGCATGTAGGTTGACCAACGTATGGCATAGGCGGTTAGTGGAGAGGCCTTCGATGCATGTGTTGGATCCGAGCACTCATCTCGACTGTGGTCTTAAGCAGATAATGAACTAGATGAATCACCTAACTTATGCAGGGGTGATGGGTTCGGAGTACCAGGCTAGTCGTAACTAGGTGGCTTCTTTAGAGAGAAAATTGGCGTCACTGTTGTTGGTATTTTCTCATGTCCCTCGTCAGTTTGACATGTTGAAAGTGCGATGCGCAGAACAGGGGAGAACAATCGGGACTTCTCGGGCCTCACTGATTGAAGCAGAGGGTGCGCGAGAATAGTCCACAACTGAGCTTGAGTATTTGAGAACAAGTTAGATGGGATTTGTACATGATTGCATGATGTGGAGAGGGAGTTATCTGCCAAGAAGGTGACTCATGATGAGGCTGTGTATGCCGTTGTCGAGCAATCCGTTAATCGTAAGGTTGCTGAGAAACGACGGATCAGTTAACAGTTGTGCTTGATGAGTCAAGGCGGACACCTCCGCAATGCTTACCACCGCCGAGGGACGGCTTATTGCGCTAAAATGAGCTTGTTGTCACCAAGGACAAGTTTTGGATCGCGAATGCAGAGGATTGGAATAGAGTTGTTGACGGACAAATTGAGCCTCTTGAGTATATTGAGGGGCTTGGTGTTGATTTATCCAAGTACCATCACTTGGTTGATCAAGTCTTCGAAGACGAAGATCGTGAGGAAGGTGTTTTGGGCCCTTCGAGTGATCAAGTGATTGAAGAACCATCACTTCCCTCTCCTCTCGAAGAGAGAGCTTTGTCCCTTCCTGCTACTGGTGTGGTTGTCCTTCGATCGGATGATCTTGTTGGCAATGTTGTGATTGCCTATATTGTTTTATCTCCTAACTCTTTATCTTATTCTCCACATGTAATAGAATAGTTTCATCAATGAAAAAAAGTTTCCTTTTTGACATTCTTGTGTTGCTTTCTTATTTGCATGTTCTTCCTTAGTAGTCGTAGTTTATCTTGGATCGGTCGAATTAATTTGTTATGCTTAAAAGGCTTGCATTATTTTCATCGCTTGTATTTTATGCTTGTCTGTGTTTTGTGTTTGTTTGTATATCGTCTGAAGTTTTTTCAAAAATGTTCCATCTCATAAACGAGAGTGTTGATTTTTCTAGAAGGTCGCCCGAGTATGCATTGGTCAACCCGAAGTAGGTTGATTTGTTCATCCTAACTTTTACTTCGTTGGTCAGACGTGTTAGTCGACCTGACACTTTTATGAGTAAGTTGACTCATTCGTCCAACTTTTACTACGTTGGTCCGACGTGTTAGTCGACCCGAAGTTTTTATGAGTAAGTTGATTCGCTCGTCCAATTTTTACTTCGTTGGTCTGACGTGTTAGTCGACCCGAAGTTTTTATGAGTAAGTTGACTCGTTCGTCCAACTTTTACTTTTTGGTTCATCAGACCAGAAGTTTATTGTGTGTATCTGACTTATGTGTCCTGAACATTTTTGGCTTGATAAGCCAATTGCATTTTATTGTTGAGCTTTAACGCTTTGATTGTATTGCTTGTGCGCAAGACTGAGATTTTGAATTTGTAGTTTTATTGATATTCCCCTCTTGGGTACTTTGACAAACCCTAGTGGTTTTTATTTTCTTTCTAAAAAGTTACGCTAAGTTGTAGATCCACTCGAAAGAGTTAATTTCATTCTTCTGACTTTTGCTCGATTGATGTCTCTTCTTAAGTTGTCAGGGGTTACATCCTTGTCACTTCGTTGAGTATGTTAATGAAGTTAAATGCTTCATAATCTAATCACTGGGCAGTGACGAATTGCCCAATCATGCTCACATCAGCACCAAGTTGACAATCATGTTCACATCAGCGCAAAGTTGTTCAATCAAGCTCTCATCAGCATCAACTACCAAGGTCAAATCCAATAAAATTTATTATTGTAAATTTTGTTATCGGTAATGGAAGAGGCGTTATCGGCCTTGTTGTGGATAATATGGGTCAAGCTTGCATCCGTCAGTAGGGTCTTTGGATTGTGTTAGTTGGCTGGTCCCTCTTTGAAATGCAAACTTTTCCATGTTTCTTGTTGTGAAATGTTGTATTGGTTTGTCTGGTTTCGTTTGACGGCGTTAATGTTCCTACTTCGATATAGATCAACTCGAGTGGGAGGTGTTTCTAGTCGCTTCGCCAGTTGGATTGATTGTTTGCTTCCTCCGGCTATGCAGTGTTCAATGTATATCAGTTCCCTAGGTTGTTCTTTTGATCCCGCAGTGGTGTCCGCCTTTTCTTTCATTTTAGGCTACTTATCTGGCAATCCGACGAATTCATCGAGTCGTCTTCTTTGAACCCAATGCTCAATTTCATCTTTTAGGTTGTAACAGTCTTCAGTGTCGTGCCCGTGATCTTTGTGGAAAGAATAGTACTTGCTTTTATCTCGCCCTTTTGGGCCTCCTCTCATTTTGAGCGGCCAGTTGACGTCTTCCCAATTTACCATTGATTTCAATATGCTCACTTTGCTCGCCTTTAGGGTTGTGTAGGGTTTATATGTCTTTTTCACCATGCTTGTTACTCGTTCGTGTTTGGGTCTTAACAACTGCAACTTCCCTGATTATTGTTGGTTGAATTTGGACCTCCCATTAGTCCGTTGCCTCTTCGATTGGATGTTTTCCACCTGAGTTTTGTCGTCTCTCCTTCTTTCTTATATCATTTTCTCGCTTTTTTTAATGGCATTCATTTTCACGATAGTTCTTCTTCCTGGCGGCTATCATCTCCTTGAGAGGAATGTGTTTCTGGCCTTTAGTAGAATCTCCATGATCTTCGAAGGGTCTAGGTTCAGAGAGTCGGTGAATGGTTTTTTTCAATCTGGAGGTGAAGGTGGCAATGGTTGTATCGTCGCTGCAACCGTCGAGCATTGTCAACTCGTTAGTGAAACGAGTAACATACTCCCTTATTATCTCCTCGGGCTTCTGTTTGATGTGCAGCAGGTGGTGCAACCCCTTCCTCATCCGCTGACTGTCGATGAATCTTGTGATAAAGGCGGTGGCTAGCGCCTGGAAGGAGTCTATTGATCTTGGTGGTAGGCTGTTGAACCAGTTTATCATTGTGGAGGTGAGGCTGGTCGGAAACATTATGCATGAGTATCGCAAATGGCTTATAAGGTCAGTGGTGCCATCGTATACCTCAAACTTTGGTGGGGTGAACTTATCCGGCATGGGAGTCACCATGAGTGCGTCGGAGAATGGTGGTCTGGCCAGCTCGTACAACACAGTAGGATCTATGATTCCGATTCTAAATGGTATTTCAGTAGGTGTCTCGTTGCTCTATGGAGTCTTATCTTGGGGAGGTTCATTGCTTTCGAGATTCCCCTATTGAGGTTCTGCAAGAACCTCGTTGCTTTCTTGGGCCTGGTTAGCATAGTTTTGTTGATGTGGCGCTTGGACAGGGTCGCCGAATTGAGTGCATTCTGGAGTGAGTTTCTTGATCATTTTTATCATATGGTCCATCTAGGCCATGAGTAGGTCTATTTGAGGGTCCGTGGCAACATTGCCAGGTGCCTGGGGTGTCTGAGCTATCCCGTGCTGCGGGTCTCACTCGTTGGACTCAATTGGCCTGGTGGTTGTTGTCGAGTCTTGGGTGTGTACCATTGGCAACATGGTCTCGCTGATAGGAGGGTTGCTTTGATTGTTGTCAGGTTGAGGGTTTATAGATTGTTCCATTTGTCTTGAGAACTCCTTGATCGTTGATCAGAGCTAGGTAGGTTTGCTACTGTAGATTCTCTTTTTGAGAGGAAACTTGTTGTTCCCTACGAACGACGCCAAACTGATGCGTCCAAATCTCATCCATCTATAAGTTTGACCTGCAAAATAGATGTTATACTGCCAAAGACCACCTTTTTGGTGGCCGAAGGCACTCCGATGCTTAAGTCAGCAGCTCTGTTGGATAAGTAAATAAATATGGAGAAAACTCAGTTAAAATTGCATACCTTTGTCGAATGTTCACTTTACCTTATATAATGGTTATAGTTAATTCCCCGCGTGACTTAAGCATGTGAGGTGCAATGAGAGGGACATTCTCCGTAACAGTCTCCCCCTTTTATGAAGATACGTCCTTGGAGACGTAACTCCCTCCACCACTCTTTTTTTCTGTAACGTTCCTCCTCTTTAAGAGAGAACTTTATTAAGCCTAGATTGTGCATTTGTCTATGATTTATTCTGACGGGCCCTGTTTGGGCTTTTATGACTTGTTTCACGCTCTTAAGGCTTTATCAAAAGGCCTGGTTTTGGGATACTTGATCCTTGTGATGGATGGTTCCTGTCATGTGTACGGCTGCGATGGCGGACTATTTTGATGTATCATCACTTTTCTTTTTACTTTCCCTTCTGTTTTTTATCTGTTTTGTCTTATCGCGACATTAGTTTCTAGATAGCGATTCCTGCCAAGTCATCGCGGCCAGACATCGTAGCGTCGACTAAGCTCCCATTTTCTAAGCCATCAGAATTCGCGCGCAGTGAACTAGGCTTTGAGCAGACCAAAGCCATCGTCATCAGCGACCATTGACTAAGCTTTGGTCGGGTTCGGCAATCATCGTTTGCGTAAGAGCGGTGATCCCTGACAAGCCATCTTAATCAAACGTCAAGAGCACTGACTAGACTCCCACTTTCAGAGGCGTCGAAATCCGTTATTGGCGGACTAGGCTCGTCACCGATTAAGCTTTGGTAGGGTTTGGTCACTATTGCCCATATTTGGACAATGATCACTGGCAAGCTGTTTCGATCAGGCATTAAAGCACTGACTAAGCTGTCACTCTCTAAACTGTTGACACCCGTTTAACGGACTGGGCGTTAGAGCGGACCTGAAGCTATCTTCATAGGTCAATGATCCCTGGCAATCCATCGTGGCTAGGTGTTAAAAAACGCTTACTAAGCTCCCACTTTCTAACCCATCGTCGTTCGTTTTTGGCGAGCTAGGCGTAAAAGCAGACCAGAAGCTATTGTAATCAGTCGGATTTGACTAAACTTTGGTTAGAATAAGCAGTGTTCTAAAAATTGGCCTAGGCGCTAGGCGTTAGAGAAAAGATTAATGGTTGGGCGGTGTCTAGGCGGTCTAAGCAGGTCTGGGCGGGGTCTAGGCGGTTTGGGCGAGTTTTTTTTTTAATAAGGCTGATTGTGTTCTTATTTTATTTTTTTACTCTTTTTTGGAAATAAACAATTTAATTGTTTTTTATTCAGTATATATCTGAATGTAGCAAAGGATGATTACTTAATGGAACTCTCAAAGGATCTGCCAGTACCAATTTTAGTAATGTAGATTTTATCAAACATGACTGAGGTCATTCATGCAATTTGAAGAAAAATAAAAGAGTATGTCTGGATATTTGTCCAC
Source organism: Berberis vulgaris (assembly GCA_963556465.1). NCBI lineage: Eukaryota > Viridiplantae > Streptophyta > Magnoliopsida > Ranunculales > Berberidaceae > Berberis > Berberis vulgaris. The sequence goes on from OY747135.1 coordinate 70,551,218, forward strand.
AAATTCAACTTTGTATAAACTATAAAGTACCCATCATGACCAACTTCAGTCATTTGAGTTTTAATAAATTTTGTTTATGATTGTTAATTTTTCATGTTTTTAAGTTTTGCATATGTATCTTGGCATTAAATTGGATGTAATTGATAAGGTATTATGTTTAACTTTTGTAAATTATTAAAGTTATAATACAAAACCTAAGACCGCCTAGGCCCCTGGGCGCTAGGCACCTGCTCGTCGCCCGCCCATCGCCTAGCTCTTTTTAGAACACTTAGAATAAGATTTCGGGCGTGCAAGTCTGACTTGGGGGTCTTGACTTACTTAATTCGCCTAGAGGTTTGACTCCAGGGCCGAATCATGATAGATTGATTGGACCAATAAAAGATTAACCAGCTTTAATGAACAGCAGCGGAATAATAATTATGGCGAATGCCTTGGATTTATTGACAGCACCTTTGTAGGCGCACCCTTTAATCCATGGGCGCTCAAGGCCTTCGCCGTTTGTGTCTTTGCATGTGTTGGGCCTGATCATGCAAGGCATAAGATTGGGCCCATTAGTTGGCGTGGCCCAAGTAGAAGAAATCTTTGAAGATCAGTGTGCCACGTATACGGCGCAGATTTCGAGACGACTCAGTATCGGTTACTCCCCTAAGTTAATTGGGCTGCATGCGAAGCCATTAATTCAATGTATGTGGACTCGTGCAATTGCAATTGGATCCGTCGTTTCCCTATTTCCCATAAGGCATTTAATGCTGACGTAACTATTGGCCGACGTTGCTTCGTAAACCACCACGCCTATATATAGGCTAGTTGTTCTCTATTTCAAGCATTGCAATGAGCATGGCAGAGCATGTTTATCAAATGCATCTTACCAGATAATATGTTTTGGGTTTTCCAAAGGCTGAAGGAAGATCCTCGTCATCGGAATCTTTAGATGTTCTGACATTTGCAGCGATGAGTCTTAATAAGACTTGCTATTATGTGATGTCACCTAGTTCGAGCGGGCATCCAATTTATTCCATAAGATATTGTAATGTCTTCTTACATTTGCGAAGAAGAGTTACGGACTCCCCCTCAGGGGTCAAGGTTGTCTTCCATTTTCTGGTACTCCCACAACCTCTCGTGCCATCTAGTTTGGAAAATTATCCCCGCAGCTAGTTTTGGGGCGGTCATTCCTACTGTATGTACGATGCTTCCCTTGTGATGCCACAGATGGGAGGCAGATTTGGCGAAGTGGAGCGCTAGAGGACGCGATATTTGGTCCTGAGGTGGTATTTTTGCGTCACCCCAGGCATTACACATTTAAGAGACGTCTTCATCTGGTCCCTTCCTCTCTCCTTATGAATCCTCTTTGTAAGGCGGATTAACGAAGCGGGAATCTTGCTGAGTTGGTTCGCAATCTTGGCAGCACTGTGAGACCTCGATTATCCTGTTGTTTAGGGATATTATCGTTTGCCTTCTTTTGCTTTCATCACATTCAAAAGACAAATTGGCGGAGCAAAGAATCAAACGCGTGCTTGCAACCTTCTTAAGTACTTTACTTTCACTACTTTATTTGGAGACGGGTTGGCGGAACGAAATCTTTACAAGCGTTTCAGCGGATAGATACTTGTGTCGGACTTAGGTACTTGCAGTGTGTAAACTTTTATACTAGTTAGTAGGGCAAGCTTTGCAATAACTTTCATTGCAATCAATAAAGTCCATTTTATCCCTTGAATATGTCTCATGCGAACAATTCTTATAAACTGAAAGAAAAATAGAAAACAAAAATGAAATCAAAGCAACAAAATAATTTGACTCTGAGCGGGGACTAAGCTAACTTAGCCTTGAAGGAGACACGGATGGTCCTGGCTCAGACTGCGTAGTTCTTCTAGCAAAGTGCCTATATATATATTTTATTTTTTATTTTTTATTTTTTTTTGCCAAAGCTAGAGAAGTTATTGAAGAGTGGATTTCGTGCTAGCGGGTCGTTCCTTGCTGGCAATCAACTCTTGGAATAGGTGCCCATTTTCTAAAGTGTTATTACTTAGCTTTGTATATGTCTAGATTGTGTCTCCAGCTTTGAACTTTGGCTTTTCGCATAGCAGAGCTTCGATTGTTGGGGCTTCGTCTTTGACCGCGCAAATTGACTTTCCTCCCTCGTCTAGGCCTAGTTCCTGACATGTCTAATCCGCTGGCTCGAGCTATAATTGCTAGCAATTGAATTGTTTTAGAGCTGTGTAATGGCAGTCTCTTGCTACGGGTTGGTATCCTCGGATAGTTCCTTGGGCCTGGTTGGTTGTATATTCTATGCATAGGTATAGAGTGGAAAATATTGCCTCCATATGATGAAGCCACGGCCTTCCTAGAATAATGTTGTAAGCGAACGGAGCGTTACCATAAACATGACATTGAGTGAGCTTCATATATCCACCAAGGCCCTTTTTGCCTTCCATTTGCAATGAGGACTAAGATGACTAGGGCGTCATTATGAGGAGAATGTATTCCCTGGAGATCCCTATCCGTAAACGTCAATGGTGGTATCGGGCTCTGAACTCGTGCATGTTGCACTTGTCGGTCCTCACTCTGATGTGATGTCTGCATCTTGGTCAGCGCCCTCTTGTGGGACCTATTAGATTGTTATCTTTCAGAACCGACCCTATGGAGGACATAAATGATGCAAGGAGCTTCTTTTTCAATCTCGTTGACAACGTCTTCTCTTTCCTCATGCGCAATATTTGGTGTTGTCGCGCCGAACGAAGTCTCCTCGCTGCTTGGGGGGCCATTTTAGTTCTTCCAAATTCTTGACGGAATTGAGGATGTCGGACAGACAAGAGTTGAGATGGGTGACAGATTTGGAACTTACGTAATTTGAGGCTTTGTTTTGCCTTGTGCGACCCGAGTCGGTCGTATTGTCACTGCGTTTCCTCTTGTTTTTGTCGCCCTCCTCCTTCTTCTTTCCCTCTTTCTTGTCTATAGCGATAGAGGGCTTCTTATCGGATTCCGCCTCTTTTCTGGCGGTTAACATCTCGTCCAAAATGAAATATATCTGGGCATTCTTCAGCAGGTCTGCCATATCGGTTGTAGGGTTCAGAGTAAGGAAGTCATAGAAATTGCCCCTTCTCAGACCCGAAGTGAAGGTTGTGACGGCAGTGCATTACTGCAGTCGTCGATGAGAGTCAACTAATCATTGAAGTGCGTGACGTGTTCCCTTAACGTCTCGTTCTACTTCTGTTTGAGGGTCAGCAAATAGTGCAAGCCCTTCCTGATTTGCTGGCTGCCCATGAAGCGCGTAAGGAACGCCTTTGCCAAGGTCCAAAATCAGTCAATGGGCCTCGGAGGGAGGTTGTAGAACCAGGTCAGCACTAACTTCTTCATGCTGGTAGGGAATGGTCGACACATTATCGCTTTGGACCTTTCCTTGAGCGCCATTACATGCAGAAAGTGGCGCAAGTGATCGGACAGATCTTCTGTCATGGAACTCCAGCTTTAGCGGAGTGAATTTCTTCGGTAGCAGTTCGTCCATCATATGGTCCATAACGGAGGGACGGTGAGTTCGAACAGTACGTCAGATTTTGTGGCCCTTAGTCGGATGGGGTTTTGCGGGACGTGCCTGTCGTTTTTTATGTTGGGTCTCTCTTGGCCACTCCTCTGCCTCTGGTCCATTGAAAAGTTGCAGGGGCAGCGCGACTCTCCTAAACGTGTTCTCTAGAACTTTCTGGGGACTGGGTTTTTCACTGCTCATGGTCTTCTTCTGAGGCTGGAGGATTCCGTTGCTTGAGTGCCTCCACCGCCTATGCGATTTGTTGCATCTAGGTTGATAGTAGATCCACCCTTGGGTTCGCCGTGGCTGCCACCGGCATGGGGGTCTAAGAAGGTTCCTCCTGTAGTGGTGGCACCAGAGTTGGCGGCGTTCTGCTAGTTTGAGCGTTGAGGGTTCAACAACATCTCCATTGTTGTGAGACCTTGGTGTCACCATGTTTCTGCCTCTTAGGGAAAGGTGGTACTATTGTTTCTTCTGATAAACTTTGACGTTCCCCACGGACAGTGCCAAACTGATGCAGTCAATTTTTGTTCTCCTTCTCGACCTTGACTTGAACCTGCACAAGTAGCACACGTGAGCTAAAGACCACTATGTGGCGATCGATGGCATTCTGATGCTTAAGTTAGATAAGGCTTAGGAGAGGCTTAAAGTTGTAAACTGGGTTATGTAAAGTACATTTGGTCATTGACCTTATCTTCCTTTTATAGTGTGAGAGTCCTTGTTCGGCTAGGTCTTCGATGGCATAGTTTAGGGAAAGATATCTTGCTGAAAATCCTTTCCTAGTTGGGAGTTGTCCATGTAGGGTAGTTTCCCTACACGACTTGTGCTCCTAGATCTCTGGGAGAGGTTTTCCTTTCGAAGTGTTGTCCATGCAAGGAAGTTTCATGCCCAACTTATACTCCAATATTTATTTCCTAGTCAAAACCAATGTATTGACGGCCTTCCTGTCTTGGGTCGATCTCTCATATACTTGCCTTATAGGACCTATGAGTATTGGGCTCGACCACGTGACTTGTGGGCTTAGTGGCGCATTGCAACTTGGATCCGACCTTCTGAACTATGCCAATAATGGGCTTAGTGTTGTTTGGGTCTCGCTGGATTAGGCATGCAATCGGGTCTGCTTCGTTTGTTAATGAGACTATCATGACACGCTTACGGTGCGGATCAGAGGACGGTTTGATGTATCATCACGTATCATTGATTTTTTTAATTACAAAAGAAGCTAAATTTGATTTAATAATAAGTTATGAAGTTGCTTCACACAACACAATTATTCAAATAAACTAGCACCATGTTTCCTTGACTTATCATCCGTTTTATTAAACAACCAATTTAATTCCTTAGTAAAAACACTTAGCTAGGGGGATGCTACCACGAACCTAATAACAATTTTTTCTTTCTTAAAAGTATTTTTCAACAAAATGTTGATTTTTTTCAAGGAAATTGTTCTTGAAAAATGCCTTAATTGTTGTAGTGGTAGCACTTTCCAATTCATTGTGACATTTGATATAGAAAATGACAAATTTGGCAACCTGGCACCGCTCGAAATTTTGAGGATCATTACATTGATAGGAATTTGGTGGGCGAGTTAAGTGGTTGTGTTTGCATGATTCGTAATAATTTCATGATTCTTATGGAAATATGGATGATGAAGGATTATGGAGTAAATGAGTCTTGGACTCAAGAATTTTCCATTCGGCAACCAAATCAAGGTACCCCATATGACAAACCAGTGAAGATTTTGAACGATAACATTCTCATACTAAACAACAATGGAGGCTTGGTCTGTAGTTAGCTATGAGGAAAGTCTTGTTTGGAAGAGGAAAGGTTTGAAGGCTTAACAGAAATGTCTTCAGAACCTCCAACAGAGGTCATAATCGAAATTCTCTCATGGCTTCCTGTTAAATGTCTTTTACGATTCGAGTACATATGTAAGTTTTGATGAAGTCTAATTTCCCATGACCAAGATTTCATCAATATGCATCTCAATTGATCAAGACCTCAAATCAAAAAATTCAGCTTCCTTTGCAAGTACGGCGATTCCTTTTACATTCTCAAGTCCCCCTTCCATTTGCAATGAGCTCAAAAACTTTGCCAATGGGGTACTAGCTCAGCTAGTGGACTTGTGATGGATGCAATCACAAGTCCAAGGTTCGAACCCTCCGGAGGCGTTTAACGGTTCTGGATCCAATTAAAACCTTGCTCGCATTTCGAAAAAAACTCAAAAACTTGATTATCTTTCCCATTTGTCCTCCTTACTATCCAACTCATTTTTATACCAATTAATAACTCTACTTGTAATAGACTTATCTGCTTATACACATATGGAAATGTTGATTCTCTGTCTCAACCCATTCAGCGGAGCCTAAAAAATCCTACCCAAGTCACATGCCCACGACCCGGATAAACCATTATGTCGGACTTATGTGGTTCGGTTACAACTCCCTCACCTATGAATTAAAATCTTACAAATTGTAAGTTTCATTGTTGGTGGGGCTTATATGCGTAGGCACGAGATTGAAGTCTACGCATTGGGGACAGATTCGTAGAGAACATTACAAGATGTTCCTTTGAAATGTTTCAAGTTGCGTATGGTGGTATCCTCTTTGACCAAACACTTCATTGGGTTGCAGAATCAGGTAATATCTACCCTTATATTGTGTCATTTGTATGGTAACTGAGAAATTCAGCAACGTGCCTCTGCCTACATTTGTGGATCCTAATATTGATATGCATGTCTTAGGCGTGTGTTAAGTTATTGTCTTTGTATGATTCACACATTGTAACATCACATTTAGATTTATGGATGATGAAGGATTATGGAGTAATGGAGTCTTGGACTCGAGAGTTCTGCATTACACAACTTATTCCTGGCGCCCCATAGAGCAAGCCTTTGAAGATTTTGCAGAACGGTAAGATTCTTATGCTAACGAACAATGGAGACCTAATTTTTATGATCCAAGGAGTAAGCACCGTAAGAATCTTAGAGTGGATGGTAACCAAGTCTGATCTAACGTTATTAGCTATGTGGAAAGTCGTGTTCTTATTAATGATGATGCTTAATGATCAGAAGAGATTTGAATTTAGCTGGTACAATTAAAATTGGCCCATCAACTATTAGTTGAAGATTTTATTCAAGTTTTGCACATTGATTCCATGAAAAAGAAGAGCTATATGAAGAAATAGTAATTTCAATAATGAGTTTATTGTAGTAATGAAATAGTTTCTCAAGATGTATATATACAACAAATTGTCAGTAAATCATCATTCAACATTTGCAATGACAATAGTGTTTTCGACTTATCATCTTGCAAAATCCTCCCTTGGTGCAATCTGAATGGCAACTAGCATTGCAAGTTTCATTTTTGCATTTAGGCCAATGATAGTCTCGACAACACAATCGCATCCACGCCAAACTGATAGTGTGCAAGAAAAAAAATTTAATATAAGCTTTCATCTAGTTGTCACAAAATATTAACTAAAAGGGTTGAGATTTATATTATGGCAGGGCAATATTGGCAATTAAAGGTTAAAACAAAGCTGTGGAAGTTTCCCCACAGACCACCAATTTAGCCAATGACTAGAAAAATACCAATCGTTAACTTGGCTTGTATTCCAGGTTGAAACATTCTATATATTTCCAATTCATAAATATTGTTTTATTTATATTCCTTATATTCATAAATATCATTAACTTGGCTTGTATTCACAGTCGTCTTTTATCTCCAACCCCAAACACCATTCTGATTTGTGATATAGACTAGGGTATTCCCCGTGTCGTTGGCACGATAAAAGCTTAACATGATGATTAGAATTAATTGTACTTTAAATATCAAGATAACTAAATATCAAAATATTGGGTATGGGAATCGAACCCATGTACTCTTATTAGTGCTTTAAGTTCTATGTGATTAGATCTTGATGTTTGGGTAGATATCAGTCGTATTTTATCTCTCACCCCAAAAACCATCATGTTTTGTAAGATAGCCTAGGGTATTCCCCGTGTCGTTGGCACGACAAAAGTTTAAAACTTGTCAAAATATGATCACCCTTAAGTTTTCAACACGAACATCATCAACAATTGAAGAAAAATAAAAAAAATGTTGGGTATGGGAATCAAACCCATGCACTCTTGGTGCTTTGAGTTCTATGTGATCCGTTAGATTCATATATTTGGTTAAATCTCAGTCGTCTTTTATCTCCCACCCCAAACACCATCCTGTTTTGTATATATAACTAGGGTATTCCCCGTGCCGTTGGCACAATAAAAGTTTAACATAATAAATAAAGATAAATGAATATCAAAATGTTGAGTATGGGAATCGAACCCATGCACTGTTATTGAGGATTGATTGAAGGTAAGACATAAAGACTGACTTTAAGTCTCAACCATCAGGCGAAACCAATCTCAACCATGCGCTCTAGGGTACACGATAAAAGTTTAAAACTTGTCAAAACATGATCACCATTATGTTTTCATCCTTCATACTTACATGCCTAATCACCACCATCAACAATTGAAGAAAAATAAATAAATATAAAAATGTAGGATATGGGAATCGAACCCATGCACTCTTGGTGCTTTAAGCTCTATGTGATCCATTAGATTCTTACATTTGGATAAATCTCAGCTATCTTTTATATCCAACCTCAAACACCATCATGATCTGTAATGTAGACTAGGGTATTCCCCGTGCCATTGGCACGATAAAAGTTTAAAACTTGTCAAAACATGATCACCCTTAAGTTTTCATCCTTCATATTTACATGCCTAATCACCACCATAAAAAATTGAAGAAAAATAAATAAATATAAAAAATGTTGGGTATGAGAATCGAACCCATGCACTATTGGTGTAATAAGTTCTATGTGATCCATTAGATTCATATATTTGGTTAAATCTCAGCTGTCTTTTATCTCCCACCCCAAACAACATCATATTTTGTATATATATAAATAATAACTACATATATGAGAGTCAATATATAATGTCCTGGCAAAGTTCCATGTGAAAATTTAAGGAGAGGTTTGAAGGCTAACCAAAAATGTCTTCGGTACCTCCAGCATCGAAATTCTCACAGGCTTCCTGTTAAATCTCTTTTACGATTCAGGTGCGTAAGTAAGTTTTTGCGAAGTCTAATTTCCCATGACCAAGATTTCATCAATATGCATCTCAATCGATCAAGAACTCGAATCAACAAATTCAGCCTCCTTAGCAAGTGTTGTGATTCCTTCTACATTCTCAACGCCGCCCCTTCCATTTGCAACAAGCTCAAAAAATTGGTCACTAGGGTACGAGCTCAGCTGGTAGACTTGTAGTAGATGGTATCACAAGTCTAGGGTTTGGACCCTATCACAAGCTTTTCATGGTTCTGGATCCAATAAAAACCTCGTTCACCTTTCAAAAAAATAGCTCAAAAACTTGATTACCCTTCCCACTTGTCCTCCTTAATATTCAACTCATTTTTATACCAATTAATAACTCTACTTGTAATGGACTTGTCTGCTTATACACCAATGAAAATGCTTACATTCTCCTTCTCAACCCATCCCACGGAGAAAACAAAATTCTACCCAAGTCACATGCCCATGACCCGTATAAACTATTTTACGTCGGACTTATGGGGTTCGGTTACAACTCCCTTACCCATGAAAACAGAGTCTTACAAACAGTAAGTTTCACTGTTGGTGGGGCTTATATGCGTCAGCATGAGATTAAAGTCTGTGTATTGGATACAAATTCATGGAGAACGTTACATCTGTTAACTGGCACGAGCCCTCTAGGGATTAAATTATCCACTGTTAGCATATGATCATGAGCAAGTGTCCATATGAGAAAGCTCACCCTTGGAGGGATTTGTTTCATCCAGAAAAGAGAACAAGAAAATATTGTTGATGTACTCAGCTGAAGCTCAATAGGAAAAGGCAGAAACACTCCTAATAGTGCTTCACGGAGAATTTGTGTGACTTGTGATTCCACACCCATATATGTGGTTTCTCATTGAATAAGGTCGAACACTTCAAATAGGCATACTACTATTCAACTCCCAGAAATTAAAATATTGAATGCCTTGCAAAATCCCAAATCCAAAGCTACATTACTTGATTGTTGACATAAAAAATTGAAGTGGACCATCTCTTTACATTGAAAAGATCATGGACTTCCTCTTTAAGAGACCTCTCAGGCATCCACCTATCAAGCCAGAAATCTCTTTGTTTCCTACTTTGAATAAAATTTGGAATGACATTTGCACTTGAGATTGGTTTCTAAATAAGAGGTGGTGCTCCAAATTTGGCGTTTGTTTGGATAAGATGTGATCCCTCTCAACTTTTGCTTGGGACTACTAATATAACTCATTTTAGGAAAACTCATCATGTACATTCTTTTTAAAAGCTCTAACTGGGGCTTAATCAGACACTTTCGAACCTCCAATTAGAACCTCGAATTAAGATTTAAGAAGTTACCTCTTAATAAATTAAGCCTCTTAATGAAACAAACACCAACTAATTACTCTATTTGTATTATGGTCTTAGTTGTTTGAAGCGTCCAAATCTGGTCTCCTGTAAATGCTTAAGTCAGTAACTCTGTTGAATATGGAGATTAATCTGGACAGAACTTAGTTAAAATTGCATATTTTTGTCGAATGTTCCCTTTAACTTATATAATGGTCGTTATTAATTCTCTGCGTGACTTAAGCATGCGAGGCTCATCGAGGGGAGACGTTCTCTGTAACAGTCTCCTCCTTTATGAAGATGCGGCATTGGGGGAGTAACTCCCTCCATGACTCTTTTTCTCCGTAATGCTCATCCACTTTGAGGGGAGCCTTGTTGGGCCTGGATTTGGGCCTATGACTATGATTTTTTTGAGGCTGGAGATAAAATACGATTGAGATTTACCCAATTATAAGAATCCAATGGATCACATAAAACTCAAAGCACCAAGAGTGCATGGGTTCGATTCTCATACTCAATATTTTGATATTTCTCATGTTAAACTTTTATCGTGCTGTGGAATACCATATTTTAGTTATAAATTTAAAAAAATGAAGAAGAAAATACCCCTAAAATATGTATAAAAAGAGCGAAAATGAACCTGGAGACTTGGTTGAATATATAGTTCGTCCAACAACCTCATAAAAACTCGGAATAGTATTCAAGAAAATTTTTAATAAAGAGGATCTAGATAGAAAAATAATAAATAAATAAATAAATGGCTTCGCCCGGGTTCAAACTGGAGACCTTCAATGTGTTAGACTAACGTGATAACCAACTACACCACGAAATCAAGCTGATAATGTAGCTGAGTGTGAAGTTATTTAATAGAGATATTTGTTGCACATTCTCATATTTTCTTTAAAGGTTAAAGAGCTTAGGCTCTAAAAAAAAACTGAAGAACAACCTATTTTCTTTCCCTCTTTATTTTATCATTCCAAATGAACTTTAGAAGGTTACAAGTTTTCAAACTTATTACCTAATTTTTACACATTGAGTCGTTGAGAATGTGAAAATGGGATTTTTGTTTTTGTTTTTGTTTTTATTTTTATTTAGGCTTTTCAAAATGTAAGATCTCAAATTATCTAAAACAGTTCTCAAGAATTTAAGAAAATTTTCAAGCCAGAGTCAAATCATGGTATATGTATAATAAAGTGATCCAAACATGATGATGATAAGATGAGAAGTTGAGTACAAGTACAAGAGGGTGAGTACTATACTTCCCTTTCTTATATAAAATACCCAAAGGTCCCATACTAATATATAAAATTTTGCAGTAGATCATAGTGTCTTGTGAAAGAGATGGAACAATCATAAGCTTTTTGCAATAATAAGTATTTCATAGAAACTCAAGACTTATGGGTGCCCCCCAGCTAATGGTTTTGGAACTTGGCAAGAGAGGAAAAACTAACAAGACCCATTATTAAATAAAACATGAAATGGTTATTTGAATTTTTTTGTTTTTTAAATTATCAGCTTAAAACTAGCTCGAGCTGGTAGAGAGGACAATCGTGACAAATATGTCTTATATAAAGAAAGTAGAAGCGTACAAAATTTACTTTAAGGGTATGTTTGGTTGCATGGAAAATAGACATGAAAATTGAAACTGTTTCCATGAATTTGATTCTGAAGCCTCCCTCGGATAATTCCCTTGAATAGTGAGAAAACAGTTTTATAAAGAATCGAGTTTCTGTTTGTAAATAGACAACCAAACTCGAAAATCTATATAACCAGAAAAATAACTAACCAAACATGCCTTAAAAACCCAAGCGACCGGAGAATTTTGTACTTATTGATCATATACCAAGTGATCAAGCACCATAGACAAGGGAGGAAACTTTAATCTCAATACATACTAAAAGGAATAGGAGTACTTGATTCTCAACATGAACAACCCCATGTATAAAAACCAAAGGGGTGTATGTTTTTAGGGGTGGGCAATGTCGGTTCGGTTTTGAGCCCAGAACCGATTTCATTATTAAATAACAACTCATGTAATAATGATGACAACCCTGCACACAATGTTCATCATTAAATAACAACAACTCCGGATCCCCCACCTCTACATCACCCATGTAATGATGACAACCTTGCAACAAACCAAGAACACAAAAGGCAAACTAAAACTAAAAAGAAAGAAAGATAAACACTAAAAGATAACAACAACAGTCTCTGACATGGGTGGGTTTTATTTGATTCTTCTGTTCTCTTTGTTTCTATCATCTTTCATTTTCCCTCCAAACTTTGTGTATTAATGCAAACCAATACTACCATGCTGGTTCAACTCGGCATTCCACCCTTGGATTCCACTTCAGTTGCTTGTATTTCCACCACCACTGCAGTTGATGTTGATGTTGATGTTGATGTTGATGTTGATGTTGATGTTGTTGTTGTTGTTGTTGGGGGAGGTACAAAAAGTGTTTGTGATTGGGTTGAAAGAGTTGTCAAAAACCCACTGAGAATCTTAAAGTTCATGCTAATCAAGACTGGTCTGTAGTAAGCCATGAGGAAAGTCTTGTTTGGAAGAGGAGAGGTTTGAAGGCTGAATAGAAATGTATTCGGAACCTCCAACAGAGGTAATAATCTTTTCTCATGGCTTCCTGTTAAATGTCTTTTACGATTCAAGTGCGTATGTAAGTTTTGACGAAGTCTAATTTCCCATGACCAATCAATATGCATCTCAATTGATCAAGACCTCGAATAAAAAAAATTCAATTTCCTTTGCAAGTGTGGTGATTCCTTCTACATTCTCAACTCCCCCTTCCATTTGCAATAACTCAAAAACCTGGCCAATGGGGTACTAGCTCAGCTAGTAGACTTGTGGCGGATGCAATCACAAATCCAAGGTTCAAACCTTCCGAGGCATTTAATGGTTCTGGATCCAATAAAAACCCTGCTTGCATTTCAAAAAAAAAAAAAACTCAAAAACTTGATTATCCTTCCCATTTGTCCTCTTTACTATCCAACTCTTTTTATATCAATTAATAACTCTACTTGTAATAAACTTGTATGCTTATACACATATGGAAATGTTTATATTCTCCTTCTCAACCCATTCAGTAAAGCCTACAAAATCCTATCCAAGTCACATGCCCACAACCCGGATAAACTTTACGTTGGACTTATGGGGTTCGGTTACAACTCCCTCACCCATTAATACAAAGTCTTACAAACAATAAGTTTCATTGTTGGTGGGGCTTATGCGTAAGCACGAGATTGAAGTCTATGTATTAGGGATAGATTTGTAGAGAATGTTACAAGATGTTCCTCTGAAATGTTTCAAGTTGCGTATGGCGTTGTCCTCTTTGACCAAACACTTCATTGGGTTGCAAAATTTGGTAATATCTACCCTTATATTGTGTCATTTGGTATGGTCACTGAGAAATTCAACAACGTGCATCTGCCTGTCTTAAGTGATTGTCTTTGTATGATTCTCACATTTTTACCACCGCATTTGGATATATGGATGATGAAGGATTATGGAGTAATAGAGTCTTGGACTCGAGAGTTCTGCATTACACAACTTATTCTTGGCCCCCCATATAGCAAGCCTTTGAAGATTTTGCAGAATGGTAAGATTCTTATGCTAACAAACTATGGAGACCTAATTTTGTATGATCCAAAGTAAGCACCATAAGAATCTTAGAGTGGATGGTAACCAAGACTAGTCTAATGTTACTAGCTATGTGGTAAGTCGTGTTCATATTAATGAGGATGCTTAATGATTAGAAGGGATTTGAATTTAGCTGGTACAATTAAAATTGGCCCATCAACTATTAATTGAAGATGTGGTTCAGGTTTTTCACATTGATTCCATGAAAATGAAGAGTTGTCTGAAGAAATGTTAAGGAGTCTGTTATGTTATTTTTCACTTTTTTTGCTACCCAAGAATTCATTATTATTTCAATAATGAGTTTATTGTAGTAATGAAATAGTTTCTCAAGACGTATAAATACAACTAATTGTAAGGAAAAAAAATCATCATTCAACATTTGCAATGACAATAGTGTTTTCGACTTATCATCTTGCAAAATCCTCCCTTGGTGCAATCCGACTAGCAACTAGCATTGCAAGTTTCTTTTTTTCAAGGGCCAATGATAGTCTCGACAACACTCAATCGCATCCACGCCAAATTGATAGTCTGCAAGAAAAGAAAATTTTTAATATAAGCTTTCATCAAGTCGCCACAATATTGACAATAAAAGGTTGAAACGAAGCTGTGGAAGTTTCCCCACAAACCACCAATTTAGCCAATGACCAGGAAAATACTAATCGTTAACTTGGCTTGTATTCCAGGTTGAAACATTCTATATATTTCCAATTCATAAATATTGCTTTCTTTATATTTTTCACCATTCATATATATGTGTGTATATATATATAAAATCCATGTTAGAGAATTGTTCACCTGCACATATTATAATGAAGAACACAAGGAGGGCAACAACTTTTGCATGTGAAGCCATTTCAAACTTATGAATTTCACTCTAACAAACAACTTCTTTCCCTTTGAAATATGAAAGAAAAAAAAACTTTAAGACGTACTTATAAACTATTTATGGTGACATGTTTAGAAAGTTTAGCTAGCTGGCTTGTTCATATATATGTTAAGGAAATCGTTGGACTGTTAGAATCTTGTACTAATCATTTGTAACTACTTGAAAGAATTTTTTTCTCATATAGCTTTCACTTCATCAATTTGATTCCAACCAAATGTGAAATATATACATGTAATTGCAAATTAACCACCAAATATAGTTGATGGGATAAAATGCAAAAGCAAATTTTTTATATTACAAATCAGGATGGTGTTTGAGGTTGGAGATAAAAGACATCTGAGATTACAAATTTTCTATATTGCAAATCAGAATGGTGTTTGAGGTTGCAAATTTTATCACCATCATGTTTTGTATAGATAATAATAATATCTAACAACAACTGAAGAAAAAAAATATTAAAAAATGTTTGATATGAGAATCAAACCCATGCATTCTCAGTGTTTTAAGTTTTATGTGATCCGTTAGATTCATATATTTGGTTAAATCTCAGCATTTTTTATCTCACACCACAAACGCCATCATGTTTTGTATATATATAATATAATATATAACAACAATTAAGAAAAAAATCTAAAAAATGTTGGATATGGGAATCAAACCCATGCACTATTGGTACTTTAAGTTCTATGTGATCCTTTATATTCATATATTTGGCTAAATCTCAGCTATTTTTTATCTCCCACCCCAAACACCATCATGTTTTGTATATATAAATATAATATAAAACAATAGTCTAGGGTATTCCCCGTGCCATTGGCACGATAAAAGTTTAACATAATCAATAGAGTTTATTTTACTTTAAATATCAAAATGTTGAGTATGGGAATCGAACCCATGCACTCTTGGTGCCTTAATTCTATGTGATTCGCTAGATTATTATATTTGGGTAAATCTCAGCCGTCTTTTATCTCCAACCTCAAACACCATTCTGATTTGTAATATAGACTAGGGTATTCCCCGTGCCTTCGACACTCAAATTGTTTGATTGGAGGAGAATTTTCAACTTTGGCTAGGGGTATTTCAGTCTTATGCGAAACCCCTCCCCTCCCCCTCATGTTACCCCCGTGCCATCGGAACGATATGATTTTTTTGTAAACCTTATGACATGACAACCCGTCTATGCCTAAGTCACCATGAACACACTCATTTTGCCCAAGAAATCAATTGAAAAACATAGTTGCCTAACAAATTTAAAATTGCACACAATAGCAAATACTCAAAAACACCCAACTATAAATTTATGTATACAAATAAAAATAGATTTAGTAAAAAAAGAATAAACTTATACTTAAAAGATGAGAAATTGAAAGCGGGATGGATGAAATAGTGTAAGTGGGGGTTAAGAGAAATTGTCTAGGGTCGTTAGATTTTTATGTTTGGGTAAATCCCAACCGTCTTTTATCTTCCACTTAAAACATCATTCTGATTTATAATATAGAATTATACATATGAGAATCAATATATAATGTTCTGGCAAAGTTCTGTGTGCAAATTTAAGGAGAGGTTTGAAGGCCGACTAGAAATGTCTTTGGTACCTCTAGCATAGGTAATCATCGAAATTCTCTCATGGCTTCCTGTTAAATTTCTTTTACGATTCATGTGCGTATGTAAGTTTTGGCGATGTCTAATTTCTCGTGACCAAGATTTCATCAATATGCATCTCAATCGATCAAGAACTCGAATCGACAAATTTGGCCTCCTTAGAAAGTGTTGCGATTCCTTATACATTCTCAACACCCCCTTCCATTTGCAATAAGCTCAAATTTTTGGTCAACGAGGTATGAGCTCAGCTAGTAGAATTGTAGCGGATGGTATCACAAGTCTAAGGTTCGAACCCCATCGCAAGCTTTTAATGGTTCTGAATCCAATAAAAACCTTGCTCGCCTTTCAAAAAAAATATCTCAAAAACCTAATTACCTTTCCCACTTGTCCTCCTTAATATCCAACTCATTTTTATACCAATTAATAACTTTACCTGTAATGGATTTGTCTGCTTATACACCAATGGAAATGCTTACATTCTCATTCTCAACCCATCCCGCATAGCCAACAAAATCCTACCAAGTCACCTGCCCATGACTCGGATAAACTATTTTACGTCTTACTTATGGTGTTTGGTTATAGCTCCCTTACCGATGAAAACATAATCTTACAAACACTAAGTTTCACTGTTGGTGTGGCTTATATGCGTTAGCATGAGATTGAAGTCTACGTGTTGGGTACAAATTCATGGAGAACGTTACAGGATGTTCCTCCTGAAATGTTTCAAGCTGCGTATGGCGCTACACAAATTTTTTTAATTGATCAGCGAATCAAACAAAAAATTTCATTAAAAAAAAAAGCATGTGAGTGAGAAGTTCACAAGACAAAAGAGAAATATGTACATATCAGACTTAACTCACGACCACATTAGCCCAATCTAACATACAGTCGTGAAAAGGGACCACTCTAGAGATACCGCAAATACCCCCCCCCCCCCCCCCCCCCAAACCATATCCATCCCTTGATGTCAATGGCAATTTTCTTAACGGTTCTACTATTATACCCTTAAAGCTTTAAGTGTTTCTTTCCTTCCAAAAAACCAAATACCTGCCACCAAGATGCAGTCCCCAATCCACATGGCTGAAGCCATTGGACAAGACAATAACATATTGCTTAAAGACTATTGAAATGTTTGGTAAAACACACATCTGTTAACTGGCATGAGCCCTCTAGGGATTAAATTGTCCACTGTTTGCATATGATCATGAGCAAGTGTCCATATGAAAAAGTTCACCCTTGGAAGGATTTGTTTCATCCAGAAAAAAGAAAAAGAAAAGATTGTTGATGTACTCAACTGAAGCTCAATAGAAAAAGGCAAAAACACTCTTAATAGTGTTTCACGAATAATCTGTGTGACTTGTGATTCCACACCCATATATGAGGTTTCTCATTGAGTAAGATCGAGCACTTCAAACAGGCGCATACTACTCTTCGACTCCCAAGAAATTGACCTTGTAAAATCCCAAATCCAAAGCTCCATTGCTTGATTGTTGACATAAAAACTTGAAGTGTACCATCTCTTTACATTGAAAAGATCAGGGTCTTCCTCTTTGAGAGACCTCTCAGACACCCACCTATCAAGCCAGAAATTTCCCTGTTTCCTACTTTGAATAAAATTTGGACTAAGATTTGCACTTGAGATTGGTGTCTGAATAAGAGATGGTGCTCTAGATTTGGCGTTTGTTTGAATATGAGGCGATCCCCACTCAATCTTTGCTTGGGACTACTAATATAACTCGTTTTAGGAAAACTCGTCATGTACATTATTTTTAAAAGCCCTAGCTAGAGCTTAATCAGACACTTTCGAATCTTGAATTAAGATTTAAGAAGTCACCTCTTAATGAAACAAACGCCAAGTAATTACTCTATTTGGATTATTCTCTTAGCTATTTAATGCATCCAAATCCGGTCTCATGTAAATCTGACCTGCAAAACAAATGTTAGATTGCCAAATACCACCTATTTGGCGGCCGAAGGCACTCCGATGCTTAAATCAATAACTCTGTTGGAGATGGAGATTAATTTGGACATAACTCAGTTAAAATTGCATACCTTTGTCGAATGTTCCCTTTATTTTATATAATGGTCGTAATTAATTCCGTGCGTGACTTAAGCATGCAAGGCTCATCGAGGGGAGACGCTCTCTGTAACTGTCTCCTCAGGGGAGCAACTCCCTCCATGACTTTTTTTTCTCCATAATGTTCCTCCTCTTTGAGGGAGAGTCTTTGTTGGGCTTGGATTTGGACCTATGACTGTGATTTGTTTTGACGGGCCATTTTTGGGCTTTGTGAGTTGATCCGGTCTTGAGATACTTAGTCCTTGTGATGGGTGATATCTGTCACGTGTATGGTCGCTATGATAGTCTTATTTGATGTATCATAACTGTTGATGAAAATGTTCATTGTCAATTTGGATGTGCAAGTAGTGCTGCAAGTCTAAGGGGTCGGTCGGATGAACTGTAGGTAAATTTCAAATTCTAACTAAGCCAAGTCCATCCACACATTTGCTTGAGTATATATGGTCAACTTGATCCCATCCATTTTAATGTCATTACTCATTTTAGAAATAAGATATTGTTTTAGTTGATAATTCCCTTGTTCTTCCTTTTAGCTAAATTGTGTTTTTGGCATATTAAATTTTAATGGTCTTATTTCTTTTTTGTTTTTAGTTGCATTTGCAAATTTCATCAAATGGAACAAGTGTGAAAAATCATGGCATCACTATATAGAAACTTGACTATGCATATTACTTGAAAGCTTTTTGCCAATATCTTTTTTCCTCTCTTCCTCTGATAGAAAGATGTGGGTAGAATTGATGAAGTGATAAGGAGTGATCTTGATGAGCTAAAGCATTGTTTTGAGAACTCGATCCACAAAGTGTTGTATGAATGAAGTTTTAACCCTTATCAGTGGCTTGCATGGATCAAAATTATTTTGAATGTGATTGATACCACAGATACTGAAGAGAATGTACAGCTAATTCATTAGGTGACATTGTTGGTTGAAGACACTTCCAATCTGTAAAACAATTGTTGGATCTAATTTTTGGTGTCAAAACCTGCGAGGCTAGTGATGCCTTCTGCCCATGTTAATCAAACGTCTCCATGTCCGACTATTCAAAGGGGAAGCAAGTCATTTTGATCATCAGGTGACTTAACTTTGAGATATTTGGTTCCATTTATTTGGTCTCTTCCCAAATTTGAATTTGGGAGTTGAAATTTAGATAGGAATTGTGGAATGGTAAACAATGTGTCGTTTTACTTCATACGAAACTTATACCCTTTATGTTTTGTTTTGAAACCAAAGCATGTGGTACACTCACTAATTGTTTGTTATTCAGATTCAGAGATATATCTACTTGCAGGTGACTAGCAACATTTTTTTTGTGAACCGTGGAGGTTGAGAATTTTCATGACCCATTCTGAATAAGAGTTAAAGTCACAATCTCACAGTATGAGCTATGACCAAAATTCGAAAATAAGCAGCACTGAAGGGATGCTAAATGCACACATTCTTTTAAGGAACTTTCATTCAGTTACTAATAGAGTTTTGCTCACTTGATTCATAATTGAAACATTAAGGAACTTTCATTCATTTACTAATAGAGTTTTGCTCACTTGTTCCATAATTAACACAGCCTGACCCATCGTGCACAGTGCCTATAGTGCAGAGTAGGAGGGGTATTGCCCGACGCTGCAAGTTGTTTTGAGGAGAAAAACAAATAAATGTGGACCAGCATGCTTCCACGACTATGGCTTCCCAAGGCTGTGCATCTTGTCATTCAAAAGGGTGGATTAGGAAATTGTTTTGGCTACCTCGGAATTTTTAAGGCCTCGTGTGAATTTTAGCTTCTCAAAAACTTTTTTTATAATCGACAACGTACAACTACCAAATAGAAGTAGGGATATCGTATGGATCATTTACAATGCCTTAGGTGTTGAGTTCACACGCCTCCTTTTAACTTAAGGTTGAGTTTGAGGCGGTGTTATAATATCGATTTTTTGTTTTCTTTCTAATCCAAATGGGATATAAATTACCTAAAATAATTGGTGAACTAAAACTTAAAAAGTATAGTTTTTTTTTTATAAAAACCATTGTAAAAATAATCAGTGTCGGTAAACTCCCCTCCAAAACTCGATCGAAGCATGTTAGTCATGTTGCATTTTTATTCCCAAAACGCCCCTGTGCAAAACGACAAATATGGAAGGAAATAAAAGATAAACCAAATTGACTCTAGAAAGGAAAAGTTTATCCAACCCCTCATCTTCTTCTTTTTGGGTTCCACATAAACCCTCAATACCCCACCGTACGACGCTGGAAAAAGCTCTGGGTCTGCGTCTTCAACCTGGATTCTAAAATGGGAAAGTTGATCCAACCCACCCCAATTTCGTCTTCTTCTCTATCTTCACTTTCAACCTCACCTCTCTCTTTCGTCTCTCTGATTTCAGAGATTCAAAGTTTGGAATCTCTGTTTGAGTTGATTTATGTATCATGTGTGTTGTTTCATTTGTTCTTCTTCTTATTTTATATCTTCACTTTCAACTTCTTCTTCTCTCTGATTGATTATCAATTTACCTTTGCATTTAATAATTTGACCGATTGTATCTCCCATCTTTAACAATGTAATGATCCCTGCTAAACCTCTTTTTTTATTTTCAATGAGAGATAGTGATTAGTGAAGTAAAAGATGATAATCCCTTATTAGATTAAGAGCATTTTAGTGGGTTCTAATGGTGGTTTGGGTTCTTTAGTGGGTTTGGGTTTGGGTTTGGTTTTAAAGAGCTGATGGTGGTTTGGGTTCTTGTTTTCTTTAGTGGGTTCTGGTTGTTACAAGTCGATTCATTAAAATTTGATGTATCCCGAAATAGTCGATATATCCAAAATTATTCTTAAATTTTCATTTTTTCCAACTTTCATCAATTTTACGCACACATTATAAAATTTGCCTCACCAATTTATAAAATTTTCAACATGTTCTCTTCCCCCTCTTTAGCAATTGAAAATTGGTTGTGTGTGTCTGTGGACTTTTCGAAATTCCAATAGAGTTCTCTGTATCTGTGGACTTTTCGAATTTCAAAATTGTTCCTAATTCTACTCAAAATCCAATTCAACCCAAGCATTAACCCCCACACTAGCAATGAAATTATTGATTTCGAAGGGTTGTAAACCATATGATAAAAGGTTTGATATTTTTAACGATAATTTATAATTTGATTTTATACCACTTTATCCGTGCCAAGAGAATGGGTATGTGGAAAATGTATGGTCGTGCCGCATGCACGGCTGGTACACTAATTTCTACAACGTCTAGACGAGTAATTTCAGTTATCTTTGACTTTGATATTTAAACTTTCTGTATGTGACGTTTTTATGTTATTTAAAATTTTAATATTAATAAATATTTCTCACATAATTTTACAATATTTTAATCAAAAAGTTTTACTATTGGAGGAGGCCTTTTGAAATCTCATGTTTATGAAGGGTACAGGAGAGGACACAGTGGCAGTAGAGATGCTGAAAGGCAGCACTTTCCCATGGTCATGGCATTAGCATAATTCGAATTAGGATCGATCATCGATTTCCTTATCAGATACAGAGGTTCGACGGACGACGGAGCTTCAAAGGATCGTCTTTAACTTTCTTTCTCTAGCAATTATGGTTTGTTTTCTTTTCTGATTTTAAAACTTCAAAGCTTCGTATTGAGGGTTTCTTCCTTGAGTAATAAAGTTAGGGTCTTTTCTTCTCGTCTCGTTGATTCTGAATGTGTTGGGGATTTCGGTTAATGGGTTTTTTATAATTTTGTTTCTGATCCAAGTCCTTGTTTTTAGTTTGTATATTGATTATTTAACATGTATTCGTTGATTGTGTTCTTATATATTTAATCTTTCTGTGTCTGTTTGGATATTTGGTGAATCTAGTTTTTTCTAATTCTTGATTGTTTTGGGGAGTTTAATTAATTAAGACAGAATTGGACCAGGTTTACTACTATGATATGTTAAGAAAACCTTGTTTAATGAATTCATCTGGACAGAATTGGACCAGGTTTACTACTATGATATGTTAGTTGTTGTTGTTGGACCAGGTTTACTACTATGATATGTTAGTTGTTGTTAAGGGTATATGAAATTTAGGTTGGTTTTCATTTTGTTTCGGTTTTCTGTTTAAAGGGTGCTTCATGTCTGTGCTTTTAGAGGGGTTTCATGTACATATAATATGTTCAAGTGGGCACATAGAAATTGAGATGATTAAGAATACATGCCCCAATGCAGCGAGCTTTGTAAGGCGTTATTGCTTTGACTTTAATGCTTCTAATGAAGAGATGCAAAATTTGGGTTGAATTTATGTGTTTATATTTTCAATTTTTCATTGGGTTTGGTGGAAGTGTCAAGTGTTCCAATATGTTATGTGACTGCATGAGGGGATTTAGTGTTTAAAATGCACCTGCTTCTCGTTGTTTTTTTCTTTTTCGGGTGATTTAAAGATTGATAGATGATAATTCGTATTCTGTGGCTTAACATGTTCTAGTTAACAGGAGTTATAATTCTTCGGCTGAGCTGAAATCGGTCTTCGCTCTGCAGCAATATACTAGTTGAAACAGAAAATATTCACTAGAAAGATGAGTTTTCTCTTTGGCAAGAGGAAAAGCCCCGCTGGTACGTATCTTCCACTTTTATAACTTTTAAATATCGACATTTCACCTTTTTGTTTTTTGAAAAGGATAAGAAATCTATTCCCACTTGAACAGTATACCCAAAACACAAGAGATGTCCAAAGAGGGATTAAATATGATAAACAATCTTCACCCAATTAACAAGAGAAGTTCAAACTCCACTCCTTTGAAACTGGGCTTTAAGGAAATAGTCTCCCCTTTCCTCTGAAAATCTTTCATTTATAGCAAAGAAATATGTGCTTCTTCAACTGGAATAAGAAGAAGAAGAAGAAGAAGGAGGAGGAGGAGGACCCTTCTCCGTGAAGATCTTTTCATGCATGTTTTCTACAGCTTCATTTGAAAATTCAAGCAAGAAGAGAATAAAATCCTGGAGAAAAATCCCCTTTCCCATCTTCGTTTTCTATCTAAATCTTATTCATTCAAGTCTGCCATATCATAAGCTTACACTTATCTCCTCCAACCTCTTTCTACTTCTCCTTAGTGCTTCATCTGTGAAAAATGTTGTTTTCCAAATCCATATGTATTTAGTTTGTCCTAAAAAAACTTTCCTTAGATAATAAAACATCAATAAATGAGGTAGGGGTGGGGGGTGAGAGGGTGGTGGGGGGACTCCTGAATGTTTAATTGCTAGCCTACTTTATCAAGTAGATAGTTGCTTGTCAGCATTGTAGTTATGCAATACTTGCATTCTCATATAAATTATTTTGATTTTGTAGAGCTTCTGCGGGAGAATAAAAGGATGCTAGATAAATCTATTAGAGAAATAGAAAGGGAAAGACAAGGTCTACAGACACAAGAGAAGAAACTTATTTTGGAGATAAAGAAAAATGCTAAGCAAGGGCAGATGGTATGATTCTTTTTAACTTGCATTTATTTGTATTTTCTTTTATTCTTTGAATGAGCAGGTCAAGGTGTTGACTTAACAATGATGCTATACAAGTTGTGGAAGGGTTTAAAGACTCATAATAAATTAATAATACAATTTCATTTACACTTAAATGACTTAATTGTTAACTTAGGCATTTAGATCTTCATAAACTAGTTATCAAATAAAAATAATAATTACACACCGTATTGTAGATAGTAATCCAACCTGGGTTTGTTTACCGCAGAGACAGTTAAAAGAAATTCTTAGCTTATTTGTAGCAATAAAGTGGTGAATGCCGCTGGTGCTTATCCTAATCTACTGACGTGTCTTCAACTAAGAGTCTACTACTGGTCCTCTTCCCTTTTTCATCTCATTCAAGTCATTACTAGCCAACAATTGACTTTCTATTATTTTTATTTTAGTTGTAAATGTAATAAATCAAAAAGTTTTGGACTTCTCCAAATACGTACAACGACCTCCAATTTGTAGTCAAATGGAACTTGTGTAGCGATGACACTCCACACCCTTACATACATGAGATGAGTCATGATCTTGATTTGTTACATCCAAGTACATAAGCCCTCATATCTTATCTAATTGACACCTTAGACCTCAAGGGACACTTCTCTTGTGATGTCGAAACCTCAACACGCTTGCCTTGACACCTCATCAGTCTAAGTTAAACACACAAGCAGTTATACATATAGGTAGCACCTCATGCTTGTAAGTCGTGACAGGACTACAACCTTTGGTGACCAAGGGATAAGGATGAACTAGTAGATGAGGTTTCTTTATTAATCCTAATCAACTAGTTTTAGTAATAGTGGCTAATGAGTTGGTGAACTCAAGATTGAGAAGCAACTCTCTAAGACTGTTATGCAAGATTGACTTTAACAAGGCGTACGATCATGTTAACTGGGATTTTTCCCTGTGGTGTGTGCATGAAATGGGTTTTGGTGAAAGGTGGATGAGGTGGGTAAAGACGTGTTTCGACAGTTCATTTTTCAGTGTTAGTTGGGGCTTGGGGGGAAGGGGGTTCTCCACCTGGATTTTTCAAAATTTGGAGAGGTATCAAACAGGGCAATCCTTTGTCTCCATTTTTGTTCACGATAATGGTGGAAGCTCTTAGCAGTTTGGTTACTAAAGCTTTGGAAGTAGGTTTACTAGGTGATTTTCAGGTTTCTCCTTCTGGATGAGAGTGACCCACTTGCAGTTTCTGCATGATACTTTCTTTTTCTTATAAGATGACATAAGCTAAATTGAGTATTTGAAGTACATTTTGTTGATCTTTCAGGCTTGTTCAAGGTTTAAAATTAATTTCTCCAAGACTGTATTTTATGGAGTGGGTGAGGGAGCTCATAGTGGTTTGGGGGCCACGGTGTTGGGGTGTCCAGTGGGTGTATTAACAGCAATTTATTTGGGGTTGCCTTTGGGAGCAAAGACTAGGAATATGCATTTATGGAATCCAGTTTTAAGTGGAGAAACTTGCTTTTTGGAAGGCTAAGGTGTTATCGAAGGGAGGAAGATCGGTGCGTATTAGGAGTGCCTTATCTAGTATGCTTGTATACTGTTGTCTCTTGTTCATATGTTGGTATTTGTTTCTAAGAGGATTGAGAGAATGATCATAACTTTCTTGTGGTGCAGTGGAGATGAAGATAAAGGGCTCTCACGCTCTTATTTGAGAATTGGTTCGTTTGCCAAAGGAAGAAGAGGGTTTGTCATTCGACCCCTTCTGCAAGTGGTTGCGAAGATATGGAACATGAGACTCAATATGGACAGATGGTATAAGAGCAAAGTAAGATCCAGTGCGTTCAGGTTGGTCACCAAGGCATCAAATATGTTCTTATGGTACTAGCAAGTGAAAATTGGTTTCAAATCTCCAGGAAAATTTTGTTCTAGGGGTTGAAGTAATGTTGGGAAGAGGTGACAAGGTGACTTTTGGAGAGATACCAACATAGGGAATGAGCTTTTCAGAATAGATTTCCCAGGGGGGGGGGGGTGTGTGTATTTTGGCTCAAGGTGTATTGGACCATGGTTGGAGATTTGCTTCTGAGAAGGGTGAATTTAATGACTCTGTGTTTCTACCATATGTGTTAGATGGCGTGCTATTAGGTGATGATGATGACAAATGGGTTTGGAAAAAGGATAGGGAAAAGGGTTTCTAGGTTTCATCTTATCTCTCTATTTTGGCTCAGAACAATATTCATGTTGGGCCCTTTAACAATTTCCCTGTGAACCTAATTTGGAAGAAAGGTGTGTCATTGAGAGTATTTTTCTCTATGTGGATAGCAATATGGAATACGTTACCTTCTAAACTAGAGCTAACCCACAGAGGTATGGATATTGATGTAGGTTGCACATTATGCAACACACAAGGAAAGTACTCGTCATTCTCATTCATTGTTGTTGTGATAGTAATTTGTGGATGGTTTCATTGGGATGTTTGGTTTGTTGTGGATCATGCCTTCATCAATGAAGGAGCTTCTAAGGTGTTGGAACTTGGAAGACTAGATCACCTCAAAAGGTAAGGTGTTATTGGAGGGTTTTTCCTTCTCTCTTTTGCTGGACGGTTTGGAAGGAGAGCAATAGTAAAGTCTTTTGCATCAAGGCTTTTGAGGTTGGATTTGAGGTAATGGATGTGTTGATTACATTGTGTGGTTGGATTTCACATTTTGCAATGCTTAAAGGAATTTATTTTTGAAGGAAATGAAACAGGGAAGAGAAACAAAAATAGGCTCTTAGACTTTTAGTTGACCAAACACCACCCCCTTATGCTACACACGCTTTGGATGTTTGAATTTGGCCATACAAAGTGCAACCATAATCTATGTCGCTAGGGGATATGAGGCAGTCCATCCTAAGATCTCGCCTCGTGATCGCCTAGGCTAGCTTAGGCTAATCTCAAAGTTGAGGCCCTCCAAAAACTACACATACTAATATACTCTATAAAATGAAACGAAACTATAGATTACAAAGTTGATCATACTCATTACTTTCCCACAACTCCAAATCCCGAACCTCAAAATCATGATCATTCCCACACAAGTATGACCTCCTCCGTCTCGTCCTCTTATCCATATCGTTTTCCATTCATCAGTAAGTGTAAATGTATTGTATTTGTCGCAATGAGGGAAGATGTATATTGCATCACTTGTGCATCACTATGTTAGGCAAAGCGATCAAGTTACACATCATACCTAGGCGGCAACCTAAACATAGCCTAGGCCAGCCTTTGATAGCACAACTCATGATTCACAACTGATGTCTTTACTTGTTTCGTGATAGTGCCTCTATAGAGATTGAAACAAGAATAAAAGCAAAAGAAAAGAGGAAAAAAAGGAAAAAGGAAAAAATACATGGATAGTTAATTGCCTAACATACTATTGCCCAGTTATGGAGAAGGTAAGAGGTGGTAGTCGTATCATTCAATAACATACTTTCACCATTTGGATTCCCATACTTTTAATCATGTTGAAAATTGTGTGGACTTCCAATTTCTTTCCTTTGAAGACTCAACTGATTATCTCCTTCCACATCTCTCACAACACAACCAAAAGAAAAGAATATGACTAATAAAATATTTTGAATGTTTTACCATCTTGCTTATATATATTTCAAAGGTTTGGAATTATTTCTAGTATGAATATGTTATGGAAAGTTACTTGATGCTACAAGTAAAAATATGCTAATAAAGTAAAGTTTATAAGCGGAAAAAAATATTGTAATGTTGCGGTGTGTCACCATAATATTATTAGTTGGTATTTTAGTCATTGTGTCCTAGATCGGACACTGGCACACGTGCTCCTTTCATTGTTTATAGATTTTCTATACTTTCCTGCTTTTTCTTCATTTTTTTCATGAAGAAGCAATTTATTCTCAAAATATTTCCGAAACTCGAGCGAAAGAAACTACAAGCGAAAATGAAACCATGGTCCTTGACGACTAAATCACATCAGTATGAATTGAGTAATTTTTTAGTTCGACTTTAAATGCATTTCTTAAATTTTGATATTGTGAGCCAATTTGTTCAATGTATCTTTGGCTAGCACATGGGAGTCTTATTAGGCTTCATGAGCTTGATTGAACTTGAATGTTTTCGTGGAAATTATAAACTTCATGGAGGAAATAAACATGGATTGACTCCTATGAAAGTTTCATGACATAACTTTCTCATTTATCTCCCCCATGAAATCACTTTCTTATGGAATATTAGATTATTTGTATTTGTTTATATTATTTAAATAATAGGTCGATCCATTAAAAGCCCAAGTATGAGTTAGAAGTCAAATAGGAATTAGGTTTAAGGTTTATTGAGTTTAAATAGACATGAATAAGTTGTAAGCAAATTTTTGTTGTTTTGAGTATTAAAATCATTATTGAAGTTTTAAAATTTGTTAATCAAGTTTCGATGATTTGGTCATTTTGGTATAAGAGCAGTAAATCACTATTGATTGGGAGAAACCACCATATTTGATGTGTACGAAGGATATACGATTATCCGCAAGTTGTTGCATTGTGAGGCCGAAACATACCACGAAGTTTTCATGGATTTTCATGCTAAAGAAAATATGCAAATTGAAGAAGTTTGCAAGGGGTGGTTATTGAGAACAACCCTAATTGCCCTAATTCTTCAGGTCGTGAATTGTGATTTGCACATTTGAATTGAAGATGGCGTACCACTGTGTTTGTTCGAAATGAGAAAATTGTTGAAGGCCCCGAACCCCAAAGAAGAAGAAGATGAGAAAATATAGACATTGAGGAACAAACAACCTCTTCGTACATGAATTGTGTCAGCAACATCGTCAACCTGGTCACAAACAACCTCTTCGTGGACCCCAACCTCGTTATTCATCATCTCCAACGCAATCTCTTCAACAAATGCAACACCACAATGAGCAGGCTGCACATCCGTCCGCAGTTCATCGTCAAATAGTTGTTCTCCACAGTCCCCAACGTGATGTACTCGATACCCAACATCTAAAAGCCATTCGACCAACCTCGCGCAACAATGGGGCTCACCCACTATTCAAGTTCGTCGGAGAAGACAACCCACAATTTCATGGTGGTTATTTACCCCACCAAAATCAGTTAGGAACACCACACTTATATGATGCTAGTTACAGCCACAGAATATTCCATGTACCAACACATGAGTATGTGTCCTCCTTTCATAAGGATCAGGTTATTAGCTAGCTCAGGGGAGACTTTGGACCACCTCAATATTCTGCTTTTTTCGATTTTGATATTCATACTATTCACCACCACATTATAGCTTAGTTTCCACCCCATTACACATTTTGTTATCCAATTTGAGATACGTTCATCATGAATTTTGAGAAAAACTTTGCATCCAATATCTAATTCATGAAGTGGGTTTCCTTCGAGTCAGAAATTCATTTTGGACATCATTTTTTTAAGCGAATTTTGATTTGATTGTTCATGATACAAGCAATTGTCAAGGAAAATTTCGAGGTCAACTTTTAGTGGTGCATTTTTTTGAGATTTCATCCTCAAAGCTCGAGGACGAGCTTTTCGAAGCGGAGGAGAGTAATGGAATATTAGATTATTTGTATTATTTAAATAATGGGCTTTTCGTCCAAGTATGAGGTAAAAGTCTAATAGGAATTAGGCTTAAGGTTTATTGAGTTTAAATAAACATGAAGAGTAAGATGTAATCAATTTTTTGTTTTGACTTTTGAGTATTGAAAATATTATTCGAGTTTTGAAACTTTGTTAATCAAGTTTTGATGATTTAGTTTGTAAGCTTTCGCTAAAGCCATTACTTTCTCATTATTTTTTTGTTCCCCTTGTTTATCTCCACCATTCATACTACCACTGACATCATCACCATTTTCACCACCACCATCACTTTCTGTCCACCTCTACAAAACACTACTTCCACCACAATAATTAGACCAATCCATCAATCACAACCAAGGATCGTGATTTCGGTTTTTGAAGTGATTTCGGTCATTTGATTTTAAGAAAAATTTTGAGAAATATTTCGAGAATATATCAAACATATATAATAAATTTTGAGGTTATATCCATGGGCCAAACTATGCAAATTTAGACATACGGTCGACCACCACACCATCTGCAAATCCACTCATCTATTACTTTTAAACCATCATGCCCATGTTCTAAACCAAATGAGATGAGCCCAAACAAAGCTTACAAGTTTCCAATTAATATCTTAAAAACTTCAAAGTTTTACATATAGTAAAATCTAATTAATTCTAGGATTTGAACAGACCCGGCTCCTAAA
Organism: Berberis vulgaris; assembly: GCA_963556465.1. Classification (NCBI taxonomy): domain Eukaryota; kingdom Viridiplantae; phylum Streptophyta; class Magnoliopsida; order Ranunculales; family Berberidaceae; genus Berberis; species Berberis vulgaris. The sequence goes on from OY747135.1 coordinate 70,581,136, forward strand.
ACAACTTTGAATCTTACTCAAAATTGGAGATCACTTTCAAATCAACAAAAACTTCAAGTTCATGGAAAGAGTGGAACATAGACAATAAGGTTGTGGGTTAAGCATTTGGTGAAAAAAATTGGTGATCACTCCTCCCCTTCTCGGCTTCATCTTTCATCTTTCTCTTTTGTCTCTTTCACCACTTTCCTTGCAGACCTCTCTGCATCGAAATTCGTCGGAAAGAACCCCAATTCTGATCAAGAGGTCAATTTTGAAGACACCCACTATGGAGATTCGGCAAATTTTAGAAACATCCCAAAGGTAGGGGCATTGTAGTTAAGGCGTTGAGGCGGAGGTAAGGCGAATAGGCTTGAAAATGTCTCAGGCGTGAGGCAAGGCAGACGCCTCACTTCACGGAGGCTGTCTTAACTTTTTTTAAAGATTTTTTATAATAAATTGAAATATATTAGCATAGTATTATTCATTATCATTTTGATAAGTATCATAAACAAATATGTACAAAAGTAACACAACTACCTAGAATCAAAATATTTTTTAATTTTTTTATAATAAATTGAAATGTATCAGCATAGTATTATACATCATCATTTTGATAAGTATCATAAGCAAATATGTACAAAAAGTGACACAACTACCTAGAAACGAAATGAAAATATAATAAAGTTGTGTAACATAGCAAAAAGATGAACTACATAAGTGTCAAGTAACATGCAAACATCTATTAAATCATTAAAAATCAATAATTTGAAAAAATAGAAACTTGAAAATATTGAACATTTGTTAGAAGAAATTGTTGATAAAAATTCACAAGTATAGTCATTATTGGTATTCCAAAAGCATAAAAATCATTGAACTAAGCTATGAAAAATCAAGATTGATGTTGATCACATATTGATCAAAACATGGTATGTTTTCTCCAAAAAATAATATATAAAATGTGACAAATTTATCAAAACTTAAAAACGCTTTATCTTGTTTTTATCAAATTAATCAAATATTACACCAAGAAACATAAAACCTTATTATAGAGCGGGTTGCAACCTCTTTTTGCTGCAATTAGGCTGCAAATGGGCTGAAAATGGGTTGCAATTAGGCTGGCTACAACCAGTTTTTGGGTTGAGACAGACGTCTCATTTCACCGCACCGCATTGCCTCACTTTGAGGCGGAATTTTTTAAAAACGCCTTGAGGCGCGCTTAGGCGGTCGCCTTGACTTCATTGTGTAGGGGTAATGTCGGAGGTATACTACACCACTGATTCCTCTTCGACAAGTACCATCCAGGTACTTCAGGAAGGAGGGTATGCGGTACTTCCACAAGCTCCGCAACAAGTTCTTTTGCCCCATCATGAACATCGACGAGCTCTAGTCATTGATCCGACTCGCCGTTCCAAAGTCTACGCCACTGTGGCTATTCGGTCGAAATTTTTGGATCGAAAAATGTAAATTTGGTCGTTGATTTTTGTGGTATTGGCAAAAAAATGAAATGTATGAAAATGGACAGAAAAAAACCCTGTGAAAAACAGTTAATTTGTATTTCGCCATTTTTCTTTTTTTGATTCAAAGAAAATGAAATTTTAAGCTAAATTTCGCGAAAAATTATTCCTTGACAACCACCACCATCTTCCCCATCAATATAACCATAACAAACATCCTTAGCATTATTACTAACCATTGCTTCCACCACTATCACTACCACCACCACTATAACCACAATTACACAACTATTATTGCCATTTTCAGGTCTGATTCTATTGCCAAATCCACTACCACTACCATTTCTGCCACATTCACAAGAATAACCATGATGACGACCACCAATACCATTGCTATTATTGTTGGAGATGTGGCTTGATTTGAGCGTGCGAATTAGTCTCAAATGGGTTGAGGACATCATGTGCAGAGTGCGGTTGATAAGGATTGGACATGTCTCTCACTAGCAACGAGGCCATTTGGATAGAGCCCCCACACCTGGTCCCTAGATGTGGAACCAGTGCTAGAGGTGTTTAAGTTGGGGACAATACCATTGCTTGAGATATGTCCATTGCCGACGATCTCATGCGCACGCTGTGAGGTGGTGCTGGGGATTTCGCTCTCTTGACCCCCGGACCCAACAATTATCACCACCATTACTAACATTATTCAGCTGGAACCGCTGCACGAGTGAATGTCTGTAACTTTAATTGCTGGTGCATGCTGACTTATAGACATTTTATTGTGTTGTTTAAGTGTGAAGGTTACTTCACTGTAATATACTGATATAATCTATTTTGGCAAAAGTGGAAAATACCAAGTTATGTTTTTTTATTCCTGCCTGTTCTGTTTCAGGGAGCAGTGAAAGTAATGGCGAAAGACCTTATTAGAACAAGACATCAGATTGAAAAGTTCTACAAACTTAAATCACAGCTCCAAGGTGTAGCTCTTAGAATTCAGGTACACTTTCATTTGCTTGTTTTAACTTTGTATATGGTCCATGTATTGGAGAAAGAGATGGTTGTTTTCGATATTTATCACTTATCACTGTCACGTAGACTTGTCTAAATGGCAAAAAGATGCTGTCAAACGAAAAAGCTTCAGCTACTCAATGAAAAAAAATTATAATTGGGATTCTACTTATGTCACTTATTGGAATTATCATTAAGTTTTACATTCTGGCCAGCTTGCACCTTCATAGACCTTCATCAACCATAACTTTTCTGAATTGGAATTTTGGCGAGATTTCAAATTCACCTTCTTCTTTTTTTTTATCTACCGAATGTTCTCACACTTGATTTGCAATTTGTCAGACATTGAAATCAACCCAAGCAATGGGGGAGGCCATGAAAGGGGTCACAAAGGCAATGGGCCAGATGAATAGACAGATGAACTTACCCTCATTGCAGAAGATAATGCAAGAGTTTGAGATGCAGAACGAAAAGATGGAAATGGTGTCGGAGGTGATGGGAGATGCCATTGACGATGCTTTGGAAGGGGATGAAGAAGAAACAGAAACAGAAGAACTGGTCAGCCAGGTTCTTGATGAGATCGGCATTGATATCAACCAAGAGGTATGTCTTTCACATCTTTCTTTCTTCATCTTATAATGAAACCAAAGATCTATCTACCTTTTTTCAAAGTGGTCATGTTTCGTAAATAAAGTAACATGTGTTTTAATTTTATCTGTAGCTTGTGAATGCACCTTCATCAGCAGTGGCCGCTCCAGCCACAAAAAACAAGGTTGCACAGGTTGAATCAACCGAAAGTGCTGATGGTGGAATAGATGATGATTTACAAGCGAGGTTGGATAATTTGAGAAGAATGTAGTTTTCTCGCGCTTTATTAACAGACATGATCGGATAAGGACACAGTTATGGGCCATGTAATTTATGGAATAATGCCCACATTCTCTGTGCCAGTATAAAAACTATAAGAAGTCTAAATACAAACCATGTAAAGAGAGAAGGCTCCGCTACCGTAATGGGCTCCTGACTATATGAAGATCATGGTTATTTGTGTAACTGAATTAAACTTCAGTATGAATTTTAAGAAATTGGAAAGCAGACCTGCTCATAGAACATGTGAATTGAGGACGTGGAGCCTAGAGAAAGAGAGGGTATATGACTGTATTGTAATCAATCCAATGGATTCAGTGTATTTCAAATTGACCGAGAAAAGTGCATATCTCATGTCTTTGTTTATGAGAATTTTTATTTTTATTTCAAACTGTATTTACGTTTGTAATGGATTTTAATGAAACTGATGCCACACTGAAACTGTCAGTGTCACTTAGAAGCTCAAACTTCAGATCCTGTATATTGCATCATGCTTATATTTGGTAATGTGCTGCGTTGTTTCTTATTTTGCTTTTTATGTAAATGTATGTAAGATTTTATGAAAGCTTAGACTGACAGATTTAATGTTGAAATTTATGTTAACATTTGATTATGAAATACAAAGTTGCCGCTCAAGGAACATGTTAAGCATGGATCCAAAAGAGCTAGTATGCGTTTATGCATATGCAGGGAGCGCAAGAACCAAAAGTGAACTCGCATGCATAGGATATCTGTTTGAAGCTTCACGCAGAATATATCTGCTACAATATTTATCTGAAGGTTAGGTTGAAAGTAGATTGTGTGGTGTTTGGTAGACTCACCAGTCCATCTCCGAGGCAATCTGATTATGTCCTGCACCAAGACTGCCATACAAAGGGCACTGAGACTTCATGCCACCAGGCAGGTCGATCTAATACCATTAACAGCCACACAAAATTCTTCCCAACTACCACCATGAAAGCCCTCTTTGTGTTAGAGTAATATTGTGGCAATGTTGCATGAGAAATTCATGCCTTCTACAAAGTTCTACCATCCTTTATCAGTCCTTTGACACATCGTATGCCTACCTTGTCATTTGTGGGGCAGTATGCAAGCCTAGAATCATTTGGAAGATAGTTCAAAGAAATTTGAGCGGCCGACGACGAGGTACTAGCTCAGCTGATGTACTTGTGACAGATAACGGACGGTTTTAGAAATAAACGAATAATTTAATATTCTCTTAGTGTTAAAGAATTTATCTCTTGTCACGTGATGAACACTCAAAATATATGTAATTCGCTCCTTTTCTTTGCTCATGCAAGATAGTGTTTTATAAATATCTTCGTTTTCTTAATCAGCAAGTGTGCTATATAAACAGAGGTTGCCACCTTCATTACAGTAAAGCAAAATCAAAGTCAGAACATTGATAAAGACAACTCACAATGCGATCCAAATTATAATCTATAAACCCCTTTTAACTAACATTGCATAAGATATAATAAAAATATTAGTACTCTATAAACAATGGGATTATGGGAATAAATTATGATAAAGACAAGTCAATATAATGCCCTGTGCAAGTAAAAGATCCTTATTTTAATTATTAAATTTCTCTACTAAACAATGCTCAGTGATATAAACAATGCTTATTATACATGTGATATTTCGAGCCACACCATCATTGTGAAAATCGAGAGAGAAGCAAACATAGTTTATAGAAAAAAATTTATTTATGAGTTGAATTACACGAGTTGCACACGCATTGCTCCTCGCCTTGTAGAACCAAAACTTCCATCCACTCTCATTTCCATTGCATCAGGGTTTGGTAATTGGTACCCTGATCTAACTATTTTTCTTTTTCATTCAAATCTAACCTTCTAAGCACTCAACACTCATAACACGTCTTAGAAAACTTATAGCTTTCATTAATTAGAGATAAGCTATTTAATCTTATTGTTTCTTTAAATAATTAACAGTAAATAAAACTTTTACACGTGTTAATGAGTAGAGGTGGGCAAACGGGGTCGAGCAACCGTGAGTTCAAACCGAACCGGACCGTTTTGCTCTAAACGGTTCGGATTTTAAATTTGTAATTTTAGATACAAATTGAAACGTTATAAAAGGTCCAAATGTTTTTAGATACAAATTGAACTAGACCGTTTTGTTCCAAACATTATAAAACGTTCAGGTTGGTTCCTGTTGATCGATTGTTTGATAAAGAAACTCCTTCAGGTGAGTGACTATAATTACAATAAAGAACAAATAGTAAATTAGTAACTGACAATTGGCGACCATGTTTGAGTCCATTTATGTACTTTACTTGGCAAGCTCATTTTGAGAAGCATACCCTTTCTCACACTACACCAAATTGGCATTTTTTGTAACAACCTCCAAAATAGTAACATTTTTTAGCTATAACAATTCATAAAGCAATTTTAAACATTTGCACAAACAAAGTGATACAATAATTGTATCACCATGAGTAGTATGGTCCTACAAATGATACTATTCATGGTTATCCAATTTATTGTATCACTTTTTTTGTGTAACTGTTTTTCATTTTTTTTTACTAAATTTAGCTATGACTTGAAATTGTTTGGTGAATTGTAATAGCTCAAAAGTGTTACTGTTTTGGAAGTTGTTATAAATATGCCAATTTGGTGTGGTGTCATGAATACCGTATGATCCAATTTGTAATGTTGTACTTGAGAATTTATGGAGCTTGTATGGTAAACAAATTACGGATCCCTTTGTCAATGTTAGTCTGGGTGTCAAAATGTGATTGATGTTTTCCAGCTCAATCTTTGATCTTGTTGATTTTACTTGGGAAAGAAATTTTGAAAAATAGATAAAAATAAACTGTAATTAATATAATTAGTCCCTATTTATATTTTGTAGTTGGAAACATCCTGTTAGGGTACATGAACTTGGGTATCAAGGTTTCCTTATTTATGTGTTTACATTTTTGTTTTTATTTTATTTCAATTATGCTATGCTATGCCCTCTGTATATGTTGGACTCACATCTGTGCAACAGGTGTAGGGATTCTGTAAATTGAGTGATACATGTATTTTTTTTAATTGTTGATTACTTATAGAATAATGTTAGAGAATGGTATGCTCCCCATTTGGATCTTATCTTAACAGACAAAATGAAGGTCGCCGCTGGCAAGCTCGAATTGGCAGGGTCGCAGGTGGTAAAGACATATACCTTGGAACATATGGTTAGTGCCTTAGAAACAATATTGTACTCTTTCATCAAATAAATTATGTCTGCATAATGAACTAATGTCTTGTGTATTTGATCAGATACTGAAAAAAGAAGTTGTAGAGGCCTATGACATTGCTGCAGTAAAACTTGGAGGTATGAATGCCATAACGAATTTCGACATCAGTAACTACTACAAAGGAGTTGGATGTCGTACCTATTAAAAGTGTTGAAGAATAGCACTCTCACCTGAGGATTAGATATTTCAAACTTGAATGAAAGTTTTCCAAGTTGGAACTGTTGGGTCTGTTTCGAGCATTATGGGAGAAAAACAGCATAAACAAAACATCAGTGTGTGTTGTACTTGCTTCACTTCTCGTGTTTTTATAGCTGTTAGGAGATATTGTAGGAAGACATTGTAGCAGACTATTTTTATGTCCTTAATTTTCAGTTACTTCTATTTCTCTTCGTCTATAGTTCTCCTTGGAGATCCTGTAATGTGTCCTCTACAATAGCTGAAATAGATCTTGTGTAGCATAGAAGCAAGTTTCATGCTTTATTTTATTGCATTTGGTGATATTTGTCTCCACAATTACACATATACGTCCAGTATATCATATATATCCTCTACAATAGCTTTCACTATACTCGATTAAATTTGAAACCGTTTGAAATCCTAGGAACCGGACCGTTCCAAACAGTTCAAGTTAGGTTCGGTCCCAATGTTTAAAATGAGGGAATCCGAACCGAACCGAACCAGATCCGTTAACTTTAAATGATTTGAGTTAGGTTCCTCAAAATTTAAAATCGATTCAGAGCCCACCATGATTGTGTATGAGTAGGGTCTCATGAGATGCTAAATAAGGTGAGAAGTAATGAAGTGGTAGGACTTTTCAAAGTCCATACAAATATAGGTGAGAAGCAGAGAAAATAAAATCGCCTACGTTTCTCTTTCTCAATTTTCATCGATGGTTATAGTCAAAATGGCTCATCAAGATGATTTATTCCAAAGACATAGCAAATAACTTTGAGTTTCACCTAAGCCAACGCGTCACTTAAAAATCCTATATTACAAGTCTTTCTTTTCAGTTTTAGTTTTCTTTCTTTCAAGTTTCAACAACAACAACAAACAAGCAGGAAAAAAACAGAGACAAGGGAGAGAGTTGGTTTCGTTCTCTCCGTCTCTGTTTTCACCAAAATGGAAGACCAAAAACAAGAAGAAATCGAAACCCTAGCAATGTCGGATCGCGTTCGAATCAACGGAAACCTAACAACAGCGACGCTCTCAGGTGACGGAAGGCTCCGCTGGACGGACAGCAGAGCGCGGTGTCTGGTGGTGGAGAAGGAGGTTCTTGGTTTCTCGGTGCAAGGATCGAGTGTCACTGTTAGGGCTTTGGTTGAGAAGGAGAGCGGGTTGTCGTGTGGAGTCAATCGACGAGTTCGAGTGAGAAGAGATTTTGTTTTCGAGCTTTTGACTGAGGAGGCCAAGCAGCTCTGGTGCCACAAGCTCGAGGAGTGTATCCAATCGTTAAGTGAGTCTTCCTTTTCTCTCTGTAAACAGTTCAAGTTTACTTGCACATTTGTTCAATAAACAAAGAATTTTGGGTGCGTTTTTGTTGATTTCTGTTTTTGAATATTTATTATATTTTCATTGTTAAGTCTTAAAATGGGTTTCTTTGTTCATTTATTGCAAGCAAAACTTTTTGTTTCTTTTTTTTTTAGATTTTAGATAATTTGTTATGAAATGGTGCTTGCTTGTTTAATTATTACAAGAAAAATTGTCCTTCCTGAAATTCATTTGTGAATGAAAATGATTTTTTTTCAAGAGTTTGTGCAAACTTTTTTATATAATTTCTGAAATATAATCTGCTTTCTGATGTTACTTCAAATGAAGTGCAAGCATCCTTATCCGCATCCTCTTTTCCTGAATTTGCTGACAACTTTTTGCTTTTTTTAAGATTTGGTACACTCCATCTGATAGTTTATTCCCTTCGGGTTTTTTTTTCCAAATTTCTTGTGATAATTACTTCTTTTTCATTGCACTTTGTGCAAATGGGTAAGTCTGACATGATCTTTTGTCCTGTTTATGATCCAACTTTTGTGGTAGCTGTGAATCATAATGCTGAAACTTTTATTGGCCATAAATTTGCTTTCGAATGAGATATCTACGCCAAATTCTTTCTTTCTTTTGACTTAAGGGTAAATAAGATCCATTCTTATACTATACAAGATTTCTTCCTCCATCATTTGTTGATAAAATTGTCTAGAGGTTTGAGCTGAACTAAGTGGTGATTCTCCTTTTTGCTCATACAATAGATCGGCCGAAAAGTTTGTTCATCATCGTTAACCCTTATGGAGGAAAAAGGTTTGCATCCAAAATTTTCGAAGAAGAAGTGAAACCACTGTTACTCGCTGCCAATATCCAATATACATTGCAAGGTAGATGTTATTCAAGCCAGTCTTGTACATTCGTTTTTTGTTAACAATTTTAATATAGCATCTTCATACATTTACCTCTAACCGTTGCCTTGAGCATTTTTTGTAGAGACTAAATATCAACTTCATGCAAAAGAAATAGTTCAATCATTGGATCTCTCAACGTATGATGGTATTGTGTGTGTCAGTGGAGATGGTGTGTTGGTTGAGGTTAGTTATCCATGCTTGGTTATCGCTTTCTTAATTGTGTGTTGTTGGCCATATTGCTTATGAGCTAGTTTAGCTCTTTAATCGTCTCTATTTCATGTCTGTTTGATGGTTCCCGAGGTATTTATGAAACGTGTTCTAAAAAGACGCGAGGTGTTATGTTGAAAACTCAAAAACATTAATAAAATCAGAAAATGTGATTTTTCATATACGTTAATCAGTACAAAACAACAAGCATAATAAATCATGTTGTGTAACTTGTGGTGAAATTCACCTTATCTGATTCACTATGGCAAGCTGAATACCTTGATAGCTATGTATTGCTAACATATAAGTCATTAATAATGCAATAATTAATTCCAACTTTACAAGAATTTAAGAAGAGCAATGTAGATTGGATTAACAGGAGATAAATAAACATATTAACCAATTAACAGGGAATAAGATTGATCTATGATATTAAAAGTTCAAAATAGAGGGATAAATGGTCATGTTGTCCACTGCGTAAAAAAAAAACTTAAAACACTCCAAAAACCAAGATGTTGTTCTTTGAAAGACACCCTTTAGGCTCGATCTGGGAAGAGGTAAAACATATTTTGACCCATTTGCTTTAGTGTAAATGTTGAAGCTCAAGTATCTCGTGATGTAATTCTCGAGGTGGAAAGGCTTAACCGTCAATTTCATATGGTAAAGCTTAATCTTCATGCCAATCATGCTCCCGCTAGCCTTGTGACTTAAGCCTCATATGCCTTTGTATACAATGTCCTGCGATGAATAAATTAATGGAATTTAGCTTTTCCTTTTCTGTGTAGTAGTGGGGCTTTGAAAATTGGAGTATACTTTAGTGTCTATTGTTAGCTCTATCTTAGGTCCAGTCTAGTTTTTCTCAGTTAACATATTTGATCTTATCCTAAAAATAAAAATAAAATTAAGAAAAGATCCTTCATATGTTACTTTTCATAAGTTTATTAGGTGACATGTTTATTTACTATAGCTGTTGTGTCATTTATTTTTCTTGTTTTGGTAGGTAAGTTGTAGCTAGTTATTGTTTCCCTTTTTCTCCTAACAAACTCTGGTTTGTATAGTAGGTTGTGAATGGGTTGCTTCAGAGAAAGGACTGGGATTCCGCAATAAAAATGCCTCTGGGCATAGTTTTGGCAGGTTTGTTAGTTGATTGACTTGTATCCTAATAAAACATAATAGAATGGTTGAGCTAATGTATCGTTCAATAAAACAGTAAATCATTGGACCTTTTGACTACCCATTGATATACCAGAGATATGATTCTCAAATAGATGGTTAATGATCATTTTGAAAAAGGAATTTAGTTAGGATCTGAGTCTCAGAATGCTTTGCTAAAATTGTTATTTTCCCCTTCTCATGTTTGAGTTTGTTGACGTGTAACAAATGATAACCACGAGCCTGGCGAGCAACAGTCTTGTAAACTCACCCCAAACTCTTATGCAATGATGCTTTTATTCTATTGGCTAACAGCACAATGAAATTTGTAGAGAATAAAAATGAGTGCTATAGATCTGTTGGAATGATGTCTTCTAAAAGAAAATGAAGGACATAACATGTGTCCCACAAAAACAACAAATGCTTAATTTAAGGCAATGCAACCAAAACTAGTAGTTGCAACATTGTATATTTAATCTAAAGATCCAACAGTGCCAGTTTCGGAATGCAGGTACAGGAAATGGCATGGTGAAATCACTATTGGATTCTGTTGATGATCAATGTTCAGTATCTAATGCTGTCCTCACTATTATACGAGGTTATATTCCATTTTTGTTTTGTTTATACTTTTGTAATTACTTTCAACCTTCATTTAAACAGCATCTATCTAAGAGTTCCATTTTGCCTCTGATTTAATTTGTATCTTACAATGTTGTTGGTGATAAATATTAATCTTTACTTATTAAGTTTAGGTAGTTATGATATAGCAATGGATTTATTGGTTTTCTCACCATTGTCTAATTATCTACAGGGCATAAATGTTCACTGGACGTTGCCACCATTTTACAAGGGGACACCAAATTTTTTAGCATCTTGATGCTTGCTTGGGGTACAACTAATATGTATAATCTGCTCAAATAAAAATCATAATTTTCCATGGCTATGTTGCAACTTGCAAAGTTTGTTGTTTCTGAAAAAGTTTTTACTTATATTTTATTGGTTAGTCTACCAAACTACATATATTTATCCCTTGACCCCTCCCACCCCAAATGCCGACGACGGGGTTCAAACCCTGGATTTGTGATTCCATTCCCCACAAGTCTACTACTGAGTTGGTACCCATTGGCTACTAAAATATTTTGCTTGGGGTACAATCTCGGACATGATATGACACATTCATCCAACTGCTTTTCTAAGGGTGTGTTTGATTGCAAGGAAAATCTTCCCCAAGAAAATTTGTCAAACGAAGAGAGAATGAGGAGTATGCATCTTGTGATGATCACTATCCTCTTGGTTTATTACAAAGTTGTGAAAAAATATTTTCTTAGTGGGGTGGCTAAGAAATGTTTTGTCAAAAATAAAGTCATCTTCAACCTCTAGATGGAGAAAATTTCCCACGTCCTATCCTTTTGTTTCTTTCTTTTTGAAATTTACCCATGGCAAATTTTCTTTGAAATCAAACAAACCCTAAATAAATAGATAAAGAAATTGGCTGTGTAAAGAGTCAAAAGGAGTATTTCTATGTAAGATAACAAATTAAAATATATTTTAGAAACATGTTTTTATTTAGCAAATAAAACTTGTCAATGGAGAATGTATCACCCAGATGCTCTTTCAGTATTCACTTGATAATGCGTCTCCGAGTGTCTTGATTGTATCCATGTATCTCTATGTATCCGACATGGTTACAAGCCTTAAAAGGAGTATCCTTGTTGGCTGTTACATGGCTTCTAGTCAACAATTCGTATTCCTGTCGTGCCTTAACAGAGGTTTTTTTCTTTTCTTTTTCTAGGTCTTATTGCAGACATTGATATTGAATCTGAGAAATATAGATGGATGGGAAGTGCTCGGTTAGACTTTTATGTAAGTGAATGATTTCATATGTCGTCCACACCTAATTCTTCTTGTTATATATTTTGGAATTGGATCATAGATTCCTAGGTGCTCAAATCTCTATAATAACTTAAAGGTGTAACCAATAGTGCCTTTACTTGTTGGCTATAATTGCATATTATTCAGTTCACCTCATTTCATGTGGCTGTATTGACAATCTAAAGCATTTACCTTCTTGGGATTTTTTATTTTTTGTTATTTTTTTAAATACATGAAACTGACCAATTCTTTCATAACTGAGAGAAACCAACCGACAATCAAATGTTTTTATTAATTTTTTTTATGCATCACTTTTATTTTAAGCTCATATATTTTATTTATTTATAAGAAACTTGTTTAAATTGAAACTACCCAACGAACTTCATAAACATAGAAACAACAGCATAAATGGTTGGTAGATCCATTCTTAAACTACTCAAGTGGCTTTAGGAAATCGTTATGAAATATTGTATTTCTTTAAAAAGTCTCAAGTAGAGCTGTTTATGATAAACTATTTTAATTTCTAGCTGTTAGTGCCATTTTGCATGGATTTTAATAGCTTTTGATCAAAAGTTTATTCATGACTAAAGCATCAATAAATGACCTACTAATGCTATTATGGTGGCATCTTTCAGGGACTCTTGCGTGTATTAAATTTGCGGAAATACAACGGACGTCTTTCCTTTGTGCCTGCACCTGGGTATGAAGCATTTGGTGAACCCTGCAGCCAAAAAGATGCATGCACCAGCAAATTTGACATTTGCAGTAAAGAGCAAGAGGATAACATTAATCTTCAAATGCATGGCTATCAGGGACCTGAGATTCATGTTGAAGATTTAGAATGGAGAACAATTAGTGGGCCATTTGTTTCAGTTTGGCTTCATAATGTACCCTGGGCAAGTGAAGATGCCATGGCAGCACCCGATGCTCAGGTTGGTCATTGGTGTTCTTTTATGGGAATTTCGATTTCTATAAATAATTTTTTTTTTAAAAAGTAAAATTTGTATTTTCCATTGTTATAAGTTTATTCCCTTCATGATGAGTTGCTGTGAATGTCACAAAGAGTATCCTAGGGATCAAATTTAAGATGAAAAGCTAACCACATAAATGCTAATTTTTTGGTTCCATGATTTCTGATACTAGTCACATATGTGAAAATAATCTCTAAGCCCTATAGAACAGGAAAACTGACGCACATAGCGATATACGATTTTGTTACAAGGTATCTGAAATGGCGAGACATGTCCATGCATCTATATCGAATGCAACTTCTTAGCTTTTTCTAAATTTAGAAGTGTTTTGAAAGAAAAATAGGGAAACCATGTAAAAATTTAGAGAATATTGTGTCAGTTGGAGCTAAGAAGCTTTGGACATATCTCTCACTAGCTACGAGGCCTTTTTTAGATAAAACCTCAAACCCGGAGGCCCAAGGATACGGTGGGTGTTTAAATTGGAAACAATATCGTTGCTACATGTATGGTGGGAATGCGTCTGGAGGTCAGCAATCTCACGTGTATGCTTTCTGGTGGTGTCTGGGGGCTTTGATCATTCACCCCCAACCCAACATCGTATTGGATGATGTATGTACTTAATATTCTGATAGAAGTACAAACTTGCACTTGCAGTATCTGAGCATAGTTAGTACTAGCACTTGGTGATTTCAAAAGCCACTTTTTAGGAAGTCACAGAAGATAGGTCAACACTATCTTGTTTGTGAGAGTTTTGTTGGTTTTCCAAATCTCTTTATGTCTATCTCGGATTTGATCTTAAGAACTACAAAATCCTTGTTACAAATTTGTACCTTTTGACTCTCCTTTGATAAGCGATTGGTAAATATGAAGGCATTTTCAAACATATTGTTTTAGTTTTTGTTATGGAAAAATGTTATTATCATATTTAACCAAAAATGTTCAACTAGCGGAATTCACTTATAGAAGCTCAATACTGTTCACTGATTCAGCAAGTTTTTCGAAAATCTTACTCGTAGGAGTATTATTGAAATTTTATGATCTTAAATTTTTATTGAGAACATCGAACAATTGTAACTATTCTTCTGGAATACCTTTCTCACCATTTTGTTCATGTCTGATTTTTTTTATTGAACAATGTAATTTAAATTTTAGAATTTAATTTTTTTAATGAAAATCTATGTGTGGATTCATGTCATGGCTAAAATGAAGTAGGTGGCGCTTATGTAGTTTGCATAATACTAGAGACATAATGGTAATATGTACCGATTGGGTAAAGTTGCAGCACTATAGTTAGCATAAATCATGTTCACAAACTTTAAACAGCCTACACCTTTTTGTGCATACTCTTCTAAACCATTTTTTACTTATTCATCAAATTGCAGTTTAATGAATAAGTTGCATTTGAAGATGGTATCAGTAAGAGATCTTACTATTGTCGAGGTAGATATTATACGTTCGCATGAGTTGTTTGCGATGTAATTAGTATTGTTATAACTGTATAAGCCATGTAAATATGTTGAAGAATCTCCTGCATCAGCTACTTGTCAAGGTAGATAGTATATGTTTGCATGAGTTGTTTGCGATGTAATTACTATTGTTATAAATGTATAAGCCATGTAAATGTGTTGAAGCTCCTCCATCAGCTACTTCTTCACATGTACTTAGTGTTACTGGTCCTTGATGTTATTTTCTGGTGTATGCAGTTCTCAGATGGCTTTCTGGATTTAATTATAATAAAGGATTGCCCCAAATCATCATTGGTAGTGTTGATGACTAAAATGAATGATGGAAGCCATGTGAAGTCACCGCACGTCGTGTATCTTAAGGTCAGTTAATTATGACAACCATCAATTCCAATGTTACTTGTTTTTTTCTTCAAGTATTTACTTGTTTAGTTTATGGTAAAGGGATTAAACTATGGTGTGAGGACACTGTTTTCAAAAAAAAAATTTCTAGAGTAGGACACGCATTGGATACTTGACACCCGTACTCAAGTCGGACACTCAGAGCTCCTTGTTTTGATCATCAACTTTTTCGCACATATTTCGAAGGTTTCAATTTTTTATAAATGTTACTAGCAAATAATGGAAATATTCGTCTACAAACAGGCGAGGTGATTAATAGAACAAAGTTTATAGCAAAACAAACAATAAGAAGACTGGAAAGAACATACCCATATTCTAATCTTTGATCTGCTGAGTAAACCCAACAACATACCCCCTCATTCTGTGTTTTCTCCATATGAAAACCCCCATCAAAGGTTTATTTCATTGTAAACTTTCTTGAATTATTTTAAAAATTTGATTCTCTTTAGAAATTGCTCAAATGGCATAACATTTTTTTGGAAGCTGGAAACTTTTTGTCTATTCTTATGATTATCTGCTGTCTAGAACAGTTGGAATAGATTCATAGACCAGGTCGACCAATGCGTTTTAAATAGTTGCATTCTTTCATATACCTTATGTGTTTCTAGCATTTGGTCAACCAATGTGGGATTCCATTAGAATATCTTCTTCTATGAGTAATATGATACGATCTATCCTAGCAGAAGTTTTAGGAATAATTGCTAAATTAGGATTAACAAACAAACCTGCCAATTGTGTGAAATCAAAGTCTCTTCCAACTATTTATTCAAGTGGCAACTAGCCCTTTTAGAAAAAACTAGTAAATAAATAAAGAAGCAAGTCCTAAAGAAGATGACATGTCACAAGGAACACACTATGTATCCGTCACCCCTGGGTCAAAATATCTCTACCTCAAGATCTATAAGAAGTATTAGATAGCTGTCCAGGTCCAAATGACAAAGGTTATCTGCAAAATTCCCATTGATGTTTGAATGTGTGTAATCACGCCAAGAAATCAGAAATCAAGCGGGATGTGATAAAGGTATTCAGCCTTTACATTGTCAGTAACCAGAGGTGGGAGCGTAAAGTATCACTCAGTAGTGGAATAGAAGTGTGGCCATTTAAAAATAGTGTCAAGTCTGCTACATTAGAAGTGATAAGAATACTAAATGGAAGTTGGGGGGAGCTGGCTTAGAGAAAGGCCAAGCATCCCATGTTTAGAGGTCTTTAGTTGATTTGCCCATTTTCAACAGCTTTTGCCATGTCATTATGATCATAAGAGGGGGTAATAAAAGATCTCATTGCTAGCCGCAGCGGACACACAGCAGCACTACCCCTCTTGAAGCAGTTTTAGGGGTCCAACAAGCACTTCTGTAGAGGAGCCCAGAAGCACCCGCCCCTTCCTCTCAGTAAAGCTGACCTCACCCGTCCTGCTGCAACCACCATGCAGCACATCGTTGAAATTGAACATTATGTTAATCAACCAGGATGATGTCGGGGAAGAAGCTTTTTCTTTCTGACAAAAAAACTCAAATTCTGAATGGATAAAAGAGCTTGATGGGACAAAATAGGAGCAAAACAATTGATCAATTACTAATTAGACATAAATAAAAGGAAACTAAACAAAAATAAAATAAGTACCTAAAAAACGCATCATGATCCTTCCTAACCATCTGGACCATGTGTGCGTTGCACATCAACTAGTTATTCTAAACCTAGTCATGACTTGTCCATGTGATGATGCTCACAATTTTTCCAATTGAGGTCTTCTGCAAGGACTACATCACAATCCTCTAGAAACAATGACAATGATTCACCTAATGAGTATGAGAGGGCAACATATGTCTCCTATGGATAGTTACGCTAGGTAGTATCGTGGGGAATTTAGCCATAATGTGTTGAGAACCCACACTCGAGCCTCACCCGTTTCCTAGTAATTAAGGATGGCTAAGTACTCCATCAATGATATTTGTTGGCTCATGCAAATGTGGTAGTACGGCCTAAGACATGCTATCGTTCTGACCTCATACACTTACGAATATCCAGTTCCCATTGGAAGTGATACGGAGCATTCTCTATGTTTCTAGATATCTGTGATGTATCCCTGAGATAAATGCATGAGGTGGAAGAACCACCATTGTTTGGTTCAAATTTGTTACAATGGTCCGTGTGTCCAAACGCGAAACAAACAAGAGATGAGAGATGACTCATGTCTTTCTCAAGCCTATAAATAAGTTGTAGATTCTTGTACTAGGCATGACAAACAAGAAACTACCATCTAGTTGGACTTGGAGGTTAACAAAGGAGGATAAGAAACAAACTACAAGGTGAGGAGAATTTGAATTTCTAATCCTATTATTGGTTTTTATGAAGCTTACTTTTCTAATCAATTTTAGTTTGCTTATGCTATTTGTATTCCTATTGAAAGATTATGAATCAAATCATTTTAGAGAAACACCATGTTAGTATGTCAACATCAGGATAATAGGATTTTCTTTTGATACTGAGGTGTTTTCACCCCGAAAATCTCGGGAATAGGCTTTGATGATGATGATGATGATGACTGAGGTGTTTTCAGCTAGCTTGCCGACTCAGTGACTGGTGTATTCCTTCATGTTTTTTGTTAATATACTCCATGCTTGTTTTACTGATTTAGAAAAAAAATTCATGTTAATAGGTAGTTTTAAGGCGTAATTTACGTATTGTTATTTGCCAAATTGATTGTAGAGTTGGAAAGAGGTTGTGCTTAGCTTTCCAATGATGTACCGTTAAATTTGGTTAAGTATTGTAGATTTTATCACAGTTTTATGTTGACCCTGTTTTAGATTTAAAACATTAAAAAATCAGCTCCGTTGGATAAGATGATGACATCAACATAAGTTACATAACATCATCAGTTGATGAGCTGACCCATATTTTTCACTAGTTTGACCTTGACTTTGACCAGCTGTAAATCAGAGCTCGTAACTATGATTTTGGTATGATTTTTGTTGTTGTGATCCTTGCATCGAGATCTAGTAATGGATTTTGTTTATGAATTTTGTAAAATTATAATTCTACCCCTGTAAGCGTGTGAGACATGCACATCTCCGCCCTCCACCACCACGCGACGTTTTCAATGTTTATTGCCTTTGATTCAACACATAATCACTTGTGTACATTATAACTTTACCCCATATGCCTCTAGAAATACAGTTATTAGTGCATTAAACTGATGGGACGCGTACCCTAACTGATTCCTCACGAATCATGGTCCAACATGCAGACGCTTGCATATGTGTATAACAGTACCCTATACGCTTCCGGCAGTGTCTTAATAAACTAATCGATGGGACGCTTACTCTGACCAAATCCTCATCAGCAATTTATATCATTTATATTCATCAGTAATTCATAACACACATTTCGAGGCATAAAAATTTTACTAGGGCAAAATTATAATTATATAAAATTTATAAAACTGTGATTTCATTAACTAAATTTCGTTGTGAGAATTGCAACATTGAAAACCGGATTGAAATCAAAATTACAAGGTCCTTTTTAGAATTAGTTAAAGTCTAGGTCAAACTAGTAAAAAGTTTGGGTTAGCTTAGTGATGGCATAATGTCGATGTCATCATCTTTTCCGACATGCCTGATTTTTTACTGTTTTGTTGCTAAAACAATTTTGACGTAAAACTTTGATAAAATTCGCAATATTTAACCAAATTTAATGTTATATATATCATTGGAATTCTAAGCATAAGTTCTTTCCAACTTCCAAATAATTATGCTAAACATCAATTCATAGAAAATTAATTACACCTAAAAAAACTACCCTTCAATTAGTTGGGTGTACGAAGAAATCTTTGTCATTAAAACTATACTAACATGGTGTTTTGTTTAAATGATTTGATTAGCAAATTTGATTTAAGCGGGTCATTAATTAGTATTATTTGTATTTAGGTCAGATATTAAAAAAAAAAAAAAGTCCCATATTAGTTAAGGGCATTAGCCAAATTAAGGTTAGGGTCAGTTTACTTATCAAAGAAGCTATTAAGCATATAAATAAGGCCTAGGGTTGAACATTGTAGTTTGTTGATTGATTGATAAAATTTATGGTCTTTTATTTATCTTTTTAGGGTTTATCGTAGATCTAGTTTAGCTTTTGTTTAGTGTAGAAACCATCAGTTGGTATCATATTCGAAGCGTTCCTTTTGTGACACAGACTAAACCGGATAAGTACGCAGAAGAAAAGGCTTGGAAGATGATGGAAGGAGGGAGATGTAAGGCGGTTGAAGCTATGGGAAGCATGGAATACATTGAAAGGTATCTTAAATGTAAAGAGAGGACAGGATAGACACCGCCGTAAGAAAGAGGGACACAAGAGAGAAGAGGATTGGCAGAACAAACACTAGCAGCGAAGATGAAGAAGATTAAACAAATGAATGCACGAATCCTAATAGCCAATAAGGAGGTCATCGAGCACATAAGGGGTACCGTCGGCCTCCAAGTGTTGAACAACACCGTCAGCCCTAGCTTGGGAACCACCACCACCGTTCCTCCAGTCGGGTCGACAACACCAATCAACCGGTCCCTCCTCCCCTTGCCTCCTGTCGCCCAATTCCATCCCACCGCGCCTTCTCCGCAGCCCCCTCACCTCACCCTTCACACATCCCACTCTCTCTCCACCCTTCCTGCCATCTTGGGGATCCCTTACAACAATCTTTCCACACCCCTTCATCTCCTCGTCCTCACCCTAAAAACTTGTCCTTTAATCCCTACACCATCCCAACCACAAATAACCTACACCAATCTTAGTGCATGCAGTTTTTTTACCCTACTTTTGGTAGTTGGTTGAACCCTAATTTTCTTCCACATTACCAACTTCCTAACTATTCTGATTTTCCATCACAACATTGTAATCCTCCTCAGATTAATCCGATTGAGTCCTATAACGAGGTACCCACGCGGTTTGGTGTATCCCACAGTTATCTGTTGCAAGCTCGAGTGAGTTTCCTCATGAGCATGTACGACAATGGGTAGAAGATCAACAAAGAGTTCTTCATCCTCCTTGGCCACCTGTGCAGGATAGGGAGGTAATCCTTTTCGCCCTTCTAATTTAAGAGATCAGACTTATGGCGGTGGTAATTTTCTTGAAAATGATCAATTAACATAGTTGATAGCTGTTATGTAAAGGAGGGATGATACAGGTTTGAAATTGGATGTTCCTTGTTATGATGGGATGGAAATTGGCGATGCCTTTGTGAATTGGTCGATGGAAATTGACTACATCCTTGACTTTGACAATATGCAGTTGGTGGCGGGAAGAATGTGCATGTCGAACAACCATGTGTTTACCTCCCGTGACTAATTAGGATGACCTGCGTGAGTTGATGCATGTCGCTTCTGTTCCTTCAAATTATGAATGTGGTCTTTTTTGTCGCTTAATGGGAGCATAGTTAATGACTACGCTAGAATTCAAGACTTTGTGTATGTGCGCAAAGCCTTAGGGCCAGGCTAACAAGCAACTTTTCGTTTCTACTACGGGTTGGATGCGAGAATCCGGTTTGTGTTAGCTTTGAAAGAATTTGAGACTCTTTTAGCAAGTGAGAATATGGCTAAGCATGCAGAGACTTCAGCTGCATGGATCACTCAAAGAAGAAGTCTTTTGTGAATCCGGTCCGCTTTTCCACTACCTTTCCGCAGCGGTCTCATATTGATATGTCACTTGAGTGCTTTAAATGTGGTCAGTCTGACCATGTTTGGAGTAATTTCCTAAAGGGAAGTCCAGTTGATGGTGAAGTTAGCTCATTTATTTATTTATTTAGTTGTTGAATGCACAACCTGCACCCTTGAAGCTTGTGGACAAGCTTTTTCAACCCGGGGAGAGTGATGTAAGCGGGTAATTAATTAGTCTTATTTGTAACTGAGTCAGATATAATTAAGTCATATTAGTTAGGGCATTAGTAAAGTAGGGTTAGGATTAGTTTACTTTCCAAAGAAGCTACTAAGTTTATAAATAAAGCATAGGGTTGAACATTGTAATGAGTTTATTGATTGAATAAAATCTATGTTATTTTGTTTATATCATTATGATTTATGGTAGTTCTAGTTTAGTGTAGAAATCATCAAAATTAGCCTTACCTTTCTACAAGAATACAAATAGCATGAACTAACTAAAATTGAGTAGAAAAGTAAGTTTTGCTAAAACTAATAATAGGATTAGAAATTCAAATACTCTTCTCACCTTATAGTTTGTTTCTTTTGAACCAAACAATGATGGTTCTTCCACCTCATGAGACAAGTTTCGTACATGGTTAATATGTATAACAGGTTCTTTTAGAGAATTAAAGCTCAAATGTGTGTCCGTCTTTCATCTGTCCTATTATATTTTCCTTATACAATTGTTGCCAAATACAGGTAAAGGCATTTGTGCTAGAGCCTGGTCAGCGCTCTGGTAATCCGTCGAAAGGGGGTATCATAGACTCAGATGGGGAAGTCTTGGCTAGAGGAGAGGGAACATACAAGTTTGAGCAAAAAGGCCCAATGACCTATGGTCCATTGCAAATAACTGTTGATCAAGGTTTGGCTACATTATTCTGTCCCCTTTAATTGATGTTCATTTCTTCCACGTTTGTGTATGTTAGGGTATATGTCTTTTCTTTTAATTTCATGATCCATTATGTATTTTTAGTGATTTTACCAACGCTGTAATATCTAGTTGTGTAAACAATAAAGGTGAGAAAGCCCTGATGTAGAGAATGTAATGTTGTAATCAGTAACAACCCCCATTTCGTTTGATGGAAAAATGCTAGTTTTTATTCAGTTAGTGAGTTGTCAAAGGAGCGGATCACTTGGCTAGGATTGTAACAGTGTTTCGAGGCCCTTCAATAGTTTTAGCTTTTAGGCTTTACTCTGTCATGGGAGCCAAAAAAAAAAATCCTCCAGATTGGAGAAATTGGTTATTTAATAATGTTCATTCTTTTGCAGAAGTCGTAGTAAGTAAAGCTGCATTTGAAGCAGTTGGGTAGGGTGGGACCCAGTCACAACCTTTTTAGCATTCAGTAGGATATGCTGAATAAAAGCCAAAAATCTAACGTCACCAGCATTTACTTCTCTCAACTGAAATTTTAAGTATGTATTTAATATTATTTTGGTTGGAAGTATTAAATATCTATCACAATTGCACTGGAAGTTTGAAAGTTGAAATGCTTAAATTAAATGGCTCGGGTTACACAAGGTATAAAATTAGGCAACGGCTACTTGGCATCGTAACTTTGGTTAAATAACATTACCATTTTTTTTTTTTTTTTTTGTTTATGCATTGAAGATCATCACTAATATAAACTCCTTTCTCACCATTCTTCATCTTTATCTTCGGAAATTTTAAGTATGTATTTAATATTATTTTGGTGGTGGTGTGCTTCAGCAAAAGTGGTGTTGTCAAAAAGTTGTTGCTCTTACAAAAACTCTATTGTGACTCAACTTTTTGTGCTCAATCACGTGGCACTATGTGTATCTCACAATAAAACATTGTGATATCTAATGTTATTATCATAATAACATGTTTGTAAATATGAAACATGTAGAAGGGCAAAAGAAAAATAACATAAAACTTAAAATGAGTGTGGAGTGTGTATGTGGTGAAGATAATAAGTATTGTGTTTTCTATTTTTCTCTAAATAAAAATTATCATAACTATCTACGTAGTTGTCGAATTTTGGTAAATTTGGTATTGTTGAAATGTATTTTTTTCAATATTTCAACAAAACCAATAATCAATCAATACAAACACTTAAATTTAAAAATATGCATTTCACACCGCATGCATTTCACACCGGATGCATTTCAAAAAAAAATTGCAGTTTCACGCCATAAGTACTTTTAAATGAATGTTTAGAGCTTTTCAAGGCATGTTCAAACAAACAACTCGAACTTTTTGTAAACTTTTTTATTAATTTAATAAAGACTTTGACCGATTTTGACCCCAATATCACAACATATTTTCTATCGTGCCAACGACATGGGTAATACTCTAATTTATCTTATAAATCAGCTTGGGGTTTCATTATTCATGAGGAATTTGAGATAAAAGATGTAAGGATTGAAAGTTAAGGAAGGCGTTGAGGGTTGAGATTCATTTTTTATAATGTCATAGTTCGTAATAAGATGAATGTAGAAGGTCAAAGAAATGAACAAATTTTTTTTTGGAATGTACATGTGATGGATGGAAAAAATTTATGTTTTTCATTTGCTCAAAATGAAAATTATGATAACTATTTGCTTAGATGTCAAATTTTGAAAAACTTGGCATCGTTGAATGCATTTTTGAAGATATTTCCAATAGAAATACTGATCAATTTAAATACTCAAAACTTTTTCAAATATGCATTTCACGCCATATGCATTAAAAAAACACATCTAATGGATGTCACTTTGTAAGTATTTTTGATATATATCAAAGAATAATATAGACATCTTAAGACACATTTAAGTAAGAACATGAGTTCCATATTTTAGAAAATTAACATTTTTTAAATGAGTATTTTTTTTCAATTATTTGAAATTCAATCGAAATTGACCAAACGCCATGACCCACTTTCTATAGTGCCAACAACACGAGTAATAAACTAGTTTATATTATAAATCACATAAGGTTTCACTATTCATAAGGAATTTGGAAATAAAAGATAGCTTTGATTAAAAGTTGGGGAAAATGTTGAGAGTTGAGGCTCATTATCTATAATAACATGTTGTAAATATAATGCATATAGAAGAGAAAAAAAAAAACGTAAAACTTAAAATGAGAATGTAGAATTTACATTTGGCAGAGAGATGAACTTTTTTCCCTTCAAACTTAAAATTGTTATATCTAATTTCTTAGTTATTGAATTGAGGTAAACTTGGTATCATTGAAATGCATTTTTGAAATTTTTTGAAATGAAATCAATGATCAGTATAAACACTTAACCTTTTAAAATCATCTAATGCATTTCATGTTGTAAGTATTTTAATATTTATTAAGAATGAGACGTGCATGCATTTTAAGGAACATTCAAACAAAGACCCAAAACTCAGTATTTTGATAAGTGAAAGCTTGGGGAGAGCTCATATTGTCATGGTTTGAAGAACATTGTTTTTTCTACGATTATAATTTTTACCAAGGATTGTGATTTCGTTTTTCGAGTTTATTTTGGTCACCTGGTCTTAAGAAATATTTCGGTGTGTAAAGAAAAAACGTAAAAATTTCGAGGATGCATGAGATATATATATATATATATATAATGAATTTCGAGGATATATGAAATATGTGAAAAAAAATAAGATGAAACTGAATAAATCTATTAAACAGATTAAATGAAGCCTGAATACCAAGAAATGAAACAAACATGAAATCAATATATAATTAAAAAAATCAGGAGGTGGTTTAAAAAAACAATAATTAATTAGATGAAATGATAATACAAAAAAAAAACCCAAATTTTACGAAAAAATCTCGAAATTTTTGAAAAAAAACCTTCGAAAAAATGTAATTTTTGGTAGTATGTTTTTGTATTTTTACGAAAAACAAAATTTACGAAAAAAAAAATAGAAATTAACAAAAAAAACCCTCAAAATTTATCGAAAAAAAACTTAAAATTTTATAAATATGTATTTAACATCGTATGCAATTCCAATTAAAAACATCTCATGTATTTCATGTGCACCATATCTTCAATATTTTAACCGAACTCCATATACGAGAAAGACATTTTAAGACATATTAAAATAAGGGTTATTTCCCTTTTGCCTCCCATTAGTTTATATCTATTCTTTATTGGCTCCCAAATTTTTTCTAATTCCGTTTAACCCCCATGACCGTGAGGTCAATGCTATAGACCAACTTTTTGCATCCAACAATTTCCAAATGACCAAGCTACCCGTCACTTAACGCATACATGTAAATCACTTGTCAAAATTCATCGAGATTGAATTAAATTTAACCACCCATCTAACATCAAACGGATGATCATGCAACACCAAAACTCATCTTTTCCTCTTTGTTATTGTTTTTCATGATGCTTTCACTACTTGCAAAAAAGTCAAGTATTTGCTTCTTCTTTTTTTTTGAAAAGCGAGCTGGGTTTTTATAGGATCCCATAACTTATCAACAAGGTGCGACCAACAGGTCAACACCATAAGAAAGTAACCATGCTGCCGGCGGGTCTCGAACCTATGACGTGGGGGATAAACCCACACGCCCCTAACCACTCGACCATAATAGCATTGGCCAAGTATTTGTTTCTACAAATCCTATAACACCAACATTTGATAAAAATCTATTTCTTCACAACAATAACCTACCCAAAATCTCTCTATTTCATAAACCTAAACAAATAAATTGTAGTCACTACAAGATTCTACAATAGTGCAAAAATTGTTCCCTCCAAAGATGGTAAGGAACCATATTTTCAAAACCTAAATGAAATTGCAAGTTCTTCAACAAGGTCTTTGAACTATGCATTGGTGGGACGAGGGTTAAGGTTGGATAATGGTGAGTTATAGTGATGATGAGACAATTGAGAGTAGCGGTGGGCAATGTCGGTTTGGTTCGGTTTTGAGCCCCAAATTGATTTCATTCGGTTTGCTCAAAACCCAAACCGAAACCAAATTTTGTATTTGTAAACCGATGAATTCGGTTGAAACGAATCTCGGATCGGTTCGGTGGGGCAAAAATTTCGAGCTCAAGTACTTGAAAGACTTTCATTAAAACATGGCCAATTTTTTTACAGACCCAATTTTTAGCCCAAAATTTAAAACTGAGAGAGAAAATGGGTGATTCAGTGCAACATGGTGCATTGCAGTGCATTTGTTGCACTAATCAGGAATTGACACCTACCTGTTATTTAGTTATTTATATATATATATCTAATTAATCGGTCGATTCATTTACTATTAGGTCGGTTCAAAACCGTAAACCGATTTTGAACCATTTATAATCGGTTCGGTTTAAATTATTTTTTCTTCTTCTCATATTTCGGTTCAGTTACCGAACCAAATTTGAAAATCAGTTCGGTCGGTTAACCGAATTTAAATCGGTTTTTGCCCACCCCTAATTGAGAGCTCGAATGAAGAATGACAAATAGAGAAGTCTTCCATTAGAGAGGCATAAAAGCTTATTTGATGGTGCTATTAATTTTTTTATTTAAATTAAACTTTGTTCATTCAATGGAGGAGAAATATTTGGGTATGACATCTATCAATATCCATTTGATGATAAGATTAGTAATTAAATTTAATTCAATCCGGATGAACTTTGACATGTGCCTTGCACATGTGCATTAAGTGAAAAGGTAGGTTGGCCATTTGTAAATTGTTAGATGGAAAAAGTTGATCTACGACATTGACCTCAAGTTCATGGGGGTTAGACGAGATTAGAAAAACTTTAGGGGGCCAACGAATAATATATATAAACTAATCGGGGTCAAAAAAGGGAAATAATCCTTAAAAGAAATACCCCAAACTCCATATTTTGAAAAGTCAAAGTTTAAGGAAAACTCACTTCCATGGTATAAAAATTTTAATCAAATTTGGCCCTAATATCACAACCAACTTTCTTTTGTGGCAACAACACCGGTAATACACTAGTCCAGTAAAATATAATATTTATGGTTCCAAATGACACTATCTAATATAGAAAGTTTATAAGCCATGACTTCCAAAAATGAATAACTAAAAAGATTAGAGCTTTAAATATATACTACAATTGAATTTCAGTTTTAAAGTATAAAGTTCCAAATCAATTAAATAACCCCATTATACGAAAATAAAAATAAAAATTCCATTCTAAGATTTTTTTTTGTTTATGTTTCTTCATGCAACAGTTTTAGTAATTACATAATGTCCACGAAAATAGCCAATCTACATTTAAAAATATCATACACATTCTAATATATAAAATACAATATAATTAAATGGCCTAATATTGCAAAATAGAATACCAAATATAAAGAGTGGAATGCCACAAATGCTTCTCTATTTGGACAGCTTCTAATCAAATCACTTATCAGACATTATTATCATTAAACTCATATACATTTATGCAAAATCTATAATAAGTAAGATCTACGTTGAAGAAATTATTTTCTTTCAAATGGTTGACAGATAACAAAGATTTTCGTTGAAAATTCAACTCATTGAAATTATTCGCATAGAAAAACCCCTCACAAAAAAAAGGACCATATTTTGTATTGACTTTACTATTTGATTAAGACATAATGAAAACCCGCTTGACCCGGTGAAAAATTTGGCATGTTTAATGTCGAGGTTTGGCTTTTAGGAAAGGCAACGATTACACCGCACCACCATATCCTTTCTCTCACACTACCATTGAGTTTTTTTTTTTTTTTTTTTTTTTTTTTACTTTTTCATACCACCAATAAATATGTATAACTTAACATAACAGAGAAACCCAAACTCAAAACTCAAAACGAAAAATATGGTAAGTTTCGACCAATTTAAACCCTCAATTGAGATCGATTATCAAGCTCATCAAAACATGAAAGTTGTAGTACTCTTAGTATCTAATAAATACAACTTAAATCACTTAAAAATGTTTTGAAATGAGCAAGTTATGATCATTTTACTAAAGTCGCGCAAATCTGTCTTGCAATGAAAATGGGATAGTGTTCCTTACTCTCGGCCAACTTATGTGTTCGATTGAGACCGATTCTCAATTTGATCAAAAAACAAGTTGTAGTATTCTGAGTTATCTAATAAACACAACTTGAATCACTTAAAATTTTTTTGAAATAAGAAAGTTATGGTCATTTTACTAAAGTCGCGTAAATCTATCTGAAAAATAAAAACGAGATAGTGTTACTGTGTTTCGGCCAGCTTATATGCTCGATCCAGACCGATTCTTAAATTGATAAAAACAAAAAAAAATTGTAATACTCTGAGTTATCTAATAAACACAACTTGAATCAATTGAAAATATTTTGAAATGAGAAAGTTATGATCATTTTACTAAAGTCGCACAAATCTATCCGAAAAAATTCATTTATGAATGCCATCTTAGTAAATTTATTCTTCAAATGTTGTTCCTAGTCACTTTTCTTCACGTATGAATGTTATGTTGGTCAATTTTTTCTGTTTTATATTATCATGCTTAAGATCAGTATAAAGAGATGTTTTCACATTGGTTATAGATGACTCACTTACAATCCAAACAAAAATCCTAAATCCAAATATAGAATGGGTGGCTCGAGTTGGAGTCGCAAGAGATGCGTTTTGAACTTTGAGATATGACATTTTGAGTTGTTGCGTTCTGGAGAGATTGAGGGTTTAAGGGTTTCGATTTTGAAGGAATTTTGAGAGGTTATAGAGGCAGATGGAAGAGATTTGCAAGAGAATTTGAGTGTGTGGAGAGATTTGAAAGAAATTTGAATGTGGAAGAGGGAAGACATTCAAATGGAGATGGATGAATCAGTTTCAATTTGAACAATGAGGGAAAAATATTGGCTTTTTGTTTATATAGGTAGTGTGAAAGAGTAAAATGGCGTGAGAGAGAGAAAATGGTGGTGCCGTGTAACCGCTGCCTTTAGGAAATTAATTCATATATCACAACCAACCAAACAACAACTCGCGTGTGTTTTCCGCTAGAAATAGTTTACGTTGGCCTCGGATATATCACGCTTTACACATCATGCATGAATTTGAGCACTTTCGTTTGTTTTGGTAAGTGTTATTGTCGGCCATGGCGTACGTCGTCCTTTGGTTATGATCCGTTGATGGGAATTCATTTGGTGTTTGATCGTGTGGGCCCAACAAACTTTGGATGGATACAAAGAAAAAGGTTTTGAAATTTTCGGGGCGCGATAAATAGGGAATTTTTCATTTCTCACTTTACTCCCTCTGCTTGGTTGGTATTGGTAATAATAGGAATATAAATAAGCAGTATACTGCTTTGACAAAAAAAACTTTTTGGATAAAAAATGATTTTTTTTTTCTTTTCGACAGAGTGTGCTAAATGGTTCTCACACGGTTTTGTGAAAATGCTATATGAATAACTCCGTAACAATTATAGCGATTCAAATATGCTCGAGTTCTAATGGCTTCTCCTTGATTTCTTTCTACATGACACGTTTATTATGTTTTTATTTAGGGTTATTTTTCATTTGACTCTCATTAGTTTATAACTATTCATATTTGACTCTCATTATTCTTTGTATTCCAGTCTAACTCTCGTGACTTTGAGTTAAATTA
The DNA here is from genome assembly GCA_963556465.1 of Berberis vulgaris. NCBI lineage: Eukaryota > Viridiplantae > Streptophyta > Magnoliopsida > Ranunculales > Berberidaceae > Berberis > Berberis vulgaris. The sequence goes on from OY747135.1 coordinate 70,610,367, forward strand.
CATTAACTTACAAACTCTATTAAAGAACTTATCCTTAAACGTTTTTAAAATGACTAATTTTTTTTTTTAATAAAGATGGAAGCCAATTATGAATTATTTATAAATTAATGGGGCTCACAAACTCCATCCAAAATTTTTAAAATGACCAATGTACCCTTATGCACGTGGTTTGTACATGTTTTTAAAATGACTATTTTTTTAAACAGAGACGAGGGTCAACTAGGAATTATATACAAACTAATGAAACTCACAAGTTCCATCCAAAATTTTCAAAATGACCAACTTATCCTTATGCACGTGGTTTGCACATGTTTTAAAATTACTAATTTTTGTAACAAAAAATGAAGGCCAATTAGGAATCATATACAAACTAATATGACTCACAAACTCTATCCAAAACTTTCAAAATGACCAACTTACCCTTATGCAAGTGGTTTGCATATGTTTTAAAATTACTAATTTTTTTTTAACAAAGACGGGACCTCCATTAGTTTGTATATATTCCTAATTGTCCCTCATCTTTGTTAAAAAAATTTAGTCATTTAAAAAACATGTGCAAATCACGTTCATAAGGCTAAGGGTAAGTTGGTTATTTAAAATTTTTTGGATGAAGTTTGTAAGTCCCATTAGTTTGTATATGATTCATAATTGACCCCATTCACGTTAAAAAAATTCAGTATTTTTAAAAATATGTGCAAATCACATGCATAAGGGTAAGTTGGTCATTTTGAAAATTTTGGATGAAACTTGTGAGCCAACGTAATTGAACTGACAGTCATGAAGGTTAGATTGAAATACAAAACTAATGAGAGTCAAACAGAAATAATTAGAAACTAATGAAGACCAAATAAGAAATAATCATTTTATTTATTTAACATTACTGTTAAATGGACAATATTTTTTTTTTCCTTGTTTGAATACATTTGTTAAAAAAAAAATGCTAAAAGTTGTACATGCATTTGGATGATATAGATAATAATTACAAATAAAAATCAAAGTGTTAAAAAGAATAATAATCATCCTACAAGTTAGAAAAGGTAATTATGCTGTCAACAAAATTCTTTGATCCATAATATTGCAATGAAAATGACAATTTTGTTACGTTCTTATGTACACCATAGTTCCATTTCGGGTGGTATTTTGTAAATGCTCACCTTGCTTGCCAGGATCTCTAAGTATTATTATTACTATTTCATATTAATATTTTTTTCTACGTAGTATTTCATATCAATATTCTTTTCATTGAGATGTAGAAGATTGAATGGATAGATAAATATGGTCAGTAGAGAGTTAAATACGGAAAACAATGAAGTACATAAAAGTGAGCAAATATAGAAAATTAGAGAAGAAAATATTCAAATATGGTAAAATATCCAAATTATGACCAGGGAGGCCTTTCTATTAGATTGAATAAATGAAGGAGGTGAGAGAAAAACAATACTTTTTGTCTATTTAAGAGACACAGACACTATGACGACTCGGAGAGAGAGAGAGAGAGAGAGAATGATGAAATGAAGAAGAACTGAAGCACCAACGATATAAGAAAAGCAAGAAAGAAAGGTGGAGAGAGAAAGAGAGCAACAAGAACCACTGACGCCGAAAATAAGGTACAACACCACGTCGTGTGTCATAAGCCTTTTTTATAAAAAATATTTTTCTCTCTCTTCCAAAACCCTTTCTTCTTCTTCTTGCTCTCTCGTCTTTGTGTTATGATTTTCGCTGAAGACGCCACGGCTAACGTTTTCTTCTTCGTTTTTTCTTCTTCTTCAATTGTAGAGTCGGATTTCGCGTTCACTTCGTTGTTGTGTGTTGTGTTCAGTAGAGTTGCTGGTTGATTAGATGTTGTCGTCGTCGTCGTCATCGTCATCGATGGAGATCTGCTACAATCCGTACTGCAAAAATGTGAGACCCGAGCCTTCCAGGCGAGGCTGGAGGCTTCGAAATGGTGATTTCGCTCAACTTTGCGATCGATGCGCGTAAGTTGTCTTTTTTTTTTTTTTTTTTTTTTTTAATTTCCAAAAATCTCTTGTAAATGTAGTTTGTGGTGGTTCTTGATGTTTTCAACTCGATAATTAAGCTTTTCTTGCGTTGTTGTTGGTGTTTGCAATACTGATTTTTGTGTATTTGCATTGTATTGAACACTGTTTGACTTGACGAGACTTGTTTTAGTCTCGCCGCCCTCGTGTTTATCATTATAGGAACAAATATAAACTTCGTGTTGGAGAAAATACGTTCAGGTTTTCAATTTGGGTGGTTTGAGTTCATTTCTAGTTGATTGTACCGTATTCAAGGAATTGAACACAAAATTGGAATATTCACCTTAGGTCCTTAGTTGATTGTATAGTCACTGAGTTAAAGAAAAAAAAAACTTTATTATTATTATTTATTTATTTATTACGGCAACACGTTTACTTGGTCCTACATATTGCAATTTCTCGTTCAGTTTCCTTCACCCCTGATTGCTCTGTTGTTGTTTTGGTTGCGGAAATGGTTTCTTAGAGACCAATGATTGTCATCTAATAATAACCTGGCCAATTTCACATTTTGATTATTATCTTTTTTTAAATGGATATCTTGTATTATTTGTTAAACTTAAACCATTTGCTTCTCTGTTTTAGCTTCCTCTATTCGTTCAACTCAACTGGATTGAATAGGCAGGCAACAATGTACCAATGTTTATGATACTTGGCATCCTAGGCTTGTTAATTGCCAATTGATTTATCACTCTTATGTTTTTGATATTTGCATTACTTAGGGTCCTCTTAAAGAGGTGTCTTGTGGGTCATGTCACATACTGTAAGGAACCAACATGTTCTAAAGCATTGTAATCATGTTCAGGAGCTAATTGTCTATCTATTTCACTGATGTTGCTCATTGATTGACAATTTATTATCTATATGTTTTCCAAGGGAATATATATATATATATATATATATATATATATATATATATATATATATATGAGCTAAGGTATTTTAAGAAGCATGAACTTGCATTCTGAAAATTCTTTCTCATATAAGTTTAATAGCACTTTTAGGACGTCTGAAAGCATTCAGAGAAACATTGTTTATGTTCTATGTCATGGTTGTAATAGCTACATAATTTGATACTACTTCTGTATGTCTTTAGATATGTATTTGAGGAGGGCAGATTCTGTGAGACATTTCACTCAGATGCTGCTGGTTGGAGGACTTGTGAATCATGTAGAAAGGTGATTTTGTTTACCTGTATGTGTTTCTGAGTAGATGTTTAGTATAAGCTTTCTTGTAACTGAGTTCTTGGTAATCAAACCATGCAAACACTACTTATTTAAATTATTTCATTCACTTTGAATTTAACATGGGGATCTTTATTTGCAGCGGATACACTGTGGTTGTATCGTATCGGTCCATACATATGCTTTATTGGACTTTGGAGGAGTGAGTTGCATAGCATGTGCTAAGAAAAACATTATCATGGTAAGAAACTTATGTTTTCTTTTACATCTATTTTAAAATTTTAAGGTTGTTGCTAAATAACACCACCATTTCTGCCAAAGGACACCACCACCCTAATATTTTTTTTTAGATCTACTGAAGTACACCACCACCTTCACCTTCTCTTCACCGGAGCAACATCAGGAGGCGGAGAGGTGGTAGGATGATGGTGGTGATTGAAGGAGAAAAAGAAAAAAAAAAGGGAGGAGGAGAGATGGTGGTGGTGAGGATTGATGGAAAAGAAGAAAAAGAAGAAGAAGAAGAGGTGATGAAGAAGAAGAAGAAGAAGAAGAAGAAGAAGAGGGGAGGATGAGAGGTGAGGTGGTGGTGATTGAAGGAGAAGAAGAAGAAGAAGAGGAGAAGAGGTGGCGGTGGTGGGGATTGATGGACAAGAATAAAAAAAGAAAAAAAAGAGGTGATAGGGAGGAGGAGGAAAATAAGAAGAAGAAGAGGGGAAGAGGAGGAGGGGGAGGAGGAGAGATGGCGGTGGTGGGGATTGATGGAGAAGAATAAAAAAAAGAAAAAAAGAAGAAGAAGAGGTGATGGGGAGGAGGAGAAAAATAATAAGAAGAAGAAGAGGGGAAGAGGAGGAGGAGGAGAGGTGGCGGTGGCGGGGTGGTGTTGGTGACGGGGGAGGTGGAGGAGAGGAGAAGAAAGGGAGAGGAGAAAAGAGGTGGTAGGGTTGTTTTTTTTGTTGTCTATATTGGTGGTTTCCTTAGCAAATGGCGGTGTCTTTTAGAAAGTAGGGCACTGGTGGTGGCCTTAAGCAACTACCAATTTTCTTCACCCCTAGTTTTTTTTAACCTACTAATGATAGTAGTAACAAAAAAAGAGAAAAAACTCTCATGAGGACAATGTTGCTCAATCTATATATAAATTTGAAACTAGTTTATCTCCTTTGAAATAACTAATGTATTATAACGAAATCAGTATCACAGGAGCCTTATAGACTTGTGAATACCCTAATCCTTGGACTCCCTACCATCTACTGTGCCTCAAACAACTACATCATGTTGAAGAGTCAAGGGGCCATCTGTTTAAACTTTAAATCAGAGGTTGGCCTTTGAATGTTTAAGGAAAAATAAATTTTGCTTCTAAAAGCCCTTGTGGTCGTCCCCCTGATCAAACAATAATGGATATATTCTTTTGATGAAAGTTAGATGTAAGTTCTTGTTAGAATAACAAATTACCTCCTAATCAGCATGCAATTCCCAATTTTCCCGACCTTTCGTGTCCAAAGTTTCACTTTGGTTGGAATGAGATGAATAGGAACCATGGATTCTTTTTAAGATAGACATCTGGTGGTTGTTGGTTGGGGTTTGATGGTTATCACTTATTAAATTTGAATCAACTTATTTATTATATTATTATTATTTTATTAGATATTGGCACATTATTAGGGAAAAAATGTTTTACTGACTTAGAAGGACCCCATTAGTTTTTATTGTAAATTAATGACACTACATACACCTGACTAAATGAAAACAACATCATTTGAGTTCCGTTTGAGCTGAATGAAATTTGAGAAAAGTTAAAGACCAACATCACAGGTGTGTCAAAGTTTCAACTTGTATAATCATTAAAATGTGAAAAAGTGGATTTCTCAATCATAATTGAGCAAAGTGAGTGAGGGCTGTTGGCCAATACCCATTGTCCAACCACCCGAAAGGGTAGTTCTTAAAACCCACAAATGTCGTTTATCAAAAATTTAATATGTAATGGTGTGGACCTAAACACATATCTTGAAGAACGGTGTCGAAGTAGGCTGAAACTTTGGCACACTATTTTTAGTGTTAATCCGTAATTTTCCTAAAAATTTGAGCTCAAACAAATAAAAAAAATAAATTTTCAATGAAAACTAATGGCATCCTCATGTATCAGTACAAATCATTTTTGTCCTAAACTGCTAAACTGTTTTTTAGTAAGCACATGCACGTAGGTAAACATCTTTAAAATTAATGCAAGACTCATGATATGTTGATAGATCTTTGAGAGATGATGTAATGTTCATGGTTAAAAAAACCAACAACTCCTCAACATCTTCTTTCCTCAACATCTTCCACCTCCTCCATCTAATCATCTCCAAAACCAACACCTCACCCAAATGAATACCTTTCTCTTTTTCTCTCTCCTAATATCTCCCTCCCTGTAACCACCACCATCACGCTCAATTGAATCACCATCACATTCAATTGCATAAAACCGTCACCACCATAAAACATCCTTCCCCTACTCACAAGTCACAACACAAAGATCACCACCAACAACGATGACACATCAATGGAGTCTTTAGTCCTGTAACAGGAACAAATCGAGGCAGTAAAGTTTGGAACTTTCAAGCTGAAATTAGGAATCCAATCCCAATCTACATCGACTTATGTCTAATTGTCTCATACCCATCACTCCTGTGTCAAATCTCCCACCTTTGGATCTCCTCTTCCACCTTATTCGACCTATTACCTATTATGCGGTGTCCACCCCCCACCCACCCCCCCCCCCCCCCCCATCGCCACAATCCTCTCCTTGACTTCATCTCCAACAACATCATCAAGGACTATGGGACGTCCAAGGCCAATGAAAGACAAACCTGTTTGATTGTCAAGGATATGGTCATTAGTGGTTGTGTTTTCTGATCTTTAGTGGAACCAACTGATATACAATCGGGGATAATATTCATTTAGTGAAGGAAGGAAAGGAGGATGCTTTGGGTTTGATTATGGGCACAAGTTGAGATCTTTCACCAAGTTGTGGGTTCGATTGATTGTTTGTTTCTTTGTATGGTTGAAATCATGTCTTCCAGAAGAGATGGTAAAATTTTGTTTCTGGTCATGGAAGAAGTTTGGTCAAAAGGAAGCTTCTTTGATGGTATGCCTCTAGAGATTTTTGGTACTTTCAATTTAATGATCGTATTTTAAGCTAAACATAACATCCTTATGCACCCATTTCACATATTAGGCATAGATGGTGTATTCGGCAGCTCCCTATTCAGTGCTACGCATGGTTCCTTGATAACTTCTAATTTGATCAAGAAACCACTGAAAATGAATATGCTAATGAAGGTTACCAATTTGATCAAGATGAAGAAACTTAGAATATCGTAGCTATTATTTTGGCCGATTGATATTCAAATATGCTAGTTTCAAAAATTCTCGTTATTTACACTTTTTCCTAGCTGCTTGGCCTGTAGTAGGTATTTGGTTCACTGCTTTAGGTATCTGTTATCAGTACCATGGCTTTCAATCAATCCGTCGTTGATTGTCAAGGTCATGTAATTAAAATTGGATTTTGGACTTTGATTGATTCCTTAAATTGAATCTCTGACGCTTTAGTTCAGTTATTTGTAATCGAGAGTAATCTGAGGAGTGTCGGTTATATTGGTAGCGTTTTGAAGCAGCTCAGATAGGGAAGAAAGAATATTGGATTCGAGTGGGCGATCTTTGTTCCCCTTTGAATTAAATTAGATTAGCTGCTCAAGTTTGTTGGTGGTGCTTCAATTAAGCGTGATGGTGGTGGTTACGGGGAGGGAGATATTAGGAGAGAGAAAGAGAGAGATATTCATTTGGGTAGGGTATCAGTTAGGAAATGATTAGATGGAGTATCTGGAAGATTTTTTGGAAAAAAGTGAAGGAGATAGGTTTTTAAAATTTTTTTTTAAAACCATGACCATTACATCATTTCTCAAAGATTTGTGAATATATCCTGACCCTTAGATGAATTTCAAAGATGTTTACCTTGCATGTGCTTACTAAGTGAAGGATATTTTTGGGTTTTAAGAAAAACTTAAATGGTCAATGGAAGTCAAACACGTTACTTTACAATTTGCGTGCTAGAGTCAAACTAAAAAAAATCGTTTTATTTACTTGAGACCTAATTTTTTAATATACTTTAGAGCATAACATTTTTTTTGTTACAAAAATACTATTTAATAGCAATATTATTATTATTACATACATATAGTTATTGTGTGAGGATATTGAAAACAAAGTAACATTCAGTGTATATTACTTAAAAAAACTAAGGGAAAATAGTCATTTGAGTATTTGACTATAATTATATGTATAAATAAAGAAGACTGCCCTTAGACCCTAAGGCATACAAGAGACATGAAAAATTGGCGTGCATTTAAGGTGTATGCCACAGCCCAGTTAGATTAATCGAGCATAGGTATAGAACTGATGATACATGAGGTGCTTTTGGTGCAATTCAGAGTAGCTTGTATAAGGCGCACAACCTCAGTAGTTATACCTTTAAAAATACTAATATACTTTGTTAATATCAGGGGAAAACTTGCAAAGATCTTATGGATGAGTGTGGGTACCATGCACAATCTACAATGTAATTTGTTTGGGGATATGGGTGGAAAGGAATAGGTGGATATTCCAAGGACAATATCCTGAAGAGAGGAAAGTGATTTTGGAGGTTAGGGTGCTACGAGAAAACTGCATGCTGTGGGTTGTATCCTTTGATCAAGTGTTGGGTTGATGGGAGGAACTTATTCTACAACATTAAAATCTCTAAGATGATAATTAAATAGTTATATTTCTGAATACCTTTCTTTGGGGCATGAATCAATACATTGTTTACCTTTTCCAAGAAAAAAGGTGCTTGCTAGAAAAAACCAAAATGTCATTGTGAAAAGCACGTTAGACTAGTAGTTGGGGCGTAGAAGATTGTGTCCATGGTGTTGGAAGGTGACCTATAAACAAGAGAAAAAAAATCCCAATGTTTTATGTTTGATCCCTTTTAGTGTCACAATTGCTTTTATCATTTCTGCAATTTAGATTTGTGAACTTGTACACTTTTCTAGCCTAGATCGTGCATTGTAGATATTGAACTCCTTACCCTTGAATTACTATTTAAATGCAGATGATTATTGCACCCATGTATCGCTTCTTGATCGAGTGATTTCTTATTCATATATGTTGAATGCTTTTTTTTTTTTTAAATTAATTTATTATTATTATTATTATTAAATTTTTTTTTTTATGTTGTAAGCCGCCAAAGCACAGATCGACATTGTCTCCTTTTCTTCATTCACCTGAGTTAGTCAGAGATCTCTCTATTAAGAACTGCAACCCCATTGCTGGACATAGTTTGGCTTCTGGACAATGGCGGCACACTTTCAATATATGGAATCCTCCTTGTATTCAGTCTGAATCACATCCAAGGATGCGCTATGAAGTTGATGGTATAAAACTAATTTCTGAGGACTCTTTTGCTACTACTACGGACAACAAAAAACTTGAAAAGCCATGCGATCGAGCATATGGCAGCCTAAATCTTGGTGGGACAGATAGGCATGCAAACGAAAATGCTACTGGGGTTGATCTGGTGGCTGCATTCAATGGAATGCGTAAGGGTGAGGGGAACCATGATGGATTGCAAGGTTCAAACCCTCATGCTGGCGAAAAGGATTTAATTGGTACAAGAAGGGTAGGTCTTACTGGTCCTGGCTACATGCCCTTTTCTGGAATAACCCATGAGCCTCCTATAAGGTCAGTTGTTAATGATTCCGTGCATGCATCCTCGTCGAAGGGTGATCAATCACATCCACCTCCAAGTGCAACTGTCCCTGCTGTCCCTATTTCATCTTCAAATGATGGAAGTAATTTGAATGAAGTTTCCAGAGAGCAGTCCCAACAGCAGACCATTCAACTTCCAGTTACCCAAGAGTTCAATGCTAGTATACCACCCAATGGACGGGACCCGGCTGATAAAACTCAGGTCCACAATGGAAGGCTCCGAGCTGATGCACGCGGTAGAAGTCCGTTACAACCTCGATATTGGCCGAGGGTAACAGATCAAGAGTTACAGCAAATTTCAGGAGAGTATCCTCCATTTAATTATTTATTTATCTATTTTTACATTGAACCTTACCCCTCTAGAGATTCATGATTTTTATTGCCACACAGTAAGGGCTTGATTGGAGATTCCCATGTTGTTCTTATGTTTTATCTTCATAGGATATGCTAGTTATTGTTCCTACATTTCATGTATTTCTTTCAAAGTATGTTACAAACCTTAACATATTCAAGTACAAACTCTGTTATCACCCCTTTATTTGAGAAGATGCTCAGTGCCAGTGATGCTGGAAAGATAGGGCGATTAGTGCTTCCAAAAAAATGTGCAGAGGTGAGCTCTTATTTTGAGTTTCTGTTAGTTTCTCATTTATTGGATACTTACATTTTGAAGATAATACTGACTTAATGAGGAAACTATGGAGTTTAATGTTGGTCTTCATTAGTTGCAAACTATTCATGCCATGGGGTTTGTTTCTTACAGTTTTGACACACTATTTTGACTGTTAAATAGCTCGTGTAGAAGATTTATTGTATACTGAAACTGAAAGCAAATGATGATACTTAAACATTAGTTTCTTTACCTTTTTGTATTATTCTCATTGTCCCACAATCCTCACACATTACTTTCCAACAGAAATTATGTCCTCATTGTTGATTTCAAAATACATATCTTGGCATAGAATTGCGTGTCACCTTAGGGGTTGTTGCTCACACACAACATAGGCATGGAAGTTCTTGTTTTTAAAAAATTTGGGTGTCATGCAGTTTTGGTAGTAAACTTTTAACGAACTTTGGTTCTTAAATTTGTCCAGTAGACTTGAAGAAACTTCGTTTCTTAAATTTTTCAATTCAGTTTGAGTAGATTATGACTTTTAGGCGAGCTATTAAATAACCTTCTATGAAGATAACTTTTAACGAACTTTGGTTCTTAAATTTGTCCAGTAGACTTGAAGAAACTTCGTTTCTTAAATTTTTCAATTCAGTTTGAGTAGATTATGACTTTTAGGCGAGCTATTAAATAACCTTCTATGAAGATAACTGTAGCTTTAAGTTGATTGTTTAGGTTTTAACTTCCTTAGATTTGTCCTACTTGCTAAGCTAAAAGTCTGTCATATTGGAAAATAGAAACGAGTTCACGCGCTACTTATTTCTATTTTAATGTTGCCATTTGTTTAGTTTAAAGTATTGTACACTAGCCTAAGGTTATGCACTTTTCTCTTATGCATGCTTGATTGGGGCGTAACGTACATGATGCGATTGTCTTTTCACTGATGGGCCTTTTTGGTTTAATACAATACTGTTTTACTAGTCAATTGAAAGTAATAATTATAATAGCAATAAAACACAACCATGAAAGCAAGGTTTCTTTTAGCCAATATCATATCTGAAATAAGACAATTGCATGTTATCATGTACCATGGTGTTCCTCCTGCCGTCGTCTATGTTTCCTTGTTGCTGTGGTTGCGAGATGAGATAAATGATTTCTGATTGTATGATTTTCATTTATCTGCAGCATACAGATTTCTCTGTTATGTAATAAATCTGTTTAAGAATCATGGGATTATTTATGGACTCAGATGTTTCATATGATTCATAAGATAATTAAGAAAAAAAAAAGATTAATGATATTGAACCCTGCTTCCATTTCCCCAAAATATATTTATAAAAAATTGGTTCCTACTTTTGTATTTCTTATTTCTTCTGAACTATAAGAGTAAAGAGAACGTTTAGAGATTGAGGGGAACTAAAAAACTCACATTAATATTTTGCTCACTTCATAACTACACGAGGATGTTGGACAAAACATCTGATTTTTCTTAAAGGGCTGTTGTTTGCATAAATAATTAATTCTGCAGTGGAAAGCAGTCAGGTTCGCTAACTTCTCAATTTTGTTAATTGTTCCTTGGAAGATTTACACAAATAACTCTATAATCCATTTAGTGTTAGAAATAGTCTTTATGATTCTTATGATTGGATAATCTTGATCTGTATGTATTAGATCCTTCCTACTAGTTTATATCCTGTTGATTCTCGCACCATTCTGTACTGAACAGGCATACCTTCCCACCATATCTCAGCCAGAAGGTGTACCTTTGAAAGTTCAGGATGCGAAAGGTCAGGAGTGGGTATTTCAGTTTCGCTTCTGGCCAAATAACAACAGCAGGATGTATGTTTTAGAAGGAGTAACACCTTGTATTCACTCAATGCAATTGCAAGCAGGTGACATAGGTAATTTACGTTTTGGATGGTGCACATTTAATGATTTTACATTACTTCAAACTTTTTATTTGGTCCTATATGGTTATTGGCAAGCACACATTGTCTCTACCTTGCTTCAATTTATTTGGTCCTATATGGTTATTGGCAAGTACACATTGTCTCTACCTTGCTTCAATTTATTGGTTAGGCAATATCTTTATGTTACAATTAGTGAAATTATATGCCTAACTTGAATTCTTGTGGTTCTATTTGTGTTATAAATTCTATTCAATAAATTTCATCTGAACTTCATATTTTTTTAAGGGTATGTCTGGTAAGTCACTTGCCATGGGCAATGGAATCCATTTCCCCTGGTATGCAGATTTCCGTAGTTTGGTTGTCTATTTACTGATAGCCAGGAAATCGATTCTTCATGGGACTGGTTTCCTACTACTCATGGGAATCCAAGTCCAAGGGCCTCAGAATTGGAATTTACGGAAATGGTTTCAATTTCCATGTCCCAAACAGATCTAAGAGAAAATGCAATACCTTTTCCTTTTTAGGGACCCCAATATCTCAGTATTCTAACATTTCCTTCCAAGATTTTCTAGTCTTACTTCACATTAAACATGGACAAACAGTGGGGGACTAAAGTGCACTCAACTTTTATGCAGTAACGTTCAGTCGGCTAGATCCAGGAGGGAAGTTGGTCATGGGATTTAGGAAGGCCTCAAGCATTCGACAAGCAGATCAGGTTTGAGACACTAAAATCTTGAAATGCCTGATTATATCTATGGATACTCTTCATGAAGGGTGAATATGAAGATCATGATTATTGTGATGATCGGCTCATAAATTTAATGTGAATTCTCTTTTTTGCAGTAATATGGTATCAAGGTCGCTCAGATGGTATACCATATATACTCTTTGACTTTTCTATAGTGATACCTCCAATAATATGTTATCAAGGTTGCTCAGATGTTTTGGGAAATACTCAAAAAACAGGGGAGGGTAATTAGACTTTGGTCCCTATTGTTAGGCTTTGGTCCCGTTTTAATCAATAAATGAGTTTGGTCCCTTAACTATGCGTTGACCACCAATCATTGGTTGAAGAGTCACGCGCTCTCTACATGTGATGCTTTCTGGATCAACATGCACTTATTGAAATGCCCAAATACTATACTCATTCTACATTTTTGTATTCGGGCATTTTACTAAAAAGTCCTTCACGTGCAAGTCTGATGACCACTTAACCATTGACTAATGATCAAATCACACAGTCAAGGGACCAAACACATTTATTGATTAAAAAGGACCAAAGCTATTTAGTAATTAGTATATTTAACAAGAGGGTCCAAAGTCTAATCAACCTAAAAAGTGGAGGAAGAAAAATTAGCTTGAAAGTGGTCCCATCACTACCCATTTGCTTGGTTGGTTATAGTTGGAAATGAAGTATAAAAATGACTAATTCTCTATATTCTTGTCTTCCTGAAAATATAAGTTAGATTGTGTAATTGCTTTGGGAAGCATTGAATTATTGGTTGTTTGGCCATATTTTATATCCTTTAGCTTTTTTTTTTTCTATACCCAAGCTTCTCTCAAGTAGCGAAAAGGTGATTCCATCAGTCTCTCGGAGGATAAATGGTGTGAGCAAGGTAGTCTAAAGTTTTTGTTCTCTAACCTTTTTGGAGTGTGCAAGAACAAGAATGGGTCTTTTGGCAGAATTTTGGGATTCAAGCTCTGATGAGCAAAGATGAATATTTCACTTCAAAGATGAAAACTCCACTTCAGAAGGGAGTTTAATGAATGGGAAATGGAGGATTTGGGAATTTGGTGTCAATCATCCAAGAGCATCATATTTCTCCTTAAGAAGATAGCATAAGTGGAAGGGAAAAGATAACAATGGTGCTCAAGAGCATAACCACCTCTTCAATGCAGAATGTTGGAAGAAGATCTAGTTGAAGCAATGCCCTACCAAGCTTAATTTTATCTTGTGGACAATTATTCAAGGAAGAGCCTTCACCGTTGACAATATAAATAGAAGAGACATTCAAATCTTTAACTATGCAACCAATAAGAGGAGTCTATTGAACACATTCTCCTCAACAGTCTTGCTAAGACTAAGGATGTTTGGACTGCTTTTCTAAGTGAAATGGGTGAACGAGTGGAAGCACATAAACATCTCAAAAATGCGGAAATGAATATGGAGAAGAGGAATCCACTTTATCTCATGGGCTTTTTTTGGAAGGAAAGAAACAAAAGAATTTTGTAAGGGAAAGAGCTCTCCTCTAATGATTGTCTCTTGTCTCCGTCTTTAAAGGAAGACATCTGGCAGTGGGGATCAACCCATAAGATAATTGGGAATATAAGATTGTGTAATTTTTTATTTCCTTGTCTTTTTTTTTGTTCAATTAGGATAATCTCCCTTTTTTTTGGTGAGTTCCTCACTTTGTTTTTTAATCAATAAAATTTTGGCATGTGAAAAAAATCCTTGCCTTCTTTAAGAGTTTATAATTGAACTAAAATTTAGCCAAGAACGTGAAGGTCCATCTTCTCCCATCCATGAGATTAGTCAATCTGATAATGTTGATGTTGGTTGTCGGATTAGTTGTGCATAAACATTACCGACCCCCAGTGACTACATCGACTTGGAATTATCCGGATCATTCACTTGGTCATCATGTAAATCAAACCTAGTTGGTTTGGGAATCATACAAAAATTGCATTCTCATGTCATGTCATGTGAATCACTCCCACTGACTACTTCGATTTTCGTGATGGAATTATCCGAAATCATTCACTCGGTCATCATGTAAATCAAACCTAGTTGGTTTGGGAATCATACAAAAATTGCATAGATGAGGAGTATGCAAGTAGCATTCTCAGTTCATGAGAAAAAAATATTATTCTCAAATCATGGAAACCCAAAAGACAAATAGAGCATGAAATCTGAAAAATAAAAGAGAGGAAAGGACAAACTAGAAGAGAGGGTTAATCATTGATTTTGAGCGCAATATCAACCACATAGGCTTCGGCTCATTGCAATATTTTTTATTGATGTCGTTACAAAGAGAATGAGTGTTATTACCTACAATCCGAGCAATATCATGATACTCGCAAACCCGATGATGTTGATTAAACACATTGTCAACCGTACCTACGCCAATCTCTCTTTCCAATAAGAGAAATCAAACATAACTTCCAAATTGTGAGGGAAAGAAATTTGCTGCCATTGAGAAACCCAACGCGGAAGCGAATTGGCAAATGATAAAGAAACACCTGCATCAAGTGAGATAGTACCTCACAAAGAGTAACAGAAACTGTTCAGAAGTATGTGGTTAATGGATTCCAGCTCCATGTGACAGAGGCGTGTCATCTGTTTGTGATAGTGAGGCCCCTTCTACTTTATCCGCAATAAGAACTCTACCATGTGCGAGTGCGATTGTCTACAAAAGAAATTAATGCTAGGAGGAATTTGCTTTTTTTTAAACAAACTTGATTTCAAAATTAAATCCATGCGCATCCACTAAAGGCAGAGGGAGGTGGGCTACAAGATAATCATAGCAACTTTGAACAGTAAAATTGGGATTATTATGCCACAACCATTAATTGTTAGTCTCACTGTGGACATGGTTCTGAAGAGATCCATTAAGGCTGCCATTCGATTGATTTTCCAATTATTGAGGTTCATTGTTTTATGCACAACAGTACAATTGCTCGCCTTTGTTGAAAGTGGATTCATTTTTTTCTAGTCCCTCTTACTTCAGCAAACCCACATCCTCTTCTAATTTATAACCCTTCATCCCCATCTTTCTAGTTTCATTATCTCTTCTAAGATGTATCTCCCTCCCCATGACAAGAACCCACTGTTTTTGTCTTCACTCATTCTGACTGCTCCATAGACATCGGAAGCAACAACTAGCTCCCAAACTTCCATTCTCAAACCTTCTTAATGTTAACTTGATGAAGTTGACATTAGCACTGAAGCTAGGTCTTGACTCCTGCAGATTTTGTTCAGCTGCTGCATAGTTGTGAATTTGAAGATTCAATCCTAGTAATTTATTCTTGCTGTTTATGCATTTTAATACTATAAATGTATGGAATTGTTCACTGAAGGCTACAAATATTATTTTAATTTTTCTTATTTTCTATTTCCAGGATAGCCCATCACAAAGGACTAGCAACAACGTCTCAAAAGATTCGGAGGTTAGTAACTCGGGAATTTTTTTTTTCCCAAAGACTAAATCTAAATGTTGTGAAGGTGTTTAGACTTAATTTTTTTTTTAAATCCTCAAGGGAAACATGGATTCAACCAATTATTTATCAACAAACAGGTTAATCCAGCAGATGCAGCAAATACCTTGTCCAAGGATAAATCAAGTTATATTGCAAAAAATGTATCTGGGGCTGAGTCTTGTGTCCATTCCGGTAAGAGGAAAGTCCGCACGGTGGGTCCAAAGGGCAAGCGCCTGAGAATAGAAACTGAGGAATCAGAAAAGATCAACCTGACATGGGAAGAAGCTCAAGAGATGCTCCGCCCACCACCTAACCATGTTCCTAGTCTCGTTATAATTGATGACCAAGAAATTGAGGAATATGAGGTATTCCAGTTTATGCTAGTTGTTTTATGATCATATTATTATTTTTTCAATACTTTCATATTCTCACAAAGAAATAAAGTCATAATAGTAAAATAAAACAAATTATATTTAAAAAAATAGAAGTTAAAATTAAAGAAATCATTAAAAAAATAAAAAGAACAACAGCAAAGTTATATTAATCTTGTAGGAAGCACTAAGAATGGACACTAATATAAAAAAAATCAGGATTTTACATAACCATAAAACCAAAATCTTAATATTTGGTACCGCAAAACAGAACTAACAATTGAAATTGCTCACAATGACCATAGGCTTTTAGCATCATATGGAAAGCAAGAAAACTATACAAAAGCAGGAAATAAATTGTAGTTGAGATACCAATTCTAATTTTGATGTAATTGGATATTTTAATTATTAGTTAATTTATGTTAGTAGGTGGGCTGGGCTTGCTAAGGCCGATATTAGAGTTAGGGCACTAGCCATATTAGGATTAGGTTAGTTGATTGCTTGCAAGGTAAATTATTAGGCATTATAAATAAGGCATAAAGCCATTATTGTTAAGGGGTTGAATAAATATGAAAATTTGAGTTTATTTATCTTAATTTTCGTAGTTTTAGATTTAGGTTAATTAGTTTAGTTATAGAATATATTAAATTTGGACACAGTTATTAAATGGAGGAGGCGAGGGAAGAATAAAAGAATATACAACTAAAAGAGTATTCATGTGGGGTATGTGCAAGTGTACACATGGTTCGAGGTAGGGGTGGGCATCCAATCCCGCGATCCCCATTCTGTCCTGTCCCAATTTTTCGGGTCTTATTGGGTTTGATTAATCTCATCTCAATCTCGTCCCGTCCCGATCTAGAATGGAATGGGATGGGATGGAATGAAGATTTTCAATCCCGTCCTGTCCCGTACTGATTTTTTAATATTTATTATTATTATTAATAATTATAATAATTTTATTATTTTTATATATATTTTTAGAATTGCAATTACTTGGATGCCCATATAAATACACTGGTGGAGATAGCATCTTGTGAATGAAGTCAGAGTATTGTGTATTATGTTACAGTAATATTATCTTACAATAATATATTATATTACAGTAATATGTTACAGTATATATTACATTAATATTATGTTATAGTAATAATAATATATGTTACAGTAATATGTTACAGATGGTGAATGAACTTAGAGGACTGTATTGACTATAATACTATGTTTATTATGTTCAACATAGTAATATATTACACATTACTATGTATATTATGTTACAGATTGTAATATGTTACAGTTTGTGTTTATTATGTTACAGATTGTGTTGTAATATGTTACAAATTATGTTGTAACATGGAGTTACAGTATTGTGTTGTATTGAGTAATTTATATCTATTAGATTTTCAAAATACTTGATCAACAGATCGAGCACGTTGATCCCGTTTCGTCCGTCCCGAACCCGTTTGGGATGCGACGAGATCAGTATTAGGTCTATCCCATCCTAATCCCGAATGAACGGGATGGGATATAAATATGTTCATCTCGTCCCGTGCCCACCCCTTGTTCGAGTTTTGTCAATGTCAGCTTAGCTATATTTTGTTTACAGATTTGTTATTTACACTAGTCGCGAGTGTCCGCTACGCGTGCATAAAAATATTTATTTCATGTTATTTATTTTCATGATTAATTAAATGTAAAATTTGTTCATCCTTCAATGATTTTCCATCGAATCTATATACATTGAGCAAGTTGTTGACACAAAAATAAAATAGTGCTAATAATTAAATTTTGTGTATCGCCTATTTGATTATGCATCGGATATATGATTTTTTTATACATTTTAATCAAGTGGATTGTGTAGTGGTTAATTATCAATTTGTAAAATTTAGATTGTTGATTGAATATTGGTCTAACAAAAATATTTTGAATTCAATTTTGTGTGTGCTATGCATGCTATTCACACACCCTTAAATATTAAATGGTTTCAATCAATATATTAAGTTATAAGTTTATTCAAATGCAAAAAAAAATAAGGAAATTAAACTCATGACTAATAATATAGAAGGCTTAAAATAATATAATGGCCTATTTATATATAATTGGGGGCTTAAGTTTCTTCAAAATGTAATAAAAAAATAGGAAAATTAAATTCATGAATAATATAGAAGGCTTAAAATAATATAAGGGCATATTTATAGTTTATATATAATTAGGAGTTTAAAATAAATTATATTCGGACTTAAGTATAATTATATAATGTTTGGAAGGGTCTTGTTTAAATGTAAATAAAATTAATTTGAAAAGGCATTTTGGGCAACCAAATATCAGTACAATGACATGTTTAGTCTTCCCCATTGTTCATTTGGGGGAACGCGTGTTATAAGTGTTCAGATGATGTACTCACAAATACAATCTGATATCATAATAAGAACAATCAATCCATTAAGAAACGAAGAATCCATCATTGGGACGGAGATTCATGATTCAGATGACAGCCACTCGGCAGTACACTTCGACAAGGTATCTAGTGTTTAAGTCGATAGAGTTCAGTGTGTATGACTCTTTGTACAAAAATCTGACACTAAGATGCACTAATTATTCTTTGTTTTAGCAGAAACCAAAGTCCCAAAAAATCTTTCCAAAACATTTAAGTACCCAATTTAAACTGTTAAGTTTTGTGCTTCAAATTCTTCTCTCCTTTTGGTAGTTCTCTCAAGTCTTTTGATGACATATTTATTAAAAAAGAACTAGATTATATTAAATCAAATATTGGGGCACAACTGAGTTGAGTTTGAAAGTAGTCAAATTGCTAGAATTTTATTTATTTATTTATTAATATATATATATATATATAAATATATTTAATCAATTGGTAGTCATATGTATTTGGGAATTAGTAGAGAACCTCACATGCGTTCTTCTGGATCAGTTTGAAAAGATTTTTTTTTAATAAAAAAACATTGTATTGTATTCATATGTTCAATAGTGCAAAGCACTACCCATTACAAAAAACTTTACGCAATAGTGTGTATCAGGTAAGCAATATACAATTCCAATTAAACATACAAGAAGAGAAAGACCCTTCTCAAATCTATCCCAATTTAACATACAAGAAGAGAAAGGCACTTCTCTAAATCTATCCCAATTACAGGTACACAATCATAAAGTTACTTTAACATAAGTCTAATGACTCCCAACTTCCTCTTTTGACCTCCCTGAAGACTATTGTTCCTTTCCCTCCACACACATCGCAAACCACTCCGTGAATCAATATCTCTCACACCCACCTTCTAAAAGGAGCAACCATTCGAGGATGGACTGGGAGAAGGTTGCTTGGACATGAAAGTCAGACAAGGCAAGCATGCACAACTGTTTCATCAAGGTGCATGAAACAACTGTTTCATTATGTAGAAAAACAGTGTTCTAAAAAACGCTAGGCGGTACGCGGACAACGAGCAGAGGACTAGTCGGTTATTTATTTATTTATTATAATTTATATTTTATAAAATTCAGCATAATAACATATAAATTACTTCCAATTCAATGCCAGGATATATATGCAAAATGTATAAGAAAAATAGTCTTAATTTTTTTATTTTTTCGAAATGGAAGTATAAAAATAAAATAATAAACTTGCCTACTAGACCTTTTTCTAGAACACTGTAAAAAAGATAGAAATGCACATATTTTCAAAGGGAAAGTTTCTTTCATTGGCATATTATCCTTAGACTAGAAGTAGCCATTTGGTAGTAACGGTGACCACCAAGTCAACTCAGTATATTTGTATTTAGATTCTATTAGAAGCTATTCAGAATTTTTTAGGAAGCAACAAGGGTGCCTAATCAGAAATAAATTTTCAAAACCTTAACTCTCGTCAGTCCTCTGACTTCTTAAAGAAACTGAACACCTCCTCTATGCAATTGTATTGGGTTCATCCATCTAAGAATGGAAGACTTCATATTTTCCTGGGCTAGCTTTGCTTTTGGCTAGTTTCTAACCTTGTAGCAGTTTTCTCTTGCCTTTAGTGAGGTCTCCCCCACTTGGGCTTTGTTTCCCTTCTTTTCATCAATAAATATGCTATTTTACCTTAGAAGAAGCAAAATAAAATAAACGACAAAAGGTAGGTATTGGGGAAATACATCATGTTGATTCCTTTGTCTTGTATTGGTTTGTTGCCCTTATTTGTCGAAGAAACTATTGTTGAATCTTCTCTAAGGTAGCATCACTTTACTTAAATCTAATGGTTGAATTGAATCTTCTTTAAAATAATGCCACTTACTAAAATCTAATCAGACAGAAGGCGAAGCCTTGAAGGGGCGAGGTGCCTTGGTTGCCGCTGGCAACAAAGAGTTTTCACTAGTCATTTACTTACTCTTTAGATACTATTGATTTCTCAAGGTTTAATGATTTATTTGTTTTGTTTCTTGTGTTTTCACCTAAACTGAAGTATTTAAGATTTTCATAGATCTTGGCTCTGACACAATTTTTCTTAATAGGAACCACCAATACTTGGGAAGCCTACCATTTCCAGTATAGATTCCGAAGGGTATACAAATCTTCTTCAATTTCTGGATCTATCATTCTTCAGTTCAATCTTATCATAAACATTTATTTAGTTTATTTATTCATTGAATAACCGCTATACTTTGTCTTATTATAGCTTTATGCTTAAAATTTTCTCCTTGTTGTCATGGATTTGAGTTGTTGGAAATATAATGTGTGTGTACTATCTAGGTGAAATAATGAGAGGGTACTTTGCCCTTGGAATGATGTCGTAACTATGACTTTATGACCTCTGTGGAATCATGGTTCACTTATTGCTTATTGTCATGTGAAAAGTATGAAATAGTGAGTACATGGCATTAGTGTTGTCTTTGACCTATATGCTATGCACTTAGCACTATGGCTGAATGCTTTTTCTACAATTGTCACGGAAATGTCAAGTTGTTGCACCAATCAGAATAATGCTAGAACATTGAGTATTCTTTCATTTGACATATTCCATAAATGTTAAATGTGTGACAATCATAGACGTGCATTTGCTTTTTATGCACTGTTGTAGTGCCATATTTTTTTAATTCCGATTGCAATTTAATTGCTATTTCATGTTATATTGTCCTGGGCATGATCTGCTCCTGTTGAACTATACTCGCTTCTTTGTCTAGTGAATGCCAATGCTGTTTTTCATCT
The DNA here is from genome assembly GCA_963556465.1 of Berberis vulgaris. Lineage (NCBI taxonomy): Eukaryota > Viridiplantae > Streptophyta > Magnoliopsida > Ranunculales > Berberidaceae > Berberis > Berberis vulgaris. Next base: position 70,631,637 of record OY747135.1, read on the forward strand.
GTAGCAGTGAAAACGTGCAATGGGTTCAGTGCGGTGATTGTAACAAGTGGCGGAAACTGCCTTCCTATACCCTTCTTCCTCCAAGATGGACCTGTTCTGTTAACTCATATGATTCAACAAGGTACAAATACACCACCATCTCATTTTTATGCTATTGTTACCCAATCGTCAACATTCTACATTCTTTTTAGTTTGTCCCCAACCCCCCCCCCCCCCCCCACCCCACTGGGTGACTCCATCTTAGGTGGTGTTCCATTTCCCTTTCCAAAATCGTAAAAAATGAGTTTAGGGGGTGTTTGTTTGAAGTTTGGACCACTTATAACCACACATATGTGGTGGACCACCTTGTTTAACCTGTTTGGTTGACCCACATATAAGCGCTTAATAGTCAAGTACCAATTTTAAGTGACAAATTTTATAAGCTCCATTTATAGCCACTTAAAGGTTTTATGGATTTTAGAATGACTAAAATGCCCCAAAACACATGATTCCAAAGTCCTCTATAAATCATAAACCTTAATCAGTTGATGACCTCTCTCAACCTTTTTCTTCTTCTTCTTTTGTAAGCCATATATGGTTCACACCAAGGCATGCATTACATCATTGTTTGATTTTGCCATCATTGCTTACTTTTGTCTCTTCCATCTATATTTTGTTTACATGGTGAATAATTGAAAATCAATGATGACTTGTTTGTAATTATATAACAGCCAAATTCATTCATTGAATGGTATGAATATCGTTATTTGACAATTGCATAGTTTTCTTTGATTTTAGTTTAAACATTAATATATGTCTTACATGTATAATCAAACACACATTTCACTTGCAACCACTTATAAGCGGTACAAATAAACATGTTTTTAAAGCCGCTTATAAGTGAACTTACAAGTGACATTTTCTATTTGGGTACCAAAAATTCTAGCATATTTCATATTGGGTGTCAGAGTTAAACTTAATTCACATTGATTACCAAATTGCGTCTTTACCGTCTTTTCATCGTCGTTGCTTGGTCATTCGTCTGGAAGTTTGAATTGACATAACTATCCTTCATTAAGTATGCACGTGATTTGCACATGATGGATCTAGTGATGATCCAACTCAGTCATCTTTTGTCCCCCTTCACCAAGCTCTCCAAACAAAATATTCAGATTTTGTTGGTTTGGTCTGATTTTACATTTTAGGAATCTAAATAATTATTTTGGTGATGGGGATTTGTAGAGAATAATGACACTATGTGCCATTGGATGAGCATGCAAGGATGACTTTGAATTGAGACTTCAGAATGTACCAGCTACTATCTACTACTGTCATCGAGTCAATCATCACCATCATCAATCCTCTCAGACCCCTCTCCATTTCTCTTCTTCCATTTGTTTGTTTTGGCTGAAAATCCATCAGCAAACCACCACCACCACCCACCCACCCAATCATCACCACCGATCAATCCCTCCACACTCGTTTTCTTCTCACTTGGCACACATCAACACCACATGAGTCCGTCTAGTGCAACCGCATCACCACAACCCACTTCGATCCCCTTCCCTTACTAGCTTTTTCGATCCAAACCAACCCCTTGCACCACAACCCACTTCGATCCCCTCGTCTCATTGTCTCTGTGTGATGGCGACAGGGACAGGGAGTGAGATGGCGGTGATGGCGAGGTGATTGCACTGTCGGTCCTCCTATCGAGCGAGGATCGCCGACAGGGTGGATGTTGCGTGGTGGCTGGAAGGAAGCAAACTTAGGAAAAGAGATTCCTGGAAGAGAAGGGAGAAAGAAAGCCTAAATAGGGTTCTCCTCTTTCCTTCTTAGTTTGGGTTTGGGTTTTTAGGTCAACTTTTGGGCTTGAGCTTAGGTTAAATTAAGTGGACCTAGGTTTAGACATGTGACCCGCTACTTTGTACCACCACTAGAATCAACCAATTGATTATTCCTCAAATTATCGCCTTAATGCGATTTTATCGTTCACGCTCAAATTCCTACAAAGACATGAAAACGAAATAATTAGAATAAAATATAATAATCGAAATACTAACATATATAAATTAAGGGATATATTATGTATTAATTACGTGAATATCAGTAGGGAAGCAAATGTTTTTCTATGAGTTCCATTTGGGGGAATTACAATTCTTTGGGGGGGGGCAAAGAATCTCATTTCCTTGATTTAGGGGAGATACTTTTGTTCTAAAAACCACACGTGCCAACTTATTTACCTTTTGATTGTTAAACAAAACAATGGAAACCCATTTGGTTTCTCAAAATTCAGTTATTTCCATGATTTCCACATGTGCCAACTTATTACCCTACGTTTTGATTGACAAACCAAATAATGGAGACCCATTTGGTTTCCTCAAAATCCGCTAATTTCCATTATTTCCATGAAAACTCACTGAATCAAACACAATCTAAGAAAATATGAAGACATAGTCACTTATGATATTGCAACAATAACAAAAAAGGGGAGGGTAGATCTTGCGGCAGGCGGTATAGACCCACCACATGCATTTAATGGTTTTTGGATCCAATAATACCCGACTCGTCCTTTAAATAAATAATGGGTCAAAATCCTTGCTTGTGAATGAATAATGGTTTTACCTCTTCAAAAGGTTTAATATTGGGTTTGGAATCGATAATCACTTTTTTCATTGTTTCACCAAGTTTTTTACATGGTCAAACGCTACTTTTCATTCACACAATATATTGTGTACAATTCAAACTTTTATTTAACCGGCCTTGCCTAGTTGCCTTGCATTGTTCTCATTTTTTTTTCTGTAAACTTGACGCATTTGCATGAGTCAGACACATTTCAATAAACAAACAAATGTTGCATTAAACTTGAAAACTATAAAATTCAGAAATTATCAATCTTTTAGACCAACCGCTACAATTTCTTCGTATATCAACATCTAGGAATCATTGTTCAAATTATCAATCCTTTAGACCAACCACTACAATTTCTTCGTATATCAACATCTAGGAATCATTGTTCATTCCCATCTTCCCTAACAGACCTCGTCCAATTCTCCATGTTCCTGCGTATGAAAAGGAACACTTTGTAATCATCATTATCAAAGCCCATTCCTGATACTTTTGAGGTCGGCTACACGGATTTTGGTTCTCCAAGCAATGCGGCCTTTTCACATATCCTCGCCTAATCCAAGCTCAAGGATGTCTTCCTGCACCGCCTTCATCCAAGTTTTCAACGATCGTCTTCTCCGTCTACACCCTCCATTAACTTGCCAATCTAGACATTTTCTAATTGGCGCCGTGTTTAGTCTCCTCCGCACGTGATCAAAGCACGTTAAACGTTTTTATCTAATTTTGTTCTCTATGGGCGCTACACCTAAGTATCTCCTAATTATTATATTTCAAATTTTATCCTTGTGAGGTTTACCACACATCCATTACAACATACGTATTTCTGTTACCGCCATCCTATGCTTATGTTGCCCCATAGTAGCTAACATTTTGAACCGTATAACATAATTGGTCGAACAATTATCTTATAGCATTTCCTTTTAACCTTGCAGACATTATTCTATCACATAATACTCTTAACATCATTCTCCATTTCGTCCAACCAGCTTTAATCCTATGGTCTACATCTTCTCCAATAACCTCATTCTTTTGAATTATAGTTCCTAAATATGGAAAAGCCCCACACTCTGGGACCTCCACGTCTTCGATCTCAATTGCATTACTCCTCCCTCGTGATTCACAACCAAAGTTGCACACTAGATATTCTGTCTTTGAACGATTAATTCTGAAACCCTTACTCTCTAAAGCCTCCTGTCACCTATCTAATTTTCGAACCGAAACCTTCACTAGTCTCATCAATTAAGACTATCATCTGCAAATAACATGCACCAACGTATATCTTTTTGCAAATGTCTCGTCAACTCATCCATGACTAAAGCATTTAGGAATTAACTTAAGGCCGACCCTTGATGTAGTATCGCTGACACTGAGAATTCACTGGACATCCCGCCTACTAAGCGAACACTAGTTACAGCCCCTTCATCATATCCTTAATGATATCAGCATAACATTGAGACATTTCTTCCTTCCAAGCATTCACCAAATTAACTCCCTAAGGATCCTATCGTAGGTTTTCTCCAGATCAATAAAAATCTATGTAAACTCTTACGTTCCTCTTAATATTTTTCTATAATTTGCCTAAGCAAGAAGATGGCTTCCGTAGTAGATCTACCCGACATAAATCCAAGTTGATTTTCTGAAACAGTGGTTAAACTCCTAAGTTTTTGTTCTGACCCTCTCTCAAAGTTTCATTGTATGACTCATAAGCTTTATCCCTCTATAGTTTGAGCAGTTCTGGATATCCCCCTTGTTCTTATAAATTGGTACCACGATGATGTGCCTCCACAAATCTAGCAGTTTTCTAGTTTCCGAAATCCTATTAAAGGGCTTAGTTTTAGCCATTGAATCCCAACTTCTCCTAGACATTTCCACGCTTCAATTGGTATATCATCTGGTCCATCTACCTGCCTTGTCTTCATTCTTTTCAAAGCTTCTATTATTTCTTTAGCATTAATTTTTTGATGAAACACGCGATGCCTACCTTCCTGTGAAGCATACCCCTCCAAGTTAATTCCCCTGCATGTGTCCATTGAGTAGGTTTCATAAGTAATCCCTCCATCTATCTAAAATAGTTTTATTCTGCATTAAAACTCTTTTATCCTCATGCTTAACACAACATAACTCAAATCCCTAGTTTTTCGTTTTCTAGCTTTAGCTATCTTGAAGATATCCATCTCCCATTCCTTTGCACCTAGCCTATCATACAAATCATCATATGCTCTCTTTTTAGCTTCCCCTATTACTCAACCTCTTAGCTTGCTTATAGAGCTCATAAGACTCTAGGCATGTATCTCTTTGCCACTTTGTAAGCTCAAACAAATTCGGTGAGAGGTGAAAGTACAAAATAAAATTTTGTTCATCCTCTACCCTAACCTTTAGTGAAATCATACATGACATATGATCTTGAGATGCATCTTTATAGAACACGTGAAACAATTCAACCATCGGAAACCTGCACATGACTTGGATGGAAAGCCCCTAAAATTCTTTAAAAATAAGAAGGAAAAATATTTAAAATCATTTATTCACAACATATATTAACATGAAACCTTCAAAACAACCCATGTCCACTTGAACTAAAACTGCAAGCCTGAATTTAGCAAGAAGATTTACATGATTGATGAAATAAATACACATCTAACAAGACCAAAATAGGCTAAGCTTCAAATGTTCCAACCTAAGAGAGATTGTATTCAATGGTGAAACAATAATCTAAGAATTATTATCCAGTTTAACCAAAAAAAAAATTATCATTCAAAATAGGTATCACATGATAGTGAAGATCTTCACTTACCACAAACTCCCTTGCATACTATATAGTAAATGCGAATAACAAACCCTTCGTTGTCCAGGACCGATTTAAGATTAAGCGGATTAATCAGATTTAATCGGTCTACTTTTTCAAAGTATACATTTTATACCCTCACATGTAAATTATAATAATTAGCATATCTTGACAATAAAGATTACTAAGACAAGTATTATAGAACAACGAAAGTCATATTATAGAACAAATTATATAATCATGTCCAAAACATCACACATTATAGAGCAACAATCACCACCACCCAACAGGACGACAATCACCACCGAGCAGATCAATCCTGGTTTCTCACCGATTAATTGGTGACATCTAAACCCAACCGCTTAATACCTAATTCAGATCGGTCTACCTCAGATTTACACTAAATTGCCAATTAATCGCCGCATAAATAACCCAGCTCGCAGGTCACATTACCAACTTTTTCATTTATATTATGACACTACAATCTTGAAGATCAAATGGGTTTTAATGTTTCTAACAAAAATTAGAGCCTTATTCCAATCAGCAATCAAATATCCACGATTCCTTGAATGGTTAGTGAGAACAAGCACATTCTAATTCTGCTATGATATGAAGGTGTTGACTAAAATATGTGTAAGCAATTGAAATCCAAGTTACAATCGAGTAAAAAATCTCGGAGCTAACAGAAATTGAAACCCCAGAAATATCAAATGATCCTGTTTACCTTGATGTAAGATTTACTGGGCCTCATCACATCATTAGCCTCCGTCCTTTAATCACTGAGTTCAGTATCGAACTCCAAGCCCCTCTGTTTGACCAAACTTTAGTGAATGAACAAATCCTCACTTCCTCCATCAAGTGTGACTGAAGCCAACCTGGGTTGGCTTCAGAGAACCACTTCAAAGATCAAATCAATTTGCTCCCTTGCACCATGGTTCCATCGCCCAAGACCTTTTTGACAACTACCACTAAACAAAACCTTGCACCATGGTTCAAAGTACCCTAACAATCTAATCAATCTAATCAGGGACTTTCTAACCATAAAACAATAAGAACTTGAATATTGGGAGAGAAACATACTTGGATGATGATGACAAACCTATTTGTAGAGAAAGAGGAATGGGTGATCCTAGATTGGGGAGTAATCACGTTTCTTGGGAGGTTGGCACATCCTGTTTCTCTAAGTGATGAAGATCAATCAATCTCAACTACCCAAATCACAAAAACCTCTGAATGAAGAAGACTAATCGATTGCAGCAATGCAACAACCCAAATCAAAGTAGACCTTCGCGTGAAATCGATTGCAGCATACCAAAGGATTGGAAAGGGGTGAAGGGAAGGAGCCGTAATTTTTTCATATTTTAATCTCAACCGTATAATTCAAAATCTATCTATTGAGATGGAAGGATGTCTTTGAAATTAAACCTGTTCTTGGGTGATTTTTTCCTTTTTAATCTGAACTGTAGAATCAAATATCTAACAGTAACAGTCGAGATGAAAGGGTGTCTTTGAAATTAAATTGGTTCAAGTGAACTTCTACAGCTCAAAATCCAAAGTCTAAAAATCCTCTATCGTCTCTTGTAATGGAAGGGCCATGACCACCAGCTTCTCTCGTCCAGAGAGCACCACCGCTCTTTTCTCTGTTGTTGTAGGAGATACATCGACATCAATCATGAGCACCACTCTCCTCTGTCACATCAGATCTAAAGCACTTCCTCCACCGGCCTCTCTCCCACGCTGCATTGGATCAATGATATTATTATTCAATCGGTTTTGTTTTGATTTTTTTTCCGTGTTGAATGACCTTTTGTTTTGTTGAGAGAAGGGTATTTTTGTCTTAAAAAATGCTTTTCAATGTTAAGGAATTTTAAGTAGGTTTTGTTAACTTGGATTTTTTGAGTAATCAATCTCTTTTTAGGGGCCTTTGGATTAAAGCCTGTTTTGTTAACGAATATAGACCCTCATATTTTAGTTTGCTTTGGGTGTCTAAAATCTTGTGGCCATCCTTGTGTGGAAATGATTGACATGTCTATCCATGAAAAGCTATGTTTACTTTATCTTTTCACTGACCAGTATTACTTGCTTCTCTTAATGGTGCTAGGTCTTCGTGTTCATCAGCACAGGAAATTACAGCTGAACAGCTTAAAGATATGCTTTCTTCTACTGGTATGAACAATATGCAAAACCAAATGAAACGATTTTCTATGTTCATGAAAAAGCTTGAAATAATAGTAGACTCATCTTTCTTCAGTCGTTTTCTCATTTTCCCCAGTATGCTACAGCAACCCATTTTTGGGTTGTGGAGGCTGTCAGGAACTAAATCATTTTGACAGAAACCTATGGTAAACATAGGAATCCTCAAGTGAAAGACAAGCTAACTTCTTTCTTTGATCAGAATCAGGAAGTATATCCAAGAAAGTGAGGGCTGCTAAAGGGAGGATGAATGTAGCTGAATCATCGGATGGACTCAAGACTCTGGCTAACCTTGCCATCCTAGTTGAAGATGAGACTGAGCCTCCTTCCCAGCCAACCACCAGGCATCCTCGTCATAGACCTGGATGTACTTGCATTGTTTGCATCCAGCCCCCTAGTGGAAAAGGTCCCAAGCACAAAGATACATGCACTTGCACCGTCTGCTTGATGGTGAAACGGCGTTTCCAGACCCAAATGCTGAGGCGTGAAAAGCGTCAGTCTGAGAAAGAAGCAGAGACTGCCCGAAAGAAATTGCAGCAGCTCCATTTGCCTGAAACTCCAGAGCAGTGTGATGGTGTCTCTCTGGCTATTAATACTAAAGACATTGATCTGCCTGCGACGAGTCCCACAGGCGAATGTGATGCACACCAGAAAATGATGGTCAATAACAATACTGATGATTATGATCCTAATGACAAGAAACCATCCAATTCACCTTGTAAAGTTGGAATTGACCTCAACATGCAGCCTGAACGGGAGGATGCAGATTCGTGCAGCATGACTAGCAATGGAGATCTAGTTGTCGATCAAGTGGAGTCTGAGGGTGCTCAGGACATTGGTGGCAGTGGCAGTCTCAATAGTGATGATGCAGAAGGGAAGGCAGAAGATCAGCTCCGGTTACCCAATGAGCATCATATCCATGCTGGCCTGGAAGCCCAGGTTACCCAATGCGACTCTAAATCAGCTGCGGTGACAACTCAGTAGATATATGGCAAACCTGTTTGTTCACATTCAGTGTGGTTGGATGACGTACACCCAGATCTCCATTAAATATACAGTCCCATATAATGTTATACACTGACCGAATGTCAACCAACAGCACACACTACATGCTAAACAAATTGCAAATAGAATGTGACAAATACAAAATTACCACCGGTGCTATGAACATCACTGCATTGTCATGGTGACTCTAGTGGCAACACCTATAGCGTGCATTCTCATCTAAACCAGCATATGTTTTGTCTTGCCAGCAGCCCTTTTCTTTGTACATAGAGAAAACAGGTTGGTCGTGAAGTATTTGGAAAGATCAAAATATAGGAGGTAGGTATTGTCCTGTCTATAATGAAGAAATGACGGATATTAGTTTTTTTGGTCTTATTTTATTTATTTATTTTGTATGCTGGGTGCGAAATGATGATATGCATTAGACTAATTAAGTTTTTAATTATTTATTATTTTTAATTATTATAGTTTAGATTTTAGATATGCATTATGTGTCATTTTTTCTTTCTTCAGCTTCTTTTCATATCCTGTTGGAAATTGCTAATTTTACTTGCCCCAGAGAAAACATGGTGCAAAATGAGTAGTACTCTAAGGCTATACTACCCCATTTGAAGGCCAAAGTCTGCAATGACAGGTAGCTTTTATGCCCATCACTGCTGAAGCCTAGCTGATGACATTTTGCTCTTTTTGCGGTTTTATTGTTATTTTCTAACTGTCGAGGGAATGGACGAGGAAAACAGCGAGGGGGGGGTGGGACCGTCCATACCCCCGGGATGCGTGCCTTCATTTTTTCTTTGCGCATCCCGGGGGAGATGGACGGTCCCTCCTCGCTGTTTTCCTCGCCCATTCCCTCGACAGTTAGATTTTCTCCTGTAAGAGACATTAGCCCACCTCTATAGAAGCTCAGCTGATAACATTTTTTTTCCATTGTTATTTTGTTAAGAGTCAGATTAGTTGTCTTGAGTGCCTTCAACGGGGATAAACCTCAATGAATTTAATAAGGGCTATTTATATATAGGTCCAGAGTATATGGCGAAATTATGATCAAGTTCCAACTGAATATTGAAGTTTGTCTTGGGATCAAATTTGTCAATTGATTCACATTGGCTTAAATGGGTGTCGAATGCCTGTGATGTAAACGCCTTCAAGTTATCAGTTATAGGATATCACTTCTTTAGGGTCTTTTTCCACAACCTCTCTCGACCATTATTTTTCTCAGGTATCCTTCACTGCCCCTTTTCAGAACAAATCTACTACACGGGCTCTCAAGTATTAAAAAAAAAAAAACATAACCTAATTATATTTTATGAGTCACTTGACCATCATCATCCAAATTAGCTCCACACAAACCACATCAAATAACTCGCACCATTTTTTTTTCTTCCTCAAACCAAAAAATGACCTCTTCCAAATGTCAGTTTTAACACCCAACACCCCCAAACTTTGTCATGACACCTTGTGTTTATCAAAAAACAAAACATTCTCTTCTCCATCCCTTTCATCTCCCAATCTAAGGCTGAAAACCGAATCGACAGTTCGGTTTTTCACCTAAACCGTGAATCAAACCGACTTAAGTCGGTTTCAAACCGAACCGACTAAAATCGAACAAAAACCAAAATAAAATCGAACCGATCAACTATTTTAAACCTATTGTATTATTTATATATAAAATATATATTATTTATTATATATATTCGGTCGGTTCGATTTGGTCGGTTAAAATCACATAGAAACCGAAAACCGAACCGACCACTTCGGTTTTGAATTTTTTGAAACCGAAATCGATCCGAACCGAATTTAAACCGAACCAATCGGTTCGTCGGTCGGCTTAATCGGTTTGATCGATTTTTTGTTCAGCCCTATCCCAATCACACATGTCATATTCCCACTCTTCCACATCGGACTATCCAATATTTGCCTTGCCGGCATTTCCACTCTACTCTCTAGTGGGTATCTCCACTGCACAACTTCACATCTAAATTCCCAAACTACCCCTAACCTGAACACCCCCACAACACATAACCCAACCCCATTTTAGTAATTCAACTCCACCCGCCGGCCTTTGCCGCTCTTCTTAACAAGTTTCAATTTTCCAAATCTGCAACGTAACAGACACTCAAATTTCAAACCCTCTCCTCTGAATTCCTCAGCAAACATGAAGAAAGAATCATCAGAGAAATCATTTCCATCCGAAGCTCCGGAATTGGAAGTCTCGAGAAATCAGCTCCTCTTCCTCTCCCCAACATCTGATTCCTCATCCATTCCTTCCCCAAACCAAACACTCTCACCCCTCAGACGAAAGCCCACCACCACTGCTCCTCCATCCGATACCTCGATCACCACCGCAGTGTTAAAGAACTTGGTTTGATATGGGGTGGAAGCCTATGGCCTTCTTCCAACGCTTCAACGGATACTAATAAAAAAATTTGGTACACTTGCTGATCATCTTGGAAATGAGAGACTCAATGATCTTCTTGATCGAAAGCAGAAGGAGGAGCCACAGTCCTTGGGCAGGCAAAGAAGCTGTACCGAGTTCATCAGTAGGTTCGATAAAGAGAAGGAGAGTTGGAAAGAGAACCGTCCTATCATTGGTGGTTCGATGAGGTACACTAGAAGGCTGCATTTTCCTGGGAGAAGGTCGACGAAATCCTCTTCTTCATCATCAACTTCAGCTTCGCTTTCAATACTTCCTGGAAGATTATCAGTTGATTCAAGTAGTCTACATCGAAGAAGAACGGATTCGTTTCTTGAAAATCTTAGTTCCCCCGAATCGGAATGTAGTACCGATACAGCAGCCTCTTCGTCTATTGAGAAGCATTCTTCGATCTTCTCTTCGTCTTTTTGGAGAACGTCCGGGGTTGAGGTGTCTTCGAGGTACCTTAACAATGATCCTATTCCGAAGCTTAGCTTGGGACTTCTGATTCGAACATTACACCGCCGGTGGTGTCTGATAACTCTCAGAGTCTTAGCAATTTGCCTCCAAAGAGTATGGTGAAGAGAACGAGTTCGATGAAGGCAGTATCTCAGTGGGCATTATCGCCAGGGCGATCAGGGTCTCCGCAGATGTCTGGAGAATAAGGGGAAACCAGTAATGTCATTTTCTAAGTTGAGGCCTCCGCATAGTCCTTCCAGGGGAGGTAAAGGTGGTGTTGGGAATTTGATTAGTATGGGATTGGATTTGTTTAAGACTTCGACGAGTTTTGGGCCTGGGATTGGAGGCGATGTTCATCACCTTCGGTTGCTTCACAATCGATTGATTCAATGGAGATATGTTAATGCAAGAGGCGATGTTGTGAATAAGAAGAACATGAAACAAATAGAGGTATGCATCAATGGTTTTCTTGGTCATTTAACTAATGAAGTCATCTATAGATTGAAAAATGATAATAATGTCATTCATTTTTCTTTCACTTAGAAACGACACACAGCGATGAAGATATGTTTGTTATTATATATTGATTGTGTCATTTGTTATTGAAAAACAATGGCAAAGATAAAAGAAAAACTGAAGAAAACATTTGTTAGTACGCGGTCAAACTACTATAAGTAGAGAGGTTGTGTCGTCTCTTGTCCATGGAATATGCAGGTCCGGTAGGCCTAATGAATATCCGGCTATCATCGAATCACCATTAATGTATTTTTATACATGTTTTTGCAGAGTACCTTATTGAATGCTTGGAGCAATCTTTCTAAATTACAAGTATTTGTGGTGCAAAAAATAATTCAATTTGGAAAAGAGAAGGTAGAATGCAAGTTGAATAACATTCTCAAGTCTGAGGTCAGTAAGACAGTAAGAACAACCAGTATGTTTTGGACTAGTTAGTGATCCTAATGGTTTGCCATGTAAACTATATATATGATATCCACTTTCAGCCCTTACAGTCTTGGGGGGAAATAGAAAGGCAGCATCTCTCAGCAATTTCTACAATTACAGGGTGCCTTCATTCAGTTGTGTGCAGAGTTCCTCTAATTGAAGGAGAGGAGGTATACAAGGAACTACACTACACTTTTGTGTTACAATACGGACTTACGGAGATACTGTGCTGTTGGGTGCTAACTTATCCGCATGAAATGATTTCAACTAGGCGACTTATAGGTCAACACCCATTAAAAAGCAACTATGCTACAGGTGGGATTCGAAGCTAAGACGTGGGGGACAAACTCACGCAGCCCTAACCACTAGGCCATAACACCATTGGCCTCAAGCTTGAAGTTATTCAAATAACAGGCACAAAGGACGGCTTCATTACTTACAGAGCTGTCAGACGTGGTATCAAAAGAGAACTTAATCATAGAGGAGTGCTTTGAACTAATAGGAATGGTTTCAGCTCTTGAGGTAAAACCAACCATCATGTTTTGTCTTGAGTATCAATTATGCTTTTTCCATTTAACATTGTTTAATGGGTTTTTACTTTTCCTTCTAATGACAGATTCAAGAGAGGAACTTGAGATGCAGCGTTATGCAGTTGAAATCACAGCAACAACAATCAGTTTACAGAGTATCAGAATAGGAAATAGTTATCAGTGAGACTGATACATGAGCGGGGAACTCTATTTTATAATCTTTGGGCATCTGGCAATTAGATTGAGCTTTGCATTATTCAACTGTAAATATGTCAGATTTATGAGACGATCAATAATAAATATTTTCATGTTCCAATGACATTTCGTAAATAAGTTATCAATCACAGAAGCAGAATCAGATACCAACATTTGTGGAGAAAATATGGTGTTAACCAATTAATGATCTCACATTTTTTTTGTTGACAAAGTCAAATCTTCAGGATTCCAAATTTTTTGTAGATTTTCAAGCTTGAAAATGCTGGATGGTTCTCATTTCTTATCGACTGCAGGCCTCTAACAAGTCCAAACCATACAGACTTTTTTTACATAATTTCTGGAGGGTAGCTTTTGTTACTTCTTCGTTTTCTCCTAGGAGCTCTCATAAATCACGCAGGAGAAGTTCTATTTGCTTATTCAGGCAGAGTCTTCAAAGGAACTTGCAGAGACAAAAGAGACTAATTGGTGTCAACCATAGTTTTTTCAATTTGACAAAGCCCATACTGGGAGAAATATATTGAACCAGAGAAACTGATAATCAGGCCAAAATGAATGATCTATTCTCGAAATCCTTCAAGAAGTACACAAACCTGAAACATCAGGTTGAAATGGATGACATAGAGGGAGCCATGGAGGCCGGGAAGGAAAGTGTAAACCTTGATACATTCTTCGAAGATGTGGAAAATGTCAAGGATGACATGAAGGCTGTGGAGAGACTCTATAATAGGATACAAGTGTCAAATGAAGAGAGCAAGAATGTTCACAAGGTTAAAATCATGAATGATATTAAAAACTGCATGGACACAGACGTCGCACAGGTTTTGAGACGAGTGAAGGTCCTCAAGGGCAAGCTAGAAGCACTTGAGCGCTCAAACATGGCCAATCGGAATGTTCCTGGGTGTGGACCAGGAAGCTCTGCTGATCGTACAAGAGCGTCAGTTGTTAGTGGATTGGGGAAAAAGCTAAAAGACATGATGGATGACTTCCAGGATCTTAGAGGAAAGATTGCCGCTGAATACAAGGAGACAGTTGGGCGTAGGTATTTCACTGTCACAGGAGAAAAAGCGGAGGATCAGACTATTGAAAAGTTGATTTCCAGTGGGGAGAGTGAAAATTTCCTACAAAGGGCCATTCAGGAACAAGGTGGTGGGCAGATTATGGATACGATTTCAGATATTCATGAACGCCATGACTGTGTCAATGACATCGAGAAAAACTTGCTTGAGCTACATCAGGTGTTCCTAGACATGGCTGCTTTGGTCGAGGCACAGGGGCAGCAGCTCAATAACATAGAAAACCATGTCTCTCACGCTAGCTCATATGTTCGACGAGGAACCGGAGAATTCCATATGGCAAAAGATTACCAAAAGAGCTCAAGAAAGTTGACATGCATCGTCATAAGTCTTAGCGCCTGTATAATCATCATTCTCATCGTACCAATCATAACAAGCTTCCAGCCCTAAATACGAGTCAAAGCCTCATTCAGGTTTTCCCAAGTATAAGAGTTCGCAATGGTTATGGAAGAGTGAAACAATAACTGAGATCAACCCTTTTTTAAGATTTAAGCCGCAGTTGGATGGAGAATAGGGCATTGTGAAGCAGATGTTTACACAGTATATTATGATGCAAAACGAGGGAGGAGAAAGTTCAAACATGTGGAAAAATGAAGCCAAAGAATTTATTATAAGAAAGGAAGTGCTACGATAACTAAATTTTTAATTAAAATGAGGTTGCAGGAAAGCAAGCAAAGAATTAGGGTGGATTAAATTCAATTTTTCCAGCAGACCAGCTTCAGCAATAGTAGTGCTTCAAACCGTAAGCCGAAGCATCATGTAATGCATTACCACATCAATGCCTTCAGACATCTATTCCTAACTCGCTAAAGATACGGCCAAATGCATCTTTCTAATATATAAGGAGGGGCTGCAGGCAGTGGGGGGAGACATGATTTCTGCCAGGGGCAAAGACAAAATTATTTATTTTTATTCGAACCACAATTTATAAAAACTCTTATTATTTCTGCACATTGCACACTACTCAGTACAGAAATGGAGAAATACATATTTTTTTAGCTTATAAATTAATAATCGTAATATAAGTCAAAACATCGTGAAGAGTATATCAAAGATGTAATCGGCGCTTTGGTTATAATCACCCTCACGGCTGTCATACCAAGGAGATACAAGCTCGCACATGTATAACTCATTCCCTTCTCCTTCCTAAGCGATGTAAAACTATAACACCCAGGTAGCTTGCCAGTCTTACTGCCCGCCCATTCAAAGTATTACAATATGCCCAAGATGTTTTGTCAAGATTTCTTGCAAGAAACCCAAAAGTCATTAAATAGGTTGCTATTTGTCGCATATATTTGAAGATTATGCAACAATTATTAAATGAAATAGACGAGCATACAATTAAATATACAGCTTGAAAAACATGTTCCTCCAAAAGATTCAGTTTGAAAGGGAAAACTTTCATGGCTTGCGACAAATTTTCTCTAGCCCAAATTTCTATCGTATGATAAATAAAACCAATTTCAAACAAGCAAATATAGAAAGAAAAAATGAATTCATGAAATAACAAGCACCTTTCTATAAATTGCATATAGGTTTTAATTTCTAGATAAGATATAACATTCCTGTTCCATTTTTGAAAGGGGGCACGATAACAGGTAGAAGAGAATTGGGGGCAACAAGTGAAATGTAAGACTGGGAGGGGGGAGAGGGAAGATATGGATAGTGACTAGGTGGGACCTGTAAATTCTCTATGTAGAAAAGATTTCAAAGTTCTGACGATTCTTAGCAGAATGATGCAAAGGGTACCTTTGGATTCTGAGACAAAGAAAATGCACAAAAAAACCAGCAACACATTCACCATCTGAACCATAAGTACAATATAAAATCAAGCTTCAGAAAGGCATATTTGTACATCTGAAATCAGAGTATTTATTAGAGATCCAAAAAAATCATGAATAGAAAAAATTCTAGAGAGCTTGGTCCGAAAGCACTGATTGTGCCTGGGAGGGTGGTCCTCACGTGATCGGACCAACTCTACCCCTCACCAACTTCTTCAAACCCATGGAGAGAATGGTAGAATAGTCCGATCACGTGTGGACCACCCTCCCAGACACAAATCAGTGCTCTGGGACCAGGCTCCATAGAAGCTCTGCATGAATAGACTATGTTTTCCAACTACTATAATAAGAAGAGTGTCATTACAAAAGAAGTAGAAAGGTAAGGGAGGATGTTGGATTTCAGAGGTGGAGAGAAAGAAGAACGAGAAAATAAGTATTTCCAATAATGAATCTAAAAGTGTCTGTCCTACAGAGAAGCGAACAATTCTTCCAAAAAGTATGCAACTCGCAAATCTTGTACATTAGGTTCTTTTTACTACTAGACTCTAAGAATAGCATCTTCCTTTAGGATCAAATGATTTTGAAGACAAACACACATCGATAATCCCCAATCATTAAGATCTCATTTCAACTCGAGACAAATGCACATTGATAACCCCCAATCATTAAGATCCCATTTCAATTCAAATTTAAGTATATCTATCATTCCTTTAGGATCGACTACATGACGGCAGCATCACATTCTAGCAATCAGTACCAACTCCACTATAATCACACAAACTAAACTTGATAACTTGGAAAGCATTTTATGCCTGAGGATGAGGATGTGTTCAGTGAATGCCACAAACCACAACCACGAGGGCTATTGGTAATCCCCTCAATTCTGGTCAAACTCCGTGCTAGAAATTTCTCTAAGGCTTCTGATTCTACTAAAACCTAAAGGCTCACAATGAGACTAATTAATTACATTTCTATGCTTCTCCCCAACTTTCAAGATAGATGTACCAAGGAAATTTTCTCAAACTATTTTCTCTAAAGCAACCAGAATATCTTCCAAGGCGTACACAACCATAAAACCCATATATATACATGTATACACACACGTGTGTGTGTGTGTATATATATATATATTTCTTAAATAAAAATGAAAACTAATAACTAATAAGAACCTGCTTAAACTTCCAAGCTGGCCCGTCTGTAACTTATGTAGAAGACAGTATGATTAGTTTAACACAAGTAATGAGAAATAATCTGATACCCAGCACGGATATGGGAAAAAGTTCAATCCATACAATCATAATTATAAGATTATGAGCATTGTTTACGTAGCCATAATATACAATGATACGTTTCTGTATCTGCGGGTCTGAGTTTACCAAGAACACTATATTTATTGCCATCAAAAGCAAAGTACTACTCAACTCCTGGTAAGCATTGGCATGTATATGTACCGTGTGTACTTGCAAGTATATCAAACTAACAGTTGACGGAGGGCTCAGTGCTTCTTTCATGAACTCTTACTACCCTCGTGCATAGGGACATAGAATCACAATTCCTAATCACTTCAAAATATTAATATTGAAAGTCATCACCAGCTATATCTTGGTTGAAGCCATTAAAGACGGAAACCCTCAACCCTATCAGTGAACATTACGCATTTAAACAATATCATTTTTGTGAACCAAATTAAGCTTCTTCCTTGATCGTATCTAATCATTCTTAGCTAACCCCATTTCAATGGCACATGGTTAATGTCATCTACAAAAGCTTTTTAATCTAGAGACCTCGCATGATGCGCCAAAAAGAGAGAGAGAGAGAGAGGAATAATATAAGAAATTAATGTCTACATTTCATGCATCTTACTACTGATTTTAAGGACGGACAAAAATTGAGATTTAGGTAAAAAAAAAAAAAAAAAAAAATATATATATATATATATATATATATATATATATATATATATATATATATATATTTCCTTAATCCTACATCAAAGAACGTGATATGTTCACAAGTTCTAAACCCTAAACTTGAAATGAACATGTAAAAGCTGAGACACCAGTGTCCATCACTCAAAACTAAGTCATGAAATGAATTCCCACAAATCTAAATCATAAATGGAATTGGTATCTCAGTTTTGAGTGTCCATGTAGGAAATTGGCCTCAAGATTACCCAAAGAGTTCCCAACCTACAAGATGACTCAGCCTCTGATTAAATGCCCTGCAGAGCCAACTCTCAAGGTCACAACTTCATGAAGTACTAGAAATGACCTTGGTTGATGCTCATGATTAAGATGATTGGTGAGAAAAGATTATCTCTTCTATCATAATTCTCAAGAAGAGAATCTCAGGGTTTTTACGTCCTAATAATGGACTCCTAAATCATTCACAGCTTATCTAATTACCACAGACATAAAAAACATAGAAACAAATCTAAAGTGCAAAATGCTTTCTATTACAAAATACCCACGACATATTCTTTGACATAGAGAAGAAGAAACTATTCTTTAGAGATCCACTAGTTTGTCAGTGATGACTAGTTACAAAATCAGTGTGACTTTTATATGCAAATCCATGTTCATCATCCATCCAGCTAATACAACACACTGTATATTAAATCAAAAAAATAAAATAAAAACTAGTTTACTTATTACAAGCCTTTTAATACTCACAGTGATCAGGACCCAGCATTGGGCAATGCAGCCATGAACTGATTATACGAAGACTCCAAATCGAAGTGCAGCTGCCTAGCCTGCTGCTCCGTCAGCTCGTCCGCCGCACCCATCTTCGTCAGACTCCCAATCCACTCCTTCATCTTAGTCCTCCCTTCGAACTCAGCCGGCAATATACTAAGCTTATTCAACGAAGCAAACAAGTCCGCCAACACAGGATGCACCTGATCAACAGCCACCATATTGAGCTTCAATGTATCCATAGCTGTAATGAAATGTTGCACACACTCCGCCACCGCTGCAGCGGCCGCAGAGCGGTGTTCGATCGTGGCAGGCTCTCCGGAGGTCATCAAGCGGTTCAAGGCAGCTGGGCAGTCCATCTTGTAAGTATCAACGAAGCGTTCGAGACTTGGGATTGTGTCTTTCAATGTTGAAGTTAGGGTTTTGAATTGCGCTATGAGCTTCAGGCATTCGGGCTCGTAGTCTGCGGAAGAGATCACGTCTCGGACGTAAGCCTTCTCCGTTGCTTTGATTATGGCGTAGAGGTCCGCAAAGTTGTCGTACATCTCTCGCTCTCGCTTGTCGTTCCATAGCTTCACCTCCATTAGGGTTAGAGTTTCTGATAAATCAATTGGGGGTTGTTGGTTTTGGTTTGGGTAGATTGGATTGGAGAAGAGAACGGGCAACGCGCAAAGAATGCAACTTTATTCACTGTACAACACGACACAACACAACACAAGAAGCAAATCAAATCATGTTAATCAATCTAAATTTGAGGTGAAAAGGGGGGAAATTGGGGTGGAACCCTAAAGAAATTGGGGGCATTTTAATGAAATTGGGGAGAGAGAGAGAGAGAGAGAGAGAGAGGCTTACAGAGGTGAAGAGAAGAGGAAGGGCTTGGGCTTGGGCTTGCACTTGCAGAGCAGAGAGAGCGCGTGAGGGTTGCGTGTGCAGAGGTGCTGTCCAGTACGGAGAGAGAGAAAGAGGAAGTTGAAAAGTAGAAGAAATGATTAAGCATTCATTATTTGGGGTTGGGGGACTCTTTCTTTCTCCATGATTATACTCTTTCTACCAAAAACAAAACACACACATGCCCCAGCTCCCAACAAACATTTTTTTTTTTAAATATTTAATTTAATTTTAAATTAGTTTTTAATTAAAAACTATAAACCTATGCCTTCAATCAAGCTCTTTATAAAAAAAATCATAATAAATTCAAGCAAAATTAGTACCGGTTAAAAGAAAGCTAGGATATAATAAAAAAAAATATTAGATAATATTATTATAAGAATTGCATAAGAAACTCAAATTTTAGGAAAAAATCCTATAAAGTATTGGTCTCGAAATAAATATCTAGCTAAATTAGAAATCAAAAATCCAGAGATGACCATCAAATCAGGAACAATAACACACTCCATTAGATATAGAAAAATTTTCTATACAAATAAAAAAAAAATTGTTAAATTTAGGAGTCATAAGACATAGTAATAGTAGGCATAGAAATACAGTTTTTATGGTAAGAAATCATGCAAAAATTAAAAGAGGGAAAATAAGAATGGTTATAAATTATAAACGTTTAAATGATAACACTTACGATGATCAATATTTAATACCCAATAAAGAACAATTGCTAAATTGCATCCAAGGAAACTCCTATATTCAGGAAATTTGATTGCAAAAGTGATTTTTGCCAAGTAATGATGGAAGAGCAAGTTATTCCATGGACAACTTTTACATGTCCTGAATGACACTATGAATGATTAGTAATGTCATTTGGATTAAAAAATGTCCCTTCTGTATTTGAGAGAAAAATAAATTCTATTTTCGGTAAGTATAAAACTTTTGTTCTTGTTTACATTGATGATATATTAGTCTTCTCTAAATTTATTGAATCTCATTATGATCACTTATTTTTTGTTTTTAACGAATTCGTTAAAAATGGACTTATCATCTCTAAAAATAAAATGAAACTTTGTAAAACTTATATAGACTTTTTAGGAATAAAAATAGGAAATAGAGATATCCAGTTACAAAAACATATTGTTAAAAAGATATTAGAATACTCTGGTAAAATTGAAAACACAAAACAATTACAATCTTTCCTAGGAGCACTTAATTATAGCCGAAATTATATTAAAGATCTTGGTAAAATAACAGGACATCTTTATAGTAAAACAACACCTAATGGAAAAAAATAAAATATTGAAGACATAAAGATAGTGCAAAAAATAAAAGAAATTTGCAAAAACTTACGCACTCTTACCCTACCTTTACAATCAGATTATAAAATCATACAAACTGATGCATGTGAAGAAAGATGGGAGCAGTGCTTTTAGCCAAACCAAATGAATATAGATCAAGAAATGAAGAAAAAATATGTGGTTATACTTTAGTAAAATATAAAGAATAATGATTAACATCTTTTGATTATGAAATATTAGAAGTTATAAATGTTCTAATAATTTTAAACTATATTTAGATAAACCATTTATTGTTCGCACTGATTCTGAAGTCATAGGAAAATTCTATAATAAAAGAAAAAATTCTAATAGATGGACTAATTTTTTAAATAGTGTAACTGAAAATGGTTATAAAAAAAATTTTGAACACATAAAAAGTGAAAATAATAGTATGGCGGATGCGTTATCAAGATCTGTATACTTTGCACTAGATGAAAATGACATTTGTTACATGCAGACACCGGTAGAATTAGTTGAAACAATGGAATGTCAGTTCGGACAAATACACTTAGCTGTTGAAAATGATGCACGACCTTGTGACATTTAGAATAAGTGTATTTGTCCGAACTGACATTTATTTTATAATACACTTAGCTATGATATAATAAAAAAATACACTTAGCTATGATATAATAAGTGTATTTAGTTTATAATACATTTATTTTATTTTATAATTAAAAACTATAAACCTATGCCTTCAATCAAGCTCTTTATAAAAAAAATCATAATAAATCCAAGCAAAATTAGTACTAGTTAAAAGAAAGCTAGGATATAATAAAAAAGAAATACAAGATAATATTATAAGAATTGCAGAAGAAACTCAAGTTTTAGGAGAAAATTCAATAAAGTATCGGTCTCGAAATAAATATCTAGCTAAATTAGAAATAAAAAATTCAGAAATGGTCATAAAATCAATGACATTTGTTACATGCAGACACCAGTAGAATTGGTTGAAACAATGGAATGTCAGTTCGGACAAATACACTTAGCTGTTGAAAATGATGCATGACCTTGTGACATTCAGAATAAGTGTATTTGTCCGAACTGACATTTATTTTATAATACACTTAGCTATGATATAATAAAAAAAAAATACACTTAGCTTGATTGACATTTATTTTATAAAGAGCTTGATTGAAGGCATACATTTATTTTATAACAGCTAAGTGTATTTGTCTGAACTGACATTTATTTTATAATATTCTCTTTTCCAATTATTATAAAGAAGTCCAATGCTATTTCCTAATAAGGTTTCCATAAATGGCCACATATCATTGGAAGTAGTGTTATGTCAAGCTCTAACAGCACCAGCTTCCCATTTATTTATTACATCGGACCAATCTTGAGGATTATGTCTTGTTATTTCTAATATGTTTTTATAAGTTGGAGCATATAGTAAATCTTTGGTTTGATCATGAAGTTGTCTTTCTCCCATGAGTTTATAATTGACTTTTTGATTTATGGTATTATAATTTCCTGGTGGTATAGGATATCTTCCTTCAGGTTCATGGGGTTTTCCTCTAAAATCTTGTCTGTTTGTTTTAGGAGGATCTGGACTAGTAATTGAGCTACTGGGTTGTTGTTCAATAAATGTTTCCTTGTTTAAAAATGTAAAAGATTTTCTTAATAACATATATGGTGGTAATTCTTCTTCTAAAACAGGTTCTTCATGTTGTATATTAAAGTCTTTATCCAATAATTTTCTCATTTATGGGATAAGTGATTTTTCATTTATTTTTTCTAATTCTGCTGTTCTTTTATCTACAATTTCTATTACCTCATCTAAGGTAAGATCTTCTTTATTTACTGCCATATGAGTATAATCTAAGGTTTCATCTTCTTTATGGCTTGTTTTTCCAGATTGTTTAGTGTAATTACTAAATATTAAATTCAAGGTTCCATTATTGTTTTTATAAGTAAAATTTTCTTTTGGTACTAAAATATATTTTTCTAAGAAAATTTCTATTTACCAGTCTAATCCAGCATATATTTCAGGAGAAAATTGTTTAGCCTCTATAGCTTGTATTCCTTCAGTTCCTAACATTTTTTTTATAAACTGTTATTATCAAGTTGATATTTAATAGTACTGGTCTCAGATAATCTCCCTATAAATCTTGTGCATATTAATAGATTTTATTCACCTCTTTTCTTATCATATCTTTTAGATTTAATTTCAATTCTAATATTATGATTAAAAAAAAATGTTGGAAGAAGATAATCAGGTGCAAAATATACGATTCCTCATTTTTTGTTCATATCTAATTTAATAGATCCTAGTAAAAAAAAATTCTATATCTGTAAACTTATCATCATATAAACATAGAAACAATTTTGCACCTAAATTAGATCGATGCAAACCCTTAATTCCAACTATTATTATACATATATGAATTAAACTTAGATCTTTTGCTTCAATTTTTTCCAAGATTCATGGTTAATTAAGTCTAATTTTATCTTTTGATCTTCATGTGTACAAAATATTCATCTTTCACTATAATGCTGATATATAAAAGGCTTATTAAAGGGATTTTGTGGTGTTTTATATAAAATAGAGGGTTCTATTAGATCTAATTTATTTTGTTTAAACCATTCTATTTGTTGGTTTATATCTAATATAGTTTCTAAACTAATATCAAAGGATTTTGTAGTTTTACTCCTTAATCTGTTAAATAGATTTCATACTATTTTTTTTCTATTTACTATTTGTTTTTAACGTTCCATAATAATTTCTACTTTGTTTTTTACCTGTAAAGCTAAATCCTATTTTTAACGTTTTAAATTCTTTTATTAATTTACTAATATTTCTTCAGGATATAATAATTTTTTTTATTTCTCTTAAACTATCTTCTAAGTCATAAACTTGATCTTTTAGAGTATTTAATCTTTGAGATATATTTAATTCTATATTTCCTATAGTTTTACTTTCTTTTAGTATACGTTTTAAATAATCTGGCTTTTCTCTTTTATCAAAATGTAAATTTTTATTTGTTTGTTTTGTATTGATAGATAATTTGTTTGTGGAAATGTCTGTTTCTAAGTTACTAGCTAAATTTATCAGCAAATCTGTTAAACTATTTAAATGTTTACTATTACTATGCAAAGTATGCTTAAAGTTTCCTTTAATATTATAGTCTAAATGATTGCCATCTATGATCTTTTTTATTTTATTTTGTATAACTACTAATTTCTAAGTTAAGATAATTTAATTTTCTATTCATAAACTAATATACAAACTACTACTATAAACAACTACAGAAAACTATTACTATATGGCCAAATGACCTTGGCTTTGATACCAATTTTTGAAGGGGTATAAAATTTAAACAAACTTCCTACTTGATATTTTCTCTGTTTATTTTTTAATTTCTAATATATTTGTTTTATGCCAAATACTCTATTGTTTTAGAATTTATCTTATGGTTTTTCCATAGGATCTAACCTATGATCTTTCCGCCACATCCCTTAAATTTAAAATACTTTTACCTTAAAGTGTGCAAACCCTTAAACCTATCATCATATAAACACCACTTCACAATTATCTCGTTTTGGCTAGGGTTAGGCATCTCATTCCGCGATCTCGATCCCATTTTGTCGCGATTTTTTTGGGGTCTTATTAGGATTGATAAATTCTGTCTCGTCCCGATCTAGAGTGAGATGAGATCAAGATGAAGATCTTCAATCTCGCCCATCCCGAATCGATTTTTTTTTAATATTTATTATGAACTATGTAGTGTGAAACTATTTATTGACATGACCATTTTGTTTGTTATTTTATTTATTGACATTACTATTTTATTCTCACAAGCTTCCATGTGACTCGCCTAGATAATGAATCTAACTCAAACCCTCCCTTTTTTTTTTCCTCTTCCTAACTATTGACAACAACAATGTGTATTCATCATAGTTTTTAAATGACAAACCCATTGATCATTTTCGTTAGCAATGTACAAAAAAATTACTATCTTCAATAGTGGTTCTAAAAAAACATAGTAAAAGCTAATGAAATGGGGAAATAATAATTAATGGCTTAACGTTATATAATTGTTCTTTGAGTTGTATGTTTGGTAAATCCAAAAATTTTCAATCTTGCATGTTAAATTTTCAATCCAAAATTTAGACATGCTCATTCTTTCCTATCTCGAACCCGTTTGGGATGGGATGAGGTCTATCTTGTCCCGATCCCGAAAATAAATGGGATGACATAGAGTTGAGGTCCACCTCATCCCGTGCCCACCCCTAATTTTGGCTATCTGCAGTCATCGCCTCTATGTCTCTTCCATTTCCAGATTGATTTCATTTTCAGAAATCTCTGTGGAGTGTGTTGTTTTCACTAGAGAGAGATCTTAGAAGAGTTATAGTTTTTTAAGTGATTGTTGTAAAGAAAAAATGAGGAGGTGATTTTTGATACCATGCTTTATGCGATAATGAAGAAGGGGTGACTTTTCTACAAGGGCATTTGCAAAGAGTGAAAGAGAGTAAATTCGCATAATTTAATCCTATAAAAAAATAAAAATGTACAAGTTTTTTTTTTTAAAAGTTTGAAGGCCTCTTAGAAGTCGTCTGCCACAAAAGTTGGTTGTATAAAACGATGTATACTTTAGCTACAAAATATGGCAATTTTTACATTGTCGTTGAAAGGTGAATGTTGACCAAATGTATAGTAACATGTATAATTTGTGCTTCAACTTTGTTTCAAGAGGTTGTAAAGATGAGATGCCGCAAAAATAATGACAATCAGAAGAGCAGAAGAATGGATTTGTGATTTTCATTTAATCTAAACAAACGAAAAAAAAAAATTTATTTTGGTTTCAGTGTCATGAGGAAAAATGATAATCAAACCTTTGTTATTAGCAATGGTGGTTAATGATCAAAGGATATAACTAATTGGAGAATAGAAATTGTCTAAAGATTGGATACGATCAAACTTGTGTCTGTTCAATTTAAAAGTAAAAATTGACACATGGGGACTCAAATTTTATTTCATTTATACAAAATTTTTAGTAATAAGTTGTTCTTTTGTATAACAGGAATTCTAAATGACGAGGAAATGAGCGAGGAAACCAGCGAGGGGAGTGAGGTGGATGGGGGAGAACCATTCACCCTCCTCGGGATGCGTGCAAGAAAAGTCAACACGCACATCCCAAGGGGGGTGAGTGGTTCTCCCCCCTTCACCTCACTCCCCTCGCTGGTTTCCTCGCTCATTTCCTCGCCATGTAGCAAAGCTCTTTGTATAATAATCTCTAGCTATACAAAATTGCCCCAAAAAGTTCCATCTCATTCAAACATCAATTAAATATCACACAAACTCTATAAATTCATAGAATGTGGTTACGAACGCATGCCTTTTTTTTTTTTTTTGACAAAATAAATCAAATAATGTTTTAGAAAGTGCACCGATAAAAGAAAAATGATGATACTACTACTAATAATAGAGCTTGTCTAACTGTCGAGGAAATGGGTGAGGAAAATAGCGAGGGAGGGGGGACCGTCCATCCCCCGGGATGCGTGCCTTCATTTTTCAAGCACGGGTCCCGGGGGGATGGACGGTCCCCCCCTCCCTCGCTGTTTTCCTCGCCAATTCCCTCGATAGTTAAAATTTTTCCTAATAATAATAACTCAATCGATGCCTCCATGTGATGAGGAACCTTTTTTGGAAAAATCTCACCCTCCATAAACCAAGGCAACATCCCTTGGCAAGCCCTTGCACACAAATCATGCTCTCGATAGTATTTTAATTACGAGTTGGCCATGTGGTGGGTGGTTCATTAAAGTTGCAATCCAAAGGAGGGGATGTCATTGATAGAGATAGAGAGCTGATGGCATGAGTTATCATTTCAATCATTAAAGAACATGAGTATGATCCATCACCAATAAATATTTGGGCATGTACTTGTACCATTTCAATATCTTCCCCCAACTTGAAAAAGAAAAAAAAATTTGGACTTTCAGATTCCGTAGAGTAAATCTCACCATCCTGAGGTTCAAAAATGGATGGAGCTCGAATTTTTGAATACCTGTTAAAATAGGTTTTTTTGTTCTAAACTACAATGTTTTCCTGGTAAAGATAATCTCTCTCACATGGATTCAAAGATTTTTTGCAACTTGTGAGCCAGAAATTGATATAAAAATTAAGACGGGAAATGAATCCATGTGACGATTCTGACTTTAAAAACATGTTATATATCAAAATGATTAAGACACGTATGTTATAATGTAAAAGAGATATTCCACAAAAAAAAAATCAAATGGTTTAGAGGTGGCATTCAAGGGTAATGTCATCCCTAACTCTCTCTCTATGGAGGGAGATAAGGTAAATCTTACGGGTGACAGATTTTTCATTTTCATCTCGTTGTTGGAGATGCTAAAAAAAGGAAATTACAACAAATTCTTTTTAAAGGGTATTTTTATGAGGAACCACAAATCTAAACACTAGAGTATATCTAAAGAAAAATCAAATTTCTTTCCACCAAAGACGTTTCTTTGATTAAGAGGTCTAATCTATTAAGTAACATCTAACGCATTCTAATTGTGTATGCTTAACTTATGTTTTTCGTAATAGAGTAAGTTCAGCCAAATATGCCAAACTTGTTAGGAAGAAAAGAGATGTTATATGATAGAATTAAGAAATAAATTGAAATAAATAAAACAATAAATTAAAATAAACGAAACAGTAATCGAAATAAACGAACAAGAATTTAAATGACTATGATAAAAGCTAATTATAACAAATGAGAAAATGCCATTTTTCCAATCATCAACCTAAGAACATTGAACAATTCATTTCTTTATTTATAATACCCCAATTCTAATTGTCGAGGAAACCAACGAGGAAAACAGCGAGGGAGGGAGGGAGGACCCTCCATCCCCCTCGCGATACGTGCAAGGGATGGGACGCACGTATCGCGATGGGGATGGAGGGTCCCCCTCCCTCCCTCGCTGGTTTCCTCGCCAGTTAGCCAAGTTCTTGATATTCTAACTTTTCTAGCAAGCTAGTTAACCTAACCCTGCCAATGGGGTACTCAGTGGTAGACCGGTGGATGGAATCACAACTCTAGAGTTCAAATCTCGTCAGCAGCATTTGGGGTGGGAGGGGTTAAGAAATTAAAAAAAAAAAAAAAAAAAATCTTGAGGACGTTTTGTTGGTCATATCAAGGGTGGACCAAGGAGTTTATCTTAAAAAAAAAAATTAACCCAACCCTAATTGGCTGCCATAACTATTATTTTTGATTCTTATTTCATAAGCTCAATTATTCTTAATACTAATATTGTTAAACTAACCCATTATTTACATCAACCTCCTCATATTGAAGAAGCCCGTCTTCGAGTTTAAAGTCGAAAAATCCGATAAACATAAGCAACCGGTGACAAAACACAAGGCGAAGTGCAAGGAAAGTAATCAACCTTGAAACTTGCTATGATACATACTTACAAAAAACAGAGGAACCAACTCAGAAATGGAGCAAGGTGACTCGAAGAACCGGAAGTGGCAATAAACCTGCTGAGAAGACTCCTACGCAGAAGCTCGTGCAACAAAAATGTCCCAACACGATCAACATAATCATCGTCCCTCATTGTGTCTGCCGCTATAAGAACATCCTCCGTTTGTTCAAAAGTAGGAAATAAGTTGCAAAAGTCAAATGGCCGACATTTCAAAAATCGAGTACGTGTCATGGTGCCCTTAACTTCCTAAAAAAGTTGAAGAAACTTAGACAAACAGTATGGATCATTTGTATTTGTGTGCTTCTGTTCAAGTTTATCTTCCTCCCATATTTTGTTATTTCTAGGCGCTCTAATCTCATAGTCAATCATCCGATACCACTTTTTTGCTCGTTTTTCTTTTTTCTTTTTCTTAAATCTCTGCGAAACTTCTCCATGTTTGTTTCAACCTCCAATAATTCTCGTAGCGTTCTTATCTCGTCGTCACATATCTTGGTCAACCATTGGTACCTCTCATCCGCCCTTGCTCTTACTTGCTTTCTCCAAGCATCGAAAAATTGGTCAATCAGATCTGCTAAATCTCTCGAAGACTTCTCTGTGTCTGTCTCAACCTGCACCACAGTGGAGATGGAGTGGGTTTTACGTCATTGGGCTAGACTTGGGCTAGACTGAAATTGGTATCGGAATAGGATACATATGGTTATGAATAATCGGGATATGGATATGAGAAATAATAAGGGGCTCTCATTTTTATTTTTATTTTTATTTTACTGAAGGGTGCTCTCAGAATACTTGGGGTGTAAATAGGATGCTGAGACCATAGACTCAAGTAAAAATATGAGGCTGGGACTAAATTATAAAAAAGGGAATAAGGACTTGAGTAAAAAAAAATGGCCTTCTTCCTCCTCTCTACTGAAACAGGGGGTTCGAGGGTTGCGATTGTGTCAGCGATGGTGACAGAGGGGAGACGACAATAATCTTAATGATATGGCTGTTGTCCCTAATAAATATGTGGTCAGTCACATGTCCGCAGAACAAAAATTCATGATCATTGAAATTACAAATGCAATGACGAGAAGATGGAAACTAGCGCGAGATGCATCAATGGCCTATTGATGAATAAACAAGGAACAACACATGCTATCATCCGAGACATTGCAAATATCAATTCTTAAAGGACTGGAAACTCTTTACATTGACTTGTGACCAAGAAATATCATACATCAGACAGCAGTATTCTTCAAGGACAATACTTTTGTAGGGTAGGAAATTGTCTTGTCAATTTTGGAAGTGAAGGTTATACAATCATGAACGCTGTACATTACTTTGTCAAATAGTATACTACCAAAAAGACGACCACAAAGCTTACCACAAGCGTAAACATTCTCCGGCTTGACTTAGTCTCAAAGACCTACAGCAATGATAAACTCAATACATTAAGCAGCAAGTCACTGCAGCAATAGACGAAGAGAAACAAAGGTAAGAAGAACAGTCGGATTACTTACCGTCTTGAACCGATCCATGGTTCCTGACAGGATTCCCCTTGAAGAATCCATATCATTGCCCTGGCAGATAAAAAAAATCCATAAGGAACCAATAACAATCTTCTTTCTAGTAGAACAATGAGAATAGGATGATTAGAGCTATTTACCATTCGATCCAGCATGAGATTATGATTTTCCACCTCCTCGTGTACATCCCCAGTCAACTGTTGAAAAGCAAGATAGATGTTTCAAAACTTGTTCTACAAAGATTCAAACTCATGCACATCTATCTGGGTATGAAAGCATCTCCAAGGGACACCCTAAATTGGCCAAAAAGCCAATTTGGGGTCTCCCGTGGGGAAAACAAATGCTCCAATGGAACACCCTATATCTCTCCCTTTCCCCTATATTTGGGGGCGTCCATGCTATCCCCAAATACTAAAAATATTTAAGAAATTCCCAACTCTTTTAATTTGTCAAATTAAAATTAAGTTGAAATTAATAATAGTATAATTATATTATTAAATAGTATAATGAAAAAAATATCTAAATAATAGTATAATTGAAATTAAGTTGATATTAAAAAGTGGAAGATATATTTAAATAATGATGAAAAAGTTAAAGTGAGGAATGTGGTTGGAATGATGAAGAAATAGGGGATCCCTAAAATAAACTTTTGGTTAAAATGAGATATGGTTGATACCAATTTAACTTTTACCCTTGGATATATTTAGATAGTGATAACTGTCAACAAGTTTTTGCAATATGAGCAAGATCATGGCCTATAAAAATAGTCAAAATGGACGCTACATGACTAGAAAAAATAGTTCTACACCCCTTTACTGTTTTTCACACTGCACAGCATCTACCACATAAAGTAGGAACTGTATTTTAAAGGCAAATATTCAGATAGATTATCAATTTCTCAAGCCTAAGGGAATTTACACTGATAGGTTCATCAATAAGATTATGTTCATCAACCAAGATAAACTCACCCTCTTCAGTAAAATGACTCTATCTTGCAACCCATCAAGAGCTCTATCGTTTTCATGCTCGTCAATTTCATGGGAGGAAGATGTCGCTCTGATTCCCCCCTCCTCGATCCCATCAAAAAGAGCATTCCTATTTCGACGATACTCCCTGCATAAAATTAGTTTCACTTTGAGTTTCCTTTCAGACAGTGTGACAAAAAATACATTACATGGGCTTCATAATCTTATAAGCATGGTAAATACATGAATGCTCATTTAGGTAGCCACACCCTTTCAAAAAGTTGAATAGACCCAGATAATGTTTTGTAATAGCATGAGTTAGCCTGATGACTGGGAAAACTTGAAAAGTGGATAAAAGTATGTAGTGATAGATACATGTCATTCCTACAAATGGAGACTATGAGAAGCTCATAATATTTTTGTTCTTTTTTTATTTAAAAATTAAAATTAAAGTAAAAAAAATAAAAATAATAATAAAAATAAAAAATAAATAAAAAAGAAGAAGAAGGAGAGATACAAGGGAGTAGTCCTTAGGCCGTGTATTCTCAAACACATTGTGGTTAGGGCATCTCTTAGGCCCCCCAAAATAAGTCTCAAGTGGTAGGAAAAGAGTAGTCCTCCATTGCATGACCATAAACCTAAAAACATGTAGGGTCTCAAATAATTGGTGCCATACACATTTTTTGCAGTCACGAACTAAATTTATCGGATCGATTCACGCAAAAGAGAGTGGCGTCTGTCAATTCACACCTCTCCAGGAGCCTGTCAAAAGACCTTTAAAAAGGGAGTACAGGGAAGGATTTTAGGGGCCACAATCGGATAAGCTCTATGTATCTCACTGCAGATACACTATATGGAAGATGTATTTACGACAGTCCAATCCAGTCAAGTAGATTTTACTTCTCCTAGAACAAGGTGGTGGTACTTCTACAGAAACTTTGACTATAACTAGATATTTGTGAAATGTAGATTCATAAAAACCAAAACTTTCTTATATGATCCATTGCCTAATGTCCACAACGATCTAAATTAGGCTTGATATTTCACGCTTCCTGAATGTTTAGGTAAACAAATAAAGAATACAAATGATTTAGAACATACTAGGAGGTTTCAGGGTTTTAAGAAACCTAAAAGTACTCGCATCAAGGTCCTAAATGCAACAACGACACAGGCATGTGCATCATTGTTTGACATGGGAGTCACAGGTACAAGGTTTTGAGTCGACCCAAATCCCACTACTGTGCGGACACGTCCAGACACCAGACTATTCTTTTTTCCATTTATAAACTACATTTTTTTTACTTTATTTTTACTTGTAGAAAATTGCTATTTATATATTACTATTTGTCATAATATAGTTACGATTTATATAAATCTTGCCAGCTCAACTAGTAAGACTTGGTGGATGCTATCATAAGGTAGAATCTTTCAAGATGCCCCAAGTAGATCCACCATAACATCCCATAGTAGTTGCACTATCAAGGAGAAGTTCACACTAGTAAGAAACATTTTGAGTTAAGAAATACTTAGAATGACACCCCTATCTGTTTTATGACCTATTTTTACTCCTAATAGTTGTGCTATTAAGATGGAAAGAATTGTGAATGGAACGGTAGAGCTATATGAGAAAATACATACAGTCAAATGGGAATTGGCGTGTCTTCAAAAAAGATTGGGTACATAAGCTTCGAGCCAGTATGTATTCTATTAATATGAAATCAACATGTGTTTATTCCTCTCCTTCCAGATTACCCAAGCTGCAGCAGTTGGGACTCTCTCGCAAACACAGTTCCCTGTGGTTAAAAAAAGAAATTTGTCGTAATGATTGATGCAATGGTAGATTTTGGTTATGGGAGGGTCGTACTTCTTCTGAAGTGTCATATCTTTACCATGAAGGAGCACTCAAAGAACAGATTGTGAGTTGTTTCTAGGACAGAGTCATAAGGATCAAAATGATTAACCATGTGAATAACTTCGTCGACCAGGTGCTCACTAGTAAAATTTTATTTCTCACCACACGCCATAGCAGAAAATTTGCATTGGGAATCACTTGTTTTCTTCACAAAAGAGGGTTGTCGAAGTTAATCCTAAGCTGAGATTGAGCTGGGTGGCTATTCTTTGGATAATTGGATTATGAAATTAAAACATGACTAGATAGGAAATAAGCCCGTCTTATCATATTGCATCTCCACGCATCTGGAGTGGCTTGCAGAGATATCCGGTTTAAAAAGTCGACCAGGTTGATCATCACTATGATTTCCTAGTCCTGCTGAGTGTTTAGGCATGCCCAACCTCAGTGGAAACAAAAAAGTACAAAACAAGTCCTTCTCTTTGATCGAGATCAGACAGGGGATTGTCTTTCATCCAGACATTGGTTTTGTTCCCATCTACAATAGTTATTGAGACATACTTTTGAAATTCCTCTTTGTTGTTCATGATTGCTCTCCATGGGATAGGGATATACCCGTAAGGGCTGTCAGTGTGCCTTGTGTACCAATCCAAATGAACAGTGCCATACTTCTCTGCTACCAGCCCTTCTCCACAGAGATTGTTGTTCCATACCAAAGCGCCAAATCCACTTAGACATGAGAGTTTAGATGAAATTTTTTATGCTCCCTATTGCAAGACCTCCTTGTCCTTTTAGTTTGCAAATTTCACTCCATTTCACAAGGTGAAACTTCTTGAATTGTTTGAAATCGATTATGTCATCTCTGAATTGAAGAACTGGGAATGAGGTCCTCCTTCTCTAACTTTGAATCCGTTAATGGAGAGGGCGAGTTTAGCTTGCTGAATTATTGTTATAAACTATGCAGTTAATGCGGAAAGCGGTCGCGAAGCGGTCAAGACCGCATTACGATTTTTTCATAATTATGCGAACAATTTTTTCAAAGTATATATTTTTAAAATTTAATCATAGTCATAGATTACAAAATAAATAATTAATCAAAAGGGTGTAAATATGTAATCATAATCATGTATTATTTACTAATTAATCAAATGAATTTAATTTTGCAGGTTGGAACACTTATAGTTACCTGGACTTGTTTGCGAACAACCAATACAACGAAAGCAACAACAGCAACTCATAGACATTGCAGTAACCCCATTAGAAACCATTAGAAAAATGAGTCTCAGACATCCAAGGAAGGATAAAAGCAGCATAAGCTCTTGGACGGCCACTATGAAAAATGAGTCTCAGACATCCAAGTGTCCACTAACTTACATCTCTAGTCTGTCATCATCGACTTAAGGAGTGTGTTTTAGATAAAAGGTGAATGAAAAATAATGGCAAGCCGTCATCATCGACTTACATCTCAGCAGAGGGAAGAAGCAAATGGAAGAAACGAATGGAGGAGAGGGTAGAGGGACTGGGAGGAGAGGAAGGCGTACCTGATTTGGGAGGGAGGAAGACTGATTCGATTGAAGGAAGGGAGGAAGACCGATTCAGCAACAACCGAATCGATTCAGCAACCGATCGATTCAGCAGCAACCGAATCGATTCAGCAACAACCGATCGATTCAGTCTCTTCTTCTTCGTTCTTCATCGATCCTTCTTCTTCAGTCGGCTGCAAAGTGCAAACCAAAATAGATCGAGATCGATTAGGTTTTTTTTTTCTTTATATAAATCGGCGAGTCAGCTGGGCCGGGTAAGCGCTAACTCGCCGATTTTTGATCGATTTTGATCGATTTTCCTGGTTCCGCTTATTGCTAACCGAGTCGACCCTGTACGTTGCGGTCCACCCTCGCATGGCGCTTTTCGGCCGTTTTTCATCCGTTTTTCGGCCGCTTTAATAGCACAGGTTATGAATGTTTAAGAGGTAAGGGAGAAAATGATAGGACAGATGGGATCTCCTTGACACAAACCTCTTGAAGGATTGAAGAAACCAACTGTGTCAAAGGTTTTTTGTTAAGCGACTTTACAAATAAGACTCGGGGTTCCACCAGACTTCAGTCAAGAGTCTAACAACGCATTGGCGAGAAAGGCATTGTCAACTATTTGTCTCTCTAAAATGACTGGCACTTGGTAAGAAGCTAGCAAGGACACATAGTTATTTGAATGGGAGAAGCTAAGACTCTTGAGATAATTTCAGAGACGGTGGATAAGAGACTGAAAGGCTTGTAGTCTTGCAACTTTGTCGCACCTTTTACTTTCTAGATGAGCTTGATCATAGTTGCTTTCAGCCTCTGTTAGATAAGAGTTGTTGCTGAGATCTCTGGTTAAACGCATATTCACGAATGACATCCTAAACAAGCAGAAAGAGCAAAGAACTCAGTAGGGAAACAACTGATCCCAAACGACACATCCTTCGAAAGATTACTCATAGCAAACTTGTCTTCTACTGTAAAATCAGATTCCATAGCTTGAGCTTGGACCTGATCTAAAGCCACCCAGGTTAGGGTGCCATACCCTGTACCGGTGAAAAGGTCTTTGTAATAGCTGATAATATGGTTAGAAATATAGAAGTTTCCTCACAAACCACCACACCATCAATTATCAATAGCGTTGGCAATAAATCTATGATTGGCTAATATATGAAACGATTTGGAACAAAAGTCACCGTGCTTACCCATTTCCATCCACAAATTACTTTTCCAAGAGTAGAAATCCCTTTTGACTAAGGAATCAAGGTCTGATTTGCAGTATAACCTGTGGTTTCAGTCTTTATCGGACAAAGGGGGAAAGACTCTGCAGATCGAGTTCTTCTAAGGTGAGCTGCTTCTCATGGATCATAGTATCAACGCTGCCAAAGACCTCCAAATTCCAGAAGTTGAGATGTTATGTTGTACTCATCGGTTAAGCATTGTCGACTATGTTTCATTACGAGCTTACGTCCTGTGTGGACTATACCAATCCATAATGGTGTTTTCTTTGCTAAAGATCTTCAAGCTAATC
Source organism: Berberis vulgaris (assembly GCA_963556465.1). Taxonomy (NCBI): domain Eukaryota; kingdom Viridiplantae; phylum Streptophyta; class Magnoliopsida; order Ranunculales; family Berberidaceae; genus Berberis; species Berberis vulgaris. Next base: position 70,667,357 of record OY747135.1, read on the forward strand.
AGTGATAAGCATTGAATCAAAAGTCTACGAGGTTAGTATCTAAATTTTGCTTGCGCACTAAATGAGATTGTAAACTCTTGTTGACAAGAGTAATTATTGTAATTCATTTTTGAATGAGCTCCTTATCTGCTTTCTAGAGTATGATCTTGGAATGCAAAAGGTAATGTCAAGTTTTTTTGATTTGTTTTGTGTTCTGTGAAGTAAGTTGATGATGGTCATGGCATAACAGAAAAAATATTTTAATTGAAACGAAACTGACTTGTCATTTTAACTTTGTTATCATTCTAAACTAGTACACTAAACCGTGGCTAAGAGTCTCACTGAGTCAACCCACCCGCTAACACGATCCTCTGTCTTTGGCCCTCCAAAATATTGTAAATAAGTTTGTCTTCTTTCGATAGCTTTCCCCTCCCCCTCTCTAATGGCATAGAATGCAAAACCCTTACATCCGTTAAACCTTTGGTTTTCTTCGCCAAGTAGTCGGCTAGTTTATTTGCGTTGCTGGAGCAAAACACCAATGGAGCCGAGATGAATTGCTTCTAGAGATCTCCAATTCAGATGGCTATGTCCGTGAGATAATGGTTGGTGGAGCACCGATTCTTCACAATGCTCAAGCTTCCCTTAGAATCCATTTCAGAGATGATTAAACAGTAGCACAACTGCAATGCAAGTTGATAAGAAGTTTGCATTGAATGCAAGTTGATAAGAAGTTTGCGTTGAAAGTAATTCTCCAATTGGCGCGGTTATAAGTACGCTTGGAAGGCTCATGCACATGTACCAAAGCCCAATTGGATTTCCCAAATGATTCTGGCAATTCCGACCCCGACGAACTCAGAAATGTATGACTGTTTGACAGCCGCATCAGTGTTAAATTTGATATATCCAGACGGAGGAGGGATCCAGTGATCCTCAAGCACATTTCCTCCCTTTTTGGCGGCACAAATGATGACATTGCTTCTTCCTTGTCTCGATGGAGAAATAGCAGGAGGTAGAAATGGTGGTGACAGTGGGGAGGATAGAAATGTGAATGAGCCTTCCAAACGTCCTTATAACTGCACCGATTGGAGAATTACTTGCAACGCAAGCTTCTTATCAACTTGCATTGCAGTTGAGCTACTGTTTCATCATATTTGAAATGGATTGAAGCTTGAGCATTGTAAAGAATAGGTGCTCCACCGACCACCATCTCGGGAACATAGCCATTTGAGTTGCAGATCTCCAAAAGCAATTCATCTCGGCTCCATTGGTGTTTTGCCCAACAACGCAGCCCACTACTTGGGGAAGAAAACCAAAGGTTTAATAGATGTAAGGGTTTTGCATTCTATGCCATTAGAGAGGGGGAGGGAAAAGCTATCGAAAGAAGACAAACCTATTTACAATATTTTGAAGGGCCAAAGACAGAGGATCATGTTAGCGGGTGGCTTGACTCAGTAAGACTCTTAGCCACGGTTTAGTGTACTAGTTTAGAATGATAACCTGTGCAGTCAAAACAACGTTATAACTCCGATGTAACGCTTAACAGGGGTGAGCCGTTACGTTATGAGATTATCACGTTCTTGTATCACGGCTCCGATATATCGCCGTTATACGGTCGTTATTGAGATAACGTTTTTTTCAATAACGTCGTTTTAATTTTTTGTTCTAATATATAAAAAAAATCACCCACTTCATTCTCGATCGAAGAAGGACCAAAGTTCACCGTCGCCGATTGACAGAGAACCAGACCTCGCCAGTCGCCAAAGAATGAGAGAAGAAGGGAAGAAGACGAAGAGTCGATCGCACTCTATTGCGATCTCACTCTCATACGAATGGAAGATGTTTTTTATTAATTTTTTGATGTTTTTGAATTTAATGTTATGAACATGATTTACTTCTTTGTCTCTATAATAAATCAATACTTTGTGGGGGTATTAAAAATATATTTAACAAAATATTCCGTTATAACCTATAACGCTCTTGGATTGTTATGAGTCTGTTATCCGTTTTAATTGCATAGATGATAACAAAGAGGGAGGATCGTGTTAGCATGTGGGTGGGTTGACTCAGTGACTCTTGGCCACGATTTAGTGTACTAGTTTAGAATGATAACAAAGTTAAAATGAAAGTGAGTTTTGTTTCAACTAAACATATTTTTATGTTCGATGTGTTATGCCATAACCATCATCAGCTTACTTCACACACAACACAAAACAAATCAAATCTATCTTTCATACTTGTATTGTAAACCACAAATCAAAAAAATTGGCATTACCTTTGCATTCCAAGATCATACCCTAGAATGCAGATAAGAAGCTCATTCAAACATGAATTACAATAATTGCTCTTGTCAACAAGAGTTTACAATCCCATTTAGTGCGCAAGCAAATTTTAGATACCAACCTCGTAGACTTTTTATTCAATGTTTATCACTGATTAACTTGAAGATGTTTAGCAAAGAAAACACCATTATGGATTGGTATAGTCCACACAGTACTATGCCTGTGTCATAATACGAAACCCATTTTTATTAGCTTCTGGGTGACCCTTCCGGAATCGAAACATTGGATAATGTTGGGGTTGGCTGTGATATCAAATGTCAAGAAGCAGGCAATACTCCTCAAGAGCTCAAGCATCAAGGAGCAAAAACCTAATTACTTTACTCGGATCATAACAATAGATCTTGCAGAATGAACAAACGGGCGTACTTAAAAGGGAACGGTGACAGATTATAATCTGTGGATTCAGATTCAGATTCAGATCCAGATTTGGGTTAAGACAAGGTCTTATAGATCCAAATTCTTTATCTGCTTCTGATCCACAATTACACGCCAATGGCACCTCAGATGCATTATATTTATTATAGCACTAGTGAAATTGCGAAGAAGTGGTCATGGGTGAAATTGCGAATTTTAAGAAAATCAAACTACTTAAAGCTCAAGCTTGTTTCTATGTATGCTGAAAGTATAAACAAAAGACACTCAACACTTTTGCGAAATCTAATTTCGAGATTAATTCAAGAAACAAGAAGCCTATGATATTCAAACCAATTACTTAAACTGTTTAATTTAAGCTAATAAAAACCTAAGTATTATCTAGCGGATTCAAAGATCGATCAAAATTATTAACAAATACAGATCCAATCATTAAATAAACGAAGGAATATGTGAATAAATCAATCAATTAAGAAGAGATGGTTAAATGAAACAAGGTTTAATTATTGAGAAATGAGAAATTACCTATCACCAGAGACTGAGAAGGCCATTTCACCGAAGAAGAACACGAACTCGCCTGCACTTGGCTTTAACGAATGATTGATCGGAGAGTTAGGTGAGCAGAGTGGTTAGGGTTTTGGAGAGAGTTACAGTGAAGTAGATGGATTGAAGTCGATGAAGAAAAAACCGATTTCTCGCCCATCTGTTTTTCTTGTACTTTTCTGGGTTTACACGTCACATTGTAGCATCTGGCACTGTCTGGTTTTGTTGTGAGGGAATGTAACCAAGAGGGAGTTAACATGTTTACAAATGAAAATGGATTTGGACGAAAATCAAAGCCCAATTTGAGGTGGCCCCACTTTTTGACACCACACAGCCACCACCCTTTTTTACTTGTTAAAGATCACCACCACTATCTCTTCAATCTCTCGCTCTCTCTTCTCAAGAAAAACAATAAAGCAACAATAATAGCAATTGCCCACCGCCTTCCACATTGTCCTACCCCCGTCTTCTTTCTATCCTCATTTCATCTCTCACACTGATCTCATAGCTAAAGGGTGAGAAAAAAGGTGATCGACAGGGTGGGGCAGGGAGAGGGGGCGGTGGACGGATGTTGTTATTAACGCTCTATCGTTGTTTAAGGATAAAAGAGAGTAAAAGAGAAGCGATAAAATTTAGAGTTTTGAGTTTATATTGGTGGTGTCAAATAGTAAGTGGTGGTGTTAGACAAAAATGTGGTAATGTTAGACATAAAAGTGGGGATGGTGGTGCCAAATACAATAATTGGTGGTGTCAAATAGATGAATTGGTGTTGTCAAAAAGTTATTGCCTTTTAGTTTTTGGTTCTGCTCCTGGATTGGGGTTTCAAACACCATGTCCATGTCTTTATGTTGGGAGATCCTTTTTTTTTGGAAGGCGAGCATGGTTTTTATAGGATCTCAGAACCCATTAAAGATCAGAACTGGTCAACACACCATAAACTGATAAAGATGTCGCAAGCTGGGTTCAAACCCAAGACCAAGTGGTATACCATCCGCCAAGCTCCAACCGTTGAGCTATCATGCCATTGGCTATGTTGGGAGATCCTTGCTTACTTGGATATCGACATGTGTCAGGAATTGTCCCGTTGATTTGTTTACTCCAAAGTGACATGGCAATTTTACGTCAAACCATTACTCATCATCTCAATCTAGCATCTACCCCTATGCCACCACAACCGCATACTCATCATTTACATAAGCTCAACTTCCTCATTCAATCCAAATTAATTGTTTGGGCTAAACTATGAAAATTTTGGACTCGATATGTCATTAATAACTCCACCAAATTATTATTCGCCACACCTTCTTGTATGTAAGCAACCTAGTGACATGTCTTATACTAGCATATACTCATGCTATTGGCACGACTACCCAATTTTTCCTTATTACATGTAGGCTTTCAGTGCGCCACTTGGGTTATTGGGTTACAAACCTATTATCTTAGACCATGAAAAAAATGTGTACAAATACCTAATTATTTTTCGTTTGCCTTTCATTTCAATGATATATATTAATGTTACGATTATATATGTGTTTAAGTTTTCAAATTTACTAAGAGATGACTTCTATCATATATAAAAATAAAAATAAAAATTAGTACTTTGATAAGAAAATTGTTCAAGGACCTTATTATTATAAATTTAGAGAGTACTTGTAAAGTGTTTGGTGGTATAAACATTAGCAAAGAAGGATGCCAAATTAGGATACATTTTTGTGTTTTTTCATCCCCTTTACATACTTCCTGTTATTAAAGGATTCTATACACTTTCTAACGATTAGGGCATCCACAACAAGTCATGGAAAACCAGTAAATTTAAGACAACAATAACAACATTTGGAAAACTAAATTTTTTTGGGGCCCACGATAAACAACTTTGCCACGCCATTTAGTGTAATTTGAAATAGTATATAAAAGCGAAACCTTATTATAACGAATTGCTCAATTCTCCCCTTTATTCTGTTGGGGGGTTTACACATCAATAATCCCTAAACCTAACATTATTCTCTCTCACAAAGAAAAGGAATAAACAAAACTAAGAATGACAATCACACACAAAGCAAACACCTATTTTGATGTTTCTAATTTTTTTTAACTTTTTTTTGAAAGGCGAGCAAGGATTTTATTAGATCCCAGTCCAGCAATGTTCGAGTTTTGGACTTGTGATATCATCTGCTATAAGTCTACCTGGTGAGTTAGTACACTGTTGACCTTTTTTTTTTTTTTTTCTTAAAACTTCCTCATATGAAAAAAAATTCCTAATTCAAAACAACTTTCAAAGTCAATTCAATTCCTAATTGGTTTGTTGCTAAATCAAGTTCTTGCTAAAAAAAGAAACCACACAACTGTGTAGTTTTCAAAAAGATAACTTCTCCTTTTGACGCATTGTAGCATGAGCCAAAAACAACATATTATCTTTGGGGCACTATCTCAGTGTTACCTCGATGTTTAAAGAGAATTGTAGAGGTTGATCAAACTTTAATATACATCTTCAGAGTTTGGTCCCAAAAGATCACACTATTTATGTCATAGTTCCAAGCCGTGAGTTGATTATTTTTTCGTTAAGTCAAAAGAAAAAGAAAATTTTGCACTGACTCCAATGAACTTGTCAATGTGTTGGAGTTAGGGAAAAATTTTCATTTTCTGTCTTAATGAAAGAACTATGCCGTCCCCACGGACAACGCCAAACTAATACAGTCGATTTTCGTTCCCTGCTTGTCCTTGACCTGCTGACCTGCACAAGGAACGCACGTGAACCACGGACCACCATTGTGGTGGTCGATGACACTCTGATGCTAAAGTCAAACACGACTATGAAGAAGGCTTAAAGCTGTAAACATGAAATTTGTAGCGTACCTTTATTCACCAACCTCCTATCTTATTTATAGTGCTGGAGTCCTGATTCGGTCAGGTCATCGGCGGCGTAGCTTAGGGAAAGAGATCTTCTTTGAGATCCTTCTCTAATTAGGACTCGTCTTGTAGAGGGAAGTTTCCTTGTTAGACCTGTGCTCCGGATATGCAGGAGATAGTTCTCCATTAAAGTATTGTCCATACATGGAAGTTTCCACGTACGACATATACTCTGGTATTTACTTCCTAGTTGGAGACAAAGTACTGCTGACTTGCCCATCCGAAGCTGATTCCGAGATACTTGCCTCAATAGGTCTTACTGGTATTGGGGATGGCTGTGAGAGGTGTGGGCTTAGCAGACTGTAGTAATTCGCGTTAGGCTGGCAAACTACACTTCGCGGGCTTGATGCTGCTTGGGCCAGATCAGTGCTAGATTGATGTTTGAGCCTGTCATTCCTTGAGATTATCATGACATCTTCAGAGTTTCGGTGTATCATCAATACATCTTCAGTTTGCTCCTAAGAGGTCACACTATTTATGTCATGGTCCTAAACCGTGAGTTGATTATTCTTTCGTTGAGTCAAAATAAAAAGAAATTTTTGCATCGACTCCAATAAACTTGTCAATGTGTTGAAGTTAGAAAAAAATTTCATTTTCCCTTATCTTAATGAAAGACTGCATGATAAACTTGAGATTATCATGACATCTTCAAACTTTCGGTTCATCAATACATCTTCACTTTGCTCCTAAGAGGTCACACTATTTATGTCATGGTCCTAAACCGTGAGTAGATTATTCTTTCCTTGAGTCAAAATAAAAAGAATTTTTTGCATCGACTCTAATAAATTTGTCAATGTGTTGAAGTTAGAAAAAAATTTCATTTCCCCTTATCTTAATGAAAGACTGCATGATAAACTTGAGATTATCATGACATCTTCAAAGTTTCGGTGCATCATCAATACATCTTCAGTTTGCTCCTAAGAGGTCACACTATTTATGTCATGGTCCTAAACCGTGAGTTGATTATTCTTTCGTTGAGTCAAAATAAAAATAAATTTTTGCATTGACTCCAATAAACTTGTCAATGTGTTGAAGTTAGAAAAAAATTTCATTTTCCCTGATCTTAATGAAAGACTGCATGATAAACTTGGAGTTTGAGGCCATGACCTAAATAATGCAATCTCTTATGAAATTCTAAATGTCGAGGAAGTGGGCGAGGAAAACAGCGAGGGAGGGGACCGTTCATCCCCCTCGGGATGCGTGCATTGACTTTTCTTGTGCGCATCCCGTGGAGATGAACGGTCCCCTCCCTCCCTCGCTGTTTTCCTCGCTCGTTTCCGCGCCATGTAGAATCGCTCTAAATGAATACCCACTAATTACAAATTTACAACAATCATTTTACCACAATAAAAATAGCTTATTGTGGGCTAGCAGTAAATTTAAATATTTTGGGACATCATTAAAAAATGAAAATCCTACTTGCACATTGCAATCCAAGAAATCAATCCAATATTTTCATTCGCTCTATTGACTCATTTTAAGACAAACTGAAGGACACACATCACCTTATGACCTTAACTTCCCCATCAATTTCTTTACAGCTCCACTCTCCAATTATCTGTATACCACTCAAACCCCAAATAAAAAAGCAAAGAAGTCAAGCAGACTTGCTACATCTTTCATCTCCCCAACCCAATTTAAAAAAAATTCTCTGAAGGAGAAATTCAGGAGTAAGTCTAGCCAGTCTGCCTTTTTTTTCTTTAAATCAAAATCACAAACACTTTAAAGAGGAAATAAAAAAAATAATTCTAGCAAGCCAGGCCAACGGACAGGCGGGCTAGAATTTTCGGAAATTCAGATATATATATATATTTTATTCCAAACAAAAATATATCAAAAAAGAAAATCCCCATTCAAAGAAAAAAAATCTTCCTCCTATCCACACTTGACCATCTCCTTGTACTGGTTCAGTGACTCCTGCCTCTGCAGCCTCATGTCTTCATTAAACTTCTTAATGAAGGCTTCGACGCGACGGTTCAATTCATCCTGGCTCAATGATGGTTCCTTCTTTAGCTTCCCTGAACCGGGCGAAGGAGAAAGAGATGACGTTGTTGGGTTCTTGTTACCGCGCTCATTAAATGTCTCCGATTTCTTCATCTTCATAGCAGCTTGGTCCTCTGCTCCTCCTGGGATGTTGTGGTGGTGACGACCGTGAGTCTCCCATGTATCAGATTTCTTTAGGTGGCGAGCCAGAGGGATTGAACGTCCGTCCGTTATCGTCTTCCATGTGCTTTCCAGAGTATCGTGCCGCTTCGGTTTCGACACTCCCAGTGTCCTCCCAGCTGAATTTGACAAAACAAAAATGAATTTAGCCAAACAGATCAATCAAACAGAGTTCTTGCTTAAAAAATGCGCAGAAAATGAAATTAAGCAAAAATGCCTCAAGATACGTGAACAATGCGTAAGTTAGCACACAACGGCTAGTTGTTTAAAAAAAAGGGAGAAACCCAAAGAGGGAAATGTAGACTGTTACCTTCAGGGCTTGCTTTCATTGGTTTCCGGTGACTAAATCTGATGGAAGCAGAAGGTTTCTCCGTTACAAATGCGCGTTGTAACGGAATCTCCTTCGCATCCATTCGAATCGGCATCCATGTAGATCTTTTGATCAGGAAATCATCAAATTCACCATCTGTTGCAACTACCGGAGTTGTAGACCTCACCTCCTCTACATGAATCTTCACTTTTGGTTCCGAAACCTCAAATTCGGGCCGAATCTCCACTGGATTCCTGGCCGCAACCGAATCAAACGCTAGAGCCCGTTGTAATTCCGGCCGATTTTCCACCGGATTTGTCACCAGAACCGAACCAAAATCAACAACGCCTCCAAACTCCGCTCCAATCTCCACCGGATTCCTCATCGTCATCACAGCCGAATCGAAACCTAAAACGCCTCCAAAATCCGTCTGCAAACTGGCCGAATTCTTCAACATCAACCCATCGTAAGTTGCTGAGATCGAAAACTCCGTCCTCGGATCCACTGGAACCTTCAATGGCACTACCGGATCCTCCAACTTCTGAGTATACCGGGACGAAGCCACAATCATAATAATTATTCCATTTATAACAACGTACAAGTACGGAGGAGCGAGCCACAAAAGCAGGGAGTTCCATAGCACTGGCACGACGGAGACCATAAACTGTACGGCAACAGGAACAGAGAGCTTCAGAACCACCCCAGCGGTGAGGACAGCGGTTGATACGAGTAGGATCTTTGCGGACAAGAGCCAGGTGTTCGAACTCTTGGAGACGATCGCCATTACTGAGCGGGTGAGAGCTTCTGATGAGAGGATCTGATAAAAGTTGGAGAAAGTGAAAGAGGGGGGTTTTATAGAAGTGATTTGGGGGAGAGGATAGTTGAGTTGAGAAGAGATCTCAGCCGTTGATGTTGGAGAATTTAATATCTCTGTGTTGGCTTCTCCTGGCCGTTTTCCTCCGTTTCAAAATGAAGGTATTGATGAATCCTTGGCGGACAACTCTAGAAAGAAAATGAAAATTTAAATTACTTCCTTAATAATTCTTTTAATTGTTCAAAATACTCCTAAAATCATATTTATTATTTAATTTTAAAATCATATTGTTCTTAATATGGTTTAATATTAGAGATTATGGTTGCATTTGTTTTCAGTTCTAATCAAAATTAACAATTTCTAGCAAAGCAGGTTTGATAGCAATTTTTTGATCAAGTTTTAGTTTTTTTACACTTTTACCATTTTTTATAGATGGTTTTCTTGTTGTGTTTAAAAGAAAAAGGGTAAAAAGTATAAAAAATAAAAATTTGACCTAAAAATGACTACCAAACCTAACTGGGTAGACTTACTTAATCAAAACTTCGACTCCAAAGTGTTGATGAGAACACATTATTGTTTCATGTTGATTGTTGAGAGCTAAAAAAAAAAAAAGCACCGGCTATATCAAGAGCCTGCCCTGACATTTGGAATGCTCAAGGTAGACTCTCGAAGTGGTACCCCTTTACATATATCATACACAAATAAATAACATTTTTTAAAGATGAATTAAACAAGAGCCAGAGCCGCGATCGATGATGATTTGAAAACAATGAAATATTTTCACTTAGTCTATTTTGCAATTGATCTCTCGAGCGACATGGGCTTGCATAAGCACAACATTAAAGAAATTTTTTTATTTAGTGCCACCCGAGGTGTGGTTCCTAGGCTCATGATTCTTGGGCCTATCCTCAGGGCAAGTATTGGCTATATCATTCGGGGCATCTGAATATCTTGAAAGAACCTTGTTAGGAATTATGATTTTTATGATTTCGAAAAGGCTACATATATTCGAGAATTTCATAATTCTCCCTAGATCATGTCATCGTTTCTTGACACTTTTACAAATTTCAAATCAAGCTAATTCCAATAATTACATCTTTACAATTTTACTATTGAATTTTGAATTTTTATTATCAAACTGTCGGGGCAACGCCATGTCAGGCATCCACATTTTCATGATTTGATGGTATAAATGAAAATTTTGCTCTCTAAATGAGCATACTACATGATATCGAGTTTCTTGTGGGAATTGGGTGTGAATTTCATTTATTTTTTTCCAAACAAAATTACGAAATTCACTTTTTGTTAATGGAGTAGAAAGCCATTTTATTGAAGAATCTTTTGAATGAATCAAAGACTTGCCAAAAGAAGAAGGTAAAAGTAATCTTTCTTGAGAATCCTTTTATTGGAGAATCTTTTTAATTACTGTGGGATGGGCAGTGTCAGAATATTTTAAATTTTAAAAATAAGAGTCAATCTTCAACGGTCATAAAATAGACCGTTGGAAGCGGGGCAATGTTGGAGGATCCTTAAGCGACGGGGCCCCTGGTGCGGAGTTTCTCACGTGCCCAACATCCTATTGGCGTGCGGCCTTAACCGACCACGTTTTCGAAAGTGGGTTGTAAAGGCTAAAAAATGCTGGCATCATCAATTTTTCTCCCATGAATCTTTCTTTCTTTGGTTATCAATTGAAATGTTCGCACAGCCTGATCTACCAAGATCAACTTTAGCTACTAAATTTGATTAATTTGCTTTGTAATTGTGGACGCCTTTAGGAAGTAGCAACACTTGATGAGTAAATAAGAATAAGATTTTTTTTTTTTTTTTTAAAAGAAAGAAAAATAAAAACTCCGGTCTAACTCTCTGATCAAACTTTCATTTTGTCTCTTTGATATGAAAGCTAACTTCTTATTGAGAGTCAATGAAATGAAGCCTTGTTCAATAGAGAGTCAAAAATTTCTCCGCGCCATACTTTCTTAGTAATAAGAACCCTTCTAGGCGTCGAGGAAATCAGCGAGGGGGAGGGGTGTTACCACTCATCCCCCTCGAGATTTGCGAAGGAGCGCATCTCGAGGGGATGAAGGGTGACACCCTTCCCCTCGCTGGTTTCCTCGCCATTTAGAATTTTCGTAGTAATAATAAGTAAATCTCTCCAATTGTTTAAAGGTCAATTGTCGTGTATGTTAATTGACCGATGATTTTGGATCACACCGAATTAGTAGTATAATCTTAACATTATTTTTTTCTAAAGCAATTATTGTATCCAAGGGCTCTTATTGTTACATTTGAGACACGTCATGTGAGATAATAAGTTTTGGTTCGCTAAGCACATAGACTTGTATTATTACATCTAAGTGACATTGATAACTGTATTTGGGAATTGTTATACACTTATCGAAATTGCACAGTAAAGCAAATATTGTTTCTTAAGAACATCTATATTACAATTCAGAGTGATGTTTTACTATTCATTGCTGATTGGAACAAAGTCAAATAAAAATGATTAGAGATAAAAGATGCTTATGATTGAAAGTTGAGAAATGTATTGAATTTGAGGGTTATTTTTTATGATGACATATTTGTAAATATAAAACATGTAGAAGGGCAAAAATAATGAAAAACTTTTGAAAAAAGTTGGTGAAATGTACATATGTGGAGGAGAGAGAAAATATTGTGTTTTGCTTTTAGCAAAATGAAAATTATCATAACTATCTACATTGTTATCAAATTTTGGTAAAGTTAATATCGTTGAAATGCATTTTTTAAGATCTTTCCAACAAAATCAATGATCAACATGAGCGCTAAAATTTTAAAAATATATATTCTATAATTAAAAAATATATAAAGTATTTAACGTTTTTAATATTTTCAAAGCAATGAGACAAACCGATCATACAAAAAAAAAATGAGTCGGACATCTTAATGCACATTTAAACAAAAACTCTAAACTTCATATTTTGGTGAATTCAAAGATTGGGGGAGAACTCGTTCTCGGCGTTTAAATTTTTTCCCCAACTGATTCAAATTTTACTGAGTCTAACTCTAAAATTTATAATATATATTTAACTTAAAATAAGTTTACACTTCAATATTGATTCAGAGTCAAAATGGGGATGGTGAAAGAGGTGTTCAGTGCAAAATATTTAACAAAAATAAAATTATATGGAGTGCCAACGGCACGACCATACTCTAGCTTGATTACATTTCTTATTGCCATTTATGATTGTTTTTATCACTTCATTCTCACTGATACCCCTTTTTTCCAAAGAGCCCATGAACAAGCACATTGAGCTACCACATTCCACTGAGAAACCCCCAAAAACAAGTAAGATAGTTGATCAAGAAGGTGCCTTGCCTGACCATGTAAGCCAAGGTATAAACAAATAAAAAGACTGAGATAGTCACTGGGTTCAGTGACGGAGCCAAGATTTTTGTTGAGGGGGGGCGGAGTGATGTCATAATTAATTAAATATAATATAAAAATTAGTTACTTTAACATGAATTTTTTTTTTAAATATAGCAAAAAGGGGAGTACAACAAAGACAGTCATTGAAGATGATTGCTACTATATTCATTGAAGATGATTACTACTTCTAGAAACACAACAGAAGAGAAGGGTTTGAATCATTGATTACTACTACATGAAGAAAAGGAGGACGAGATTGGGTTGCTTACGATTTTTTTGTGGAGATGACCAACACAGTGATTAATGAAGGCACCTGATACCTAGAAGAAGAAGAATAAGGTGGTTTGGATCCTATTGGATCTTGTGAAGACGAGCTCAAATAACTCAATAGTTATAGATCTTTGAAGATGATGAAATATGAGGGTTTCCCTCATCTTATCCAATCGATGGAGTGTGAAGAAGAAACTGTGGATTTTGGTTTCTTTGAGGAGCAATTCTAGCTGGCCTGGGAAACCAGCCTGGGGGCGAAAATACATTTTTGCCCCCCTCTTTAAAACACCTTTTTGGAGTATGTGTTTAAAGTGGGGGGGCAAAAATGTATTTTTGCCCCCAGGCAGGGAAACCACGCTGGTTTCTCAGGCCCGCTAGAATTTATGTTCTTTAAGAGATTTGAGGGATTTAACCTCTATCTCAAACTCTAAAAGTAGAGTTTGAATTTGATATGTACATTATTTGAAGGATGAAGTCCTGGTTGAAGTGAAAAGTGAGAATAGAGGGGCAAATAAAAAAACTAATTGGAGAACAAATAAATTATAAAAAATAAAAATAAAAAAAAATCTCAAAAGTCAGTGGGCTTGCCCACGTAAATCCGTGCCAGACTGGGTTCGGTTTGAGAGCTTGGAGAAGAAGGGACATATCTTGGGAGAGTGTGAAAAGAAGATGTAACTTGCCACAACAAGCATATTGCGCGCTCCTCTGGGACTGGGCGGTGGTGTTTTCTCTTTCAGCACTTGTGTTGATAGTATTTCAATCACACAAGCAAGCAGTATATAATCCTCGTATTCACTTTGGGGCCTGAGCTTTACAGCTTAAAATTCTTGGAAATGTAATGAGAGATACTCGCTGATACCTTTGGGTTTACGCCTTTAAGGTACCTATTATGATGTTTTAAGGTCAAACATGGAAAATTCGAGGGGTCGAGGGATGGGTGTAACCACCCATCCTCCTCGGGATAAGCGCTCGCACGCATCTCCAACGCGATGTGCTCATCCCAAGGAGGATGGGTGGTTACACCCATCCCTCGCCCCTTTCCCTCGCTCCCTCCCTCGCTCTGTAGCAAAGCTCGTCAAACATTGGACTACCTTATCCACATGCAAAGGAAAAGAGTTGAGCATCTGAGTTTTTTTTTTTTGGGTGCAAAATTAATTGTTCTTCCTATAATCAACAGAAGCCCAAAATGGACTTTATGTACTCCAGCAAAATGAGAAGCGATAACATAGACAATTTTCTTTTCTTTGTGTCGATTATTTTTATTTGATTTAGGAGTAATTCTACATGGCCTGGGTCCCCCAGCTTGATTTGCTGCCTGGGGCGAAAATACAATTTTGCCCCCCCCTCTTTAAACACCTTCTCCAAAAAAGTGGTTAAAAAGGGGGGGCAAAATTATCTTTTTGCCCCACCCAAACAGCAACCTCGCTGATTTTCCCAGGCCAGGAAGAATTTCGGTTGATTTAGAACCTAGCTAATAAACAGATGAGATTCTCATATCAAAATCAAAATCAAAATTTAAATGGAATCCAATATTCACAGTTTTGTGGCAAGCTCACAAGCTAATTTTGATAGTGCATTTTCATGCGCTAATTGATGGCTCAACTTTTAATAGATTTTGCGATTTCAGTCCAAAACATTGTCAGAAAATAGCTTACACGAGCAAAATAGTACAGCGCCATTGGATTGTTTTACAAAATTTTTTGGGCCCAGGATTAACCCATAAAGAAATTGGTGATACTTGGATGTGGGCTCGAGCTCGCTTGTAGAGTCTTCAACATTGTTAACAAATCCGCGCCAAAATCAAGTGAACACTGTTCAGTGAAACCCTAGTTTTCTCCTTCACTATGAACGAGAAGATCTGGTGAAGGTCCAAAGGTTCGAAACAAAATTTATTCTCTTTTCAGATTTCAGTCTGCTTTCAAGCCCCAGTTTGAGTTCAAATCAATGAAATGGTGTTAATTAGTTGAAAGATTACATTTTTTTATGGAGAATTCGATCCGTAAGCGACTTAGCCTGCAAAACGAGGTCAGTTTCTTCAAGAAATCAAGCTTACAGCGTCATACTGTTTACCGTATTAGAGATGAAATTAGTTCTCATAAAACTGTAATTAGGTTTCAAAATTAAGAGAAATTAAAAGTTTTTACTCTTCAAAGTCTTTTAATTTGAATTCATTTGTGATTTGTGCTAGGTTGTGAACTGGTTGAACAAGTACTCCGATAATTTGGAGAAGAGAGCGAATGAAGTCACGTCGGAAGTGCACGAGTTACTGGACAAGACTAGCTCTGTGGAGCAAGACCTGAAGAATGCCCGTAATTCGTTTCGGATTCTTTGCACGACTCGATTCGTTGAAAATGTTAGTAATGTAGGAAATGGATCTGGAAGTTGATTTAGGATTGATTGAATTGATGTTGATATTCTCTTTGTTATTAGAAAATATCGGAAGAGGATGGAGTATTCGGTAGAGTGAGGGAAGATGATAAGAGGTCGGAGGAAGTGAGCTTGGCGGCACAGAGGTATGAAGAGGACATATTGCCGAGGTATAAGGAGGCTATAGCTCTTGGTTTGAATTCTTATCGGAATCACATGCAGAAAAGAAGCGGAAGTTCGGTTCTAAGAGTGAGTTCTTGTTTTTGGTAGAAATTTACTGATAATTGGACTAAATTGTATGCTAGCTTTATAAACTTCTATTTCATCTAATTGAATTCTATAATGTATTTGATATTCATGAACAATTTAGTATTTCTAATTCCAGATTTGTGATCAATGGTGGGAATTGAACTCCCATGATCGTGGGGATCAATTTTTTTTTTTTTTTTTGGGTGGGGAAGGAGTTTGTTCATAGGACTTGAAATCCCACCATTTGATAAAAAAAAAAAAATCTAGAATTGGTTATAGATGGTCCCCTACATTTTGATAAAGTTAGCCTTAGAAATATATAATCCCGCCATGGATTCCATGGAATTGAACTTCATGCAACCAAACACAACCTTAGAGAAATATTGAGAATTGAAGACTCTGCCGATAACCTTTCATGATAAAAGGTGGAAGATGTTTTTGCAGTCTCATATAATGCTTGACTTTACATTTTTAAGTTAGAGTGTTTGGCTTTATAGTGCCATCCAAGAATGCACGGATACGACACGTCGACTCGGCAATTTTCAAAGAGAAAATTATGTTTGTTTGATCCGTGATACGAGCAACTACCAAGGGAAAGTTCGAGGTCAACTCTTAGTGGCGTTTTTTTTAAAGATTTCATCCTCAAAGCTTGAAGACGAGCTTTTCGAAGTGGCGGAGAATGATGTAGTATTGGGTTATTTGTATTTATTGTTATTAATTAATAATTGGGTTAGTTTATGTTAAGGCCCAACTAGGAGTACAAGTTCATTAGGAATTAGAATTAGGGCTTTTTCTTCAGCAATTAGAATTAGGGCTTTTTCTTTTGCAATTAGAATTAGGGATTCAATTCAAGTAGGAGTTAGGGTTTCTAATTTGTTTAGGAAACTAGTTGCCTCTTAGCAAGCTTAGGTCAATTATAAATTAAGGCCATTGGCCAATGTAATAATGAATTTTTGCTGAATTTTGAGAATATATTGAAGTTGAGAAACTTTTTTTTATCAAGTTTTGTTTATAATTTTGTTTGTAAGCTTTTGTTGAACCTATCACTATTGCACTACAAGCATCACATTAGTACTCTCACAGCAATGCTCCACCACTATCACCAACACCACTACACACGTTTGGATAGATTTTGGATGGCATCAAATGGTGTTAAAAAAGAAGAATAAGAATTACTTAGAATTATGTTGATGGTTTAGACGGTCACTTGAAAATATATACATAGCAAAAACAAGCTTAAAATAAAAAAAAGAAACAATATTGGTTATTATACGTTTAAAAGTAGTGATTGGTATTCGGTATCTGTGTGTATATCATATTTGTAAGTAGTGTATCATATTTGTAAATCGTACACATGGTCAAGAAAATCTTGTAACTTCTTTTGGTGTTTATCTCTTCCCTTTGCATGTTGAAGACCGGATTAGCTAGTGGTCCACTGCCGCATATTATTGGTTCAGAAGAATATATTCATGACAACAGTTGTGGGTTATCAGGTACATTGATGTCTTTTGCGGAATTCTTTGCAGAACATATCAATTGTTCATTTTTATGAACTTTTATGTTTTACTTACAGATGGAACGGCGTTGGAGGGAGCATCAACTGATTTCAGACATATTGTAGAATCAAAAAGAGCATCTAATGAAGCCGTAAACTTTGGTTCATATACTTTGTTTGGTGGAGATGTACTTGAAGAGCAACAAGAACCACCTCGAAAGGCAAGTCAATGGATCTTACATGTCCTCATTATATCGATACTGTCATTTTCTTATATTATCAATATCATTGTTTTTTGCTGTTGTTGTTAGTACTACTCTTGTTATTGCCTATTAGAGGTAGCTGATAGGTTTTCCAATATTTGTTGTTAGGTATTTTGTTTATTCCATGAAAGGTTGCAAGTAATGTTTTGAAAATAAAAGATGGGTTAGAATTTAGGAAGTCATCTTCCTTTTGTGTTTCCTATGGAAACCGGAGTAGTGGTTACTGACTGTACCTTGCCGTTCTAGTTCTTCCTCTTGTGGATATATTGCTAGTACAATTTTTAGCATGGGATTCTTGAAATGCTAGTTGTGTTAAAACATTAGCCATCTCATTGTATGAATTCATAAAGCAAGTCAGGAATGAACAGGACGGTCTATGAGAAAGGGAATCCATTTTTCTATCAATCATACCCTTTCAGCTTCTTAAACCTTCAAGGCTAGCAACACAATTTTGTAGTCGCATGTTTTCTGTTTACTGATCTTTGCACCCTTTCCCCAACAATAAGAGGATAACTAGAACTCATTCATGAATCTTGGCTGATTTCCATTGCTGGTTTGCAATAAGTTCAGTTGCATAAAGCAATATACTTAAGATACTTCGGATGAGCACAAAGCATGGCCAGCAGTGATCAGTCCTGTACTGAACTTCCTGGCCCCAGTTTGGTGAGGTAATCGACAGGAAAACTTTTCAGACACTTAAATATCCCTGATATAGCTGAAAGACCTGTTTTAAAATTGATCAAGAAAGAGTGGTTGGTCTTTGTTCCCAGTTTAATATCCCCAGTTTGCACTGTCTCTCTGTTCACATTTCCATCTCATACTTTCCCATCGGACATAATCTCACTGCCACCATTGGATCCATCTCATGGCCTCCCTTATTCACACCCCTTAAAAAAGAAAAGGTAAAAAACCCTTGGTAAGTCCATTGTTAATGGGTTCTCTTTTCTACATTTAGGGCCTGTTCTTTCCAAACCCGGTCTCAAACTCCTCATGTGATCATATCCATGGTGCCGCAGCATATTATCTTCTCTAACTAGTTACACTGAAGAAATGATTTCTATTGAATTTTGTTATTTTGGCAGCAGGGAGCCGAACCGCAGGTATCTGCTGCTGTAGATTTTAAAGCAATGCTTGAGGCTGCTCTACTCAGCTCTTACAAATTCTGTAAGCTTCAATTCTTTTTTGACTTGTTTGTACAACAGATTGAATACTTTTCTGGTACTACTTGTTATGAATTTTGAATTTGTTAATCTTAATTCTGATGATTATTGTCTTCCTTTGCGAAAATTGAACAGTTTTTTGTATTTGAATTTTTAGGGATTTCCAAAACTTTCAGTTTGCTTTATTAATGTTTAAACCTTGATTTCTCACATTTTTCTTGCAAACCCCAAGGGTTTGAAAGAAAAGGGCACCAGCTGTTTCATAATACACCACTAATAGTTCAAACTTATTCATTATCATCCCAAACAAAAGGCATCATCTCATATTGTTATGGCAAATATTTTCTTGAGTACCAGTGGTGACTGCTTTATTTTTATTATTTTTTACTCTAGTGACAGCTCTTAGTGTGATTTTATTTTATTTGGATATATAAATTTGTAGATCAAGGTGGTTTCTACTTTCTAGTTTCTACTATGCAGATGACGAGGGAAGCTCATCATTTCCAGAAACAGTTCATGGTTATAATAACCCTACTGAAGAGAGTCTTTTGGATGCGGTTAGTATGCTTCACCTATCAATAGCATCACATTAACATGATCATTTAGCTCGTGTTTTTGTTATGTCAGTAGCAACTGGTAACTGAAATTTCAAAAACCAAGTAAAGAAAAGGAAATGCTCGTGGGTTGCAATCTTTACCCTAATAGGGTAACAATGGAGTTGCATTTTATTCGTGATGGAGAAACCAATTTTCTTTTCATTTCAACTTTGAGTTTGGATTAACATTCCAAGTTTATTGCATTTTACTCGTTACATTTCACTGTTGAGAAGCAAGATTTTTTTTTTGTTTGGCAGCACCATGCTGCAACCACAGTACAGGAAACTGTTGAAGTTGTTACATCTCAACACCTCACTAGTCTGGCAGATACCACTGTACCTCAGATCCCTGGAATCCTTGATTCATTTCAAAGCTCAAATGTGGAAAAGCGTTATATTTCTGATGATTTAATCTCTGAAAGCCTTTTTGACAACGAAGAAGAGTCACCTCCATCAATCCATAAATTTCCTGATGTCCTATCTAGACATTCTTATGGTGAGACTTCAATAGTTATTCAAGAAAAAGGTGCCATGCATGATTCCCCTTCTGAAGAAGATGATCGCATGAGAACAAAGACAGCTGAATTTCCACACACAAGTTCCAGTGCTTCATTATCTTCATCCGATGGTGGCAGTGCGGTGGAGGCTACTGCATTCAATTTTTCTTCTGGTGGATTGGCTAGCCATTATTCAGGGGAAGGGAACTCTGCCTACACATATCCAATGAGTTCTCAAGATGAAGATGTGTTTGAAGGGCAGTCCCAACTCTTTGACAATCTACAAAGCCACCTTCACACAGATTCACTCGCCAGAAAAGTTTCTTTGGGCCCAAGTACAAAGGAGAACAACCCATCTCTTCCTGTGAAATTTGATGATTCTAGTGATGGTGATGATGATCTAGAACATACAGATAAGGAGCTTTAGCTGGCTCCACATTCAAAGGGCCCGAGCTCTGGGAACTCATTTGCTATTTCTACTGACAACGCTTCATCCAAGTCACAAGCCAACTGCAGAAAGTAAACAAGGACAAACTTCCTGCACTCTTTATTATGGTATCGGTTTCTCATGAAGGTGAACTTGTTTTCTCAAGACTTCAACACGGAGTAGCTGGAGTTATTTGAGTCCCTTTCTCAAGCTCTATTCAGAAAATTGTTAATGGTAGGCTGTTCAAGGGGGAAAAAAATGGTATCAGACAACTGAGATTCCACTCAAAATAATTTTGAAGGATTAGTGACCTGTTTGCTGGATCAAATTTCAATGGTTGAAGGAACACAAATGATTTTTCCCAATCACAAGATATGCAGAATATCATAGAGAAACACATGTATTTGCCTAATAAGATAGTGATGTGATTCCTTATGACCACCAATATTTGTAAAGATTATGAATTGCATTTTTACAATCATGCTGCTCTCTCACCGGAGGTGCTATTTCTGAATGCTTTGATTATTACATCTATAGGGCGGTTCGATTTTTCACCTAAACCGTGAACTGATATTTACGTAATTATTACATAATATATCATTTAATTTATATATGTTAGTGTTTCAATTATTATATTTTATAATAATTATTTCGTTTTCATGTCTTTGTTGGAATTTGAGCGTGAACGATGAAATCGTATTAAGGCGACAATTTAAGGAATGACAATTGGTCGATTCTAGTGGTGGTACAAAGTAGATAGTCACATCTAAACCTAATTCAAATAAACCTAGGTTCACCTAATTTAACCTAAGCCCAAACCCAAAATGCTAACTTAAAAATCCAAGCCCAACGCCTTTTGGAGAATCCAAGCCCAAGAAAATAGGAGAACTCTATTTAGCTCTCCCCAGTTTGGAGAAAGTTCTTCTCTCTTCTTCCACGTTCCTTCTCCCCTCATCTCTTTTCGAGCCACCACGCCAATCCACCCTGCTGGCAATCCTCGTTCGATAGGAGAACCGGCAGGGTGATCATCCAGCCATCACCACCTCCTCCTTATCCTCCACCACCATCTCCCTGTCCATCTCACTGTTTCGCGCAATACAACCACCACCTCGCGACAGAGCACAACCCCTGCTCCTCTCCTCTCTGTCCTCTCTTTGTCTCAGTCTCTATTCGTATACCGGCCGCCACCCAACGCCGGTCAACTCCTGACGCACATCCGCACACCCAAGCAGGACCTCCATCAACACTCCTGTTTCAGCTTTGGTTTCCCGCCTGCGCTCCCGCCTCCTCTCTGTTCAAATTGGGAGAGAAAGGTTTGGAAGTTATTGGCACCCCCGATTTCTCTCTGAGCAGCCACAGTGCATTTGCAGCATTTTCTCGGGATTCGTGTTCGTGCAGAGATGACTTCCACCTCCATTGATGCTGTGACCACCACCACCATGATCTTCTAGACCCCGCGCCAAGGCTAAGATGAAACCAATTGGGTTTCAAGAGTTTGTTCTAGTTTGACTTTTTATTTTATTATGTGCTTAACTGCAAAATACATTTAATTTCTGAGTATTAGTAAATTACTTTCACCGATTATATCGGATTTGATCTAGACTAGTCAGTAGTTAGAGTTTTCTTTACTAATATTTAAATCATTAGTTTTAATTGGTTAAGTTAGACTTGTGATTGAGTGTGCCGTAATAAGACACTCAATGCTAGGAGTCTATAATTTATGCTGAAGTTAATTGTAGCATTGGATTTTAAAACCGAATTGTTCTTAACGATCACATCATCGATGCAAGCAAGGGATTCTCATCCCTAAAGCTTCTCGCTTTAGAAAATAATAAGTTAGATTAAAATAACTTGAAAAACTAAATTGGTGGATTCAATGCCTTGGTTTCCCTTCTCATATTCTTAAAAACTTTTTATTTTGCTTTTTAATTTGATTTTTAGTTTAGATATTTTGATTGCTGTAACCCCATTTAAATTAGTTTAAGTCAATTATGAAATTTAATTGCAACCACAGTCCTTGTGGGATCGACCTGTACTTCCCCTTGTTTACCAGTTAGACACTGTGCACTTGCAGTTATTAAGACTAGGTTAGATTAACCTATTTATTTAGGTTAGTTAAATCTGCATCAAGTTTTTGGCGCCGTTGCCGGGGACTGTAGCGGTGTAATTGAATTTAAGAGTTTATTTTCACTAATTTGTAGTTTAGGTTAAAAAAAAAAAATTTAGGTCAGATATAGATTGCTTTTGCTTTTAGGATAGGCTTGATTTTATTTTTTAGTAATTTCTTTTAAGTCTTAGAAGTTTTGATACTTGTTTTTGTTTGTTTTTTTTTTTTTTGCAGGTTTAACAGGTAGGAAGCATATATTACAGGCTGCATAATATAAACAAAAAAAAAAAACAAAAAAAAAACACAGGGTTTGAATTGTTAACAGGTTGCTATCGCGTGAACACTCTCAGAAGTCGGCGAGCCGTCAGGTGGACGGTGCTTCTGATCGACGTCAACTTGACTTCTACTCGGCGTCGCAAGTAACCCAAGAGAGGTTCACGCCGGAGGTAACTTCTTCCCACCGCATCTGCACGCGGTTTCTGAGTAGATTACTGTATGTTTTGCTTGTTTTGTTTTTAGCTAGAATTGCATGCAAATTTGAATAGGTTGAGGATATTTCTGATGCTGTAAAATTCTGTGCTCTCTCCCGCGAATAGGTTAACCACCATCTATTTTAGGGTTAGGGACCTAAGCCCTCACTATTAAAATTTGTAGCAAGATAAATTAGGACAAGACGCTCATAAGACCCATTTTTTGAAACTTGAAAGTTTAAAGTAGTCAAGTGAAGGAACATATCCAATCTTGGAATAGTTTTGAAACTGACATTACACTTTAAGCTGAAGGTAGAAAAGGAGGTAAGAGCAATTAGATTTCAGGATATTTTTGATGCTGGGAAACTCCGTGCTCTCTCCCGCGGATAGACTAATTAAAATGGATTTCAGCCCTTGATTAGTAATAAACATAGGTAATAAAAAAGAGTGCTTGTAGGGATTACCAGACGTTATAGCCTCTACCTAGTAAATTAGTTTCTCACGAGATTAATTTGCTTCGTAGAAACCTTGACTTTTCGTGGGGCTATAACTATCAGTTGCGCAGTACCCGAAGGCAATCTGAATGATTGTATTGCTAGGTACTTATCTAGGGTCGTTTGCCATTCATATTGCCTGCGCATCATATAGGTCCTGATTAGGTTTTCCCATTTTTATTTTTTTTAGAGTTAGGTCATCTTCATGTAGACTTGCATAAAAAAAATGTAAATAAAAAAAAAATAAAAAAATTCTTGAGACCAAGGAAATGGCGGAGGATAAAGACTTTAAGGATTACTTCTCCCCTTCTACCTCGAAGCTCGAAACAGTTCTTATGATGATGACTCGGAAATTAGATGCACTTATAAATTTAACTCAACCCCTACCTCCCACTAATGTTTCATTTGAGGGTTGTGTTGCATGTTGGAGTCCTAGTCATTCTATAGCTGATTGTGATTTGCAATATGATTATCCTGAATATTTCGTTGAGCAAATCCATTCTTTTAACGCTAATTGGCGACCTAGTTATAATTCAAAGTCCAACTATTACAGCCCTGGTTTTGCCAATAATCAAAATCTCTCCTGGGTTCATAACTCACACCAAGGGGGACATAGTTTCTCTCAGGCTCCTCAATACCCTCATCATGTTATGCCTCAATTTAACCAAGCTCCTCCATCCAACACATCAAGCTTAGAGGAAACGATTAACCGTTTTATGCAGCGCACAGAACGA
The DNA here is from genome assembly GCA_963556465.1 of Berberis vulgaris. Classification (NCBI taxonomy): domain Eukaryota; kingdom Viridiplantae; phylum Streptophyta; class Magnoliopsida; order Ranunculales; family Berberidaceae; genus Berberis; species Berberis vulgaris. Next base: position 70,691,318 of record OY747135.1, read on the forward strand.
CTGCTTGAACATGATTCTCAAGCTATGTTAGAGTCAAAAGCTATGATTCAACACCAATCCCAAGCCATCAATAGACTTGAGATAGTTGTGGATCATATTACTGAGGCATTATGTGAAAGTGAGTTAGGAAGAGTTCCTAGTCACTCTGTTCAAAATTCAGAGGGTCCATTCATAACTAGTAGCACATCGGAACCCGAGTCAGATGATGTTTTTGAGGATAATGTGATCGAAACTACTTTGCTTCATGACCCATTCCCTTCCCCACATTTTCATAATGACCCACTCGACATATGTTTTCTTAGTGACTCTTGCATGAAGTCTAATTCTCAATGTTATTTGGAGTCAAGCATCGACTATTTTCACAATACGAATGACCCCATAGTTCAAGAAATAGTCAAGTCGTTACCGGAGGACGCATCTAATGAGAGACTACATGCCATAGGTAGTGCTAATTCTAGGTTTGGGGGTGTTGTTGCGTTGTCTAACTCATCATCTTGGTGTAGTGCATTTAGTTATGATGAACCTGTACCACCCGATATATCTATAGAAATACCTCTTTCCATCCCTTTCATATTAACTGATGCTACCTATGTTGGTCCATTGTTTGTAAGAGATGATTTCAATTTTCACCATCCTGATGTGGAAATTATCCAATCTTCTGATTTGGAACCAGACTTAGGATGTTCCATTTTAGGAGTAAGGGAGGATCCTTTGTTGTATATCACTACTTGCGACCCATTCATGTTTAAGATCCCTACTGACTTGCAAGGAATGCGAGCTTCTTTACAATTTCTAGATGATTTTAGATGGTGTCCTTGCAACTTTTGGGATGTGCTAGTATATCTTGTGTCGCATGTGGTTGCTATTTTTGAGTGGACTGATCCTCAACTTTTCAGGTTGTTGGTATACGATTCCTTAACCCTTTTGAGGAGAATGTTCCCTATGTTCTTCCTCGCCACTTCATGATATATCATTCATGAGGGAGAATACATGTCGGGCTGACGACGTTAAACCAAGCGCTCCTAGGAGGCAACCTAGCTTCAATTGTGTCATTATGGTTAGTCTGGATTGATTTTCGAGTTCTTTCTAGTTGCATTCACTCATACTCATTGGCTCCGTAACAATTTTGACTTACAACTGATACATGTAATTTTTTTTATTTTCATTTGCGTCCTGTATTGTTTTTATCAATTTATCATGATGAATGCCAATCCTCGCTCGATAAAAGAACCAGCAGGGTGATCATCCCGCCATCACCACCTCCTCCTCGTCCTCCACCATCAGCCGCCACCGTCCAACAACCACAGCCTCCACCACCATTTCCCTGTCCATCTCACTGTTTCGCGCAATGCAACCACCGCCGCAGCCCTGTTCCACCACCTCGCGACAGAGCACAGCCCATGCTCCTCTCCTCTCTGTCATCTCTTCGTATACCGGCCGCCACCCAACGCCGGTCAGCTCTAGACGCACACCCGCAAGCCCAAGCAGGACCTCCATCAGCGCTCTTGTTTCGGCTCTGGTTTCCCGCTTGCGCTCCCGCCTCCTCTTTGTTCAAATCGGGAGAGAAAGGTTTGGCAGTTATTGGCAATCCCGATTTCTCTCTGAGCAGCCACAATGCATTTGCAGCATTTTCTCGGGATTCATGTTCGTGCAGAGATGACTTCCACCTCCATTGATGCTGTGACCACCACCACCATGATCTTCTAGACCCCGCGCCAAGGCTAAGATGAAACCAATTGGGTTTCAAGAGTTTGTTCTAGTTTGACTTTTTATTTTATTATGTGCTTAACTGCAAAATACATTTAATTTTTGAGTATTAGTAAATTACTTTTACCGATTATATCGGATTTGATCTAGATTAGTCAGTAGTTAGAGTTTTCTTTACTAATATTTAAAGCATTAGTTTTAATTGGTTAAGTTAGATTTGTGATTGAGTGTGCCTTAATAAGACACTCAATGCTAGGAGTTGAAACTTAATAAATTAGACTTGTGATTGAGTGTGCCGTAATAAGACACTCAATGCTAGAAGTCTATAATTTATGCTGAAGTTAATTGTAGCATTGAATTTTAAAACTGAATTGTTCTTAACGATCACATCATCGATGCAAGCAAGAGATTCTCATCCCTAAAACTTCTCGCTTTTGAAAATAATAAGTTAGATTAAAATAACTTGAAAAACTGAATTGGTGGATTCAATGCCTTGGTTTCCCTTCTCATATTCTTAAAAACTTTTTATTTTGCTTTTTAACCATGGGTTGTCTACAAATCTAGGTGTGTCTCATGCGGAGAGTTTCTCATCCACCCAAGACCACGTAGGCGCTCCTCCAGGTTTCGAGATCCCAAGCATCGATAATTTTGGGTTTCTACTCACTAGCGATCGGACTTCAGGCAAGTCTCCAATTCTTGTTTCTAGGGTTAATGACAGTGCGGAGCCTGCTGTCTCTGACTGTCATTCGACTCAGGAAGAAGCATCAGATCGTTCGGCTTTCAAAGAAATTGGCTTGACAGTGGGAGTGGACCTCATTCAGGATGAAAACAGGGCTTTAGATATGGTTCAAGCTGCAGCGCAGAGTACAATATCTGCCGCAGCAATGGACAGATGCAACAACCGCGGGTTTGAAGGTTTTACATGAACCTCAAAATTCTTTCTTGGAACTGTAGGGGGCTCGGAAATACTGAGCGTCAAAGGGGTTGTCGTAGATTAATTTCAGAAAATCGTCCAGACCTTGTTTTCATTCAGGAAACGAAATTGGAGAGATGCTCTAGAGAATTTATCAGAAAATTGTGGGGTGATAGTTCCTTTGATTGGGCTATGGTGGAATCCATTGGCAGGTCGGGCGGAATTTTAGCTATTTGGGACGCTGATCTTTTGCAGATGAGGGAAGTGTTGAAAGGGGTTTTTTCTCTTTCTATTCAATTTCAAATGATCTCGGATAACTCGATTTGGTCAGGGACTAACATTTATGGCCCATGTGATCCCTCCATTAGAGACCACTTCTGGGAAGAACTATATGACATTGCTGGTTGGGTGCAATCGCCATGGGTGTTAGCAGGTGACTTCAATGTTGTCCGTCATATGAATGAAAAAAAAGGATGCATGAGGAGGTCCACGAGCATGCATAAATTCAATCAATTCATCAATGAGGTGGAACTCGCTGATTTCAGTCTAAAAGGGGGGAAATTCACATGGTCAAATCGAAGAGATCTCCCTATCCTTTGTCGACTTGATCGATTTCTTGCCTCGGTGGATTGGATTGACAAATTTGGTGATAAAGTTGAATGGCTCAAGGGTGCAGCAGGCTCTGACCATCACGCGATTTTGCTTGCCAACTCCTCTGTTGGTGGTGGCACTCGCCTTTTCTCATTTGATAACGATTGGTTTGATCACCCTACCCTGGAAGAGGAGATGAAAGCATGGTGGAACAAATCAGTAGTCTCAGGCCACCCTGGCTACTGTTTATGGTGGAAGCTTAAGGCTCTCAGATGCAATCTCAAAAGTTGGAGGACCCAAGTTTGGGGTAAGACAAATTTATGTATTAAAAATATCTCTGCTTTAATTGCTAATATTGATGCTGAAGAAGAGATCAGGGACCTGACTGTTGAGGAGAGATCTTGTAGAATGCAGCTACAACAAGAGTGGGCAAAATTAACCAAAAGAGATGAGGAGTTTTGGAGGATCAGATCAGGAGTCAATTGGGTTCGTCATATGGATCAGGGGACCAAATTCTTTCATACCTTGGCTAACAGACGTAGACTGTTTAACTCCATTGAAGCTCTTAGCATTGGTCAAGAGTTGGTGGTGGATGAAGGCAGTATTAGAGACACCTTGATTTCTCACTTCAAGGAGTTGTTCCATGAAAAGGAGGAGTGGCGACCTTTCTTCTCGGGGATTACCTTCAAGTCTATTTCTCAGTCTTCGGCTACTGCCTTGGTAGATAATTTTTCGGAGATGGAAATTAGAGCGGCTATGGAAGATCTTAAATCTGAAGTTTCCCCAGGTCTTGATGGTTTCTCTATGCTGTTCTATTTGAAGATGTGGGAATTAATTAAAAATGATTTTCTGAAAGTTGTTGCAGATTTTAATTCGAGAAATTTTCTTGATTGGCGGTTGAACACCACTATCATCTCGCTCATTCCTAAATGTGCGGGAATGCGGACAGTAACAGATTTCAGACCAATCAGTATTTTGAATGGGGCCTATAAGATCATTGCCAAGGTGCTGGCTAACAGATTAAAAATACTTCTTCCTTCAGTCATTTCTCCTTTTCAAAGTGCAGCAGTCAGTGGAAGACAGGTCGTTGATAGCCCTTTGATTGCCAATGAACTTATTGATTCTCGAAAAAGGCAAGGTGTTCCGGGTCTTGTTATCAAATTAGACTTCTCCAAAGCCTTTGACAATGTTTCTTGGAGATACTTGGATTTGGTCATGGCTCGCATGGGGTTTGACTCCAAATGGATTCTCTGGATTCACACTTGCAGATCGACAGCAAATTTCTCTCTGAAAATAAATGGTCAGCTGCACGGCTTTTTCAATAGCTCTAAAGGCCTGCGACAAGGCGATCCCCTGTCTCCTCTTCTTTTTACTATAGCAGCAGAGGGTTTAACTCAAATGATTCTTAAAGCGGTCGATGCTGGCCTAGTGAGAGGGTTTGCTGTCGCGGAGGGTAGTCCTCCTGTTTCTATCCTCCAGTATGCGGATGATACTATCCTCTTTTGTGATGCTTCCGCTTCTCAGGTTCTTGCTCTAAAAAGAATTTTGCTTTGGTTTGAAGTTATTTCAGGGCTGAAAATCAACTTTCACAAATCAAGGGTGTTGCCTATTGGAGATGTGCCTCATCTGCACCAGTTGGCGGGTTTATTGGGTTGTTCTGCTGGTCATCTTCCAGTAAAGTACTTGGGCATGCCTTTGGGGGCTAGTTTCAAATGTAAAGCTGTGTGGGATGAGACGATCGAAAGGATGGAATCGAAATTAGCGTCTTGGAAACGCAAATTTCTCTCTAAAGCGGGCAGGCTAGCTCTTGTTCAATCCACATTAGCTTCTATTCCAGTCTTCATTATGTCTCTTATCAAGGTTCCTTGTTCAATAGCAGCAAAGATGGAACGGATCATGCGCGATTTTCTTTGGGGTTCAACTCATAACGCCAGAAAGATGCATTTAGTGGGCTGGGAGAAAATTTGTTGCCCTAAATCTCGAGGTGGTTTAGGCATTCGTAAGGTGCCCACTTTCAATATTGCATTACTTTCTAAGTGGCTTTGGCGTTTTGCAGAAGAGAATGATAATTTATGGAGATCTCTAATTATGGACAAATACGGGCACAATAGATGGGTTTGGGAAAAGAGAACTAAGTACACTTCCTATGGAGTTTGTTTGTGGAAGTCCATCTCCAGGTGCGCAAGTGGCTTCTACCCTCACACCTCTCTCCAATGTGGCAATGGTGATCTCATCTCTTTCTGGCATGATGTTTGGTGTAGTAACCAATCTTTAAAGGAACTGTTTCCAATGTTGTTTATCATTAACAACAATCAATACGGGAATGTGTGCAGTTTTTGGTCTAACGGTAACTCTTGGGATATTTTCTTCCGCAGACCCCTTAATACTGGGGAACTAGAAGAGTTCACTAATCTAATGCATCTGTTGGATAGCCAAAGGCCCTCAGAGGGACCTGATAGTTTGGTGTGGAAGGGTAAAGGTGTGGGCTTCTCGGTGAAAGAATTTTCGGATATGTTGGCTGTATCTCATTATGAGACCCACTCTAACCCCTTCATTTTCTCCCACAAAAATCTGGTTTGGGTGAAAAACATTTTTCCTCGGATTAATTTCTTTAGTTGGTCAGTTTTGCATGAGAAGATCCTGACTAAAGATAGGTTAAGGAAAATAGGAATCCACACTGGGAGTCTTTGTGTGCTTTGCAACGAATCTGACGAGACTCTGGACCATTTGATGCTTCACTGCAGTTTCTCCAAATCTATTTGGACCAGTTTCTTGGTGGAATTCGGTTTGAGTTTGATGTTTCAAGGCTCCATTTTGGATTGGCTAAGCTGGTGGTCTCAAACTAATCCTTCCCGTCGGGGGGAGTGGTTATGGCGTAGGGTACCTCACGTACTCATGTGGTGCGTGTGGAAAGAAAGAAATAAAAGAGTATTTGAAGGGCTAAACAGATCAGAGCACTCTATCTTTATCGAGATTAGAGAATTGTTGTGGAGAATGGGGACGGCTTGTAATCTATTTAGGGATTTGGGTTTTGACAGTTTCATAGTGTCTTGGCATTCCTTGATTTAGGAATGTTTCTCGTTGTAATTTGTTCCTCTTTCTTGCATTAATAAAAATCTTCTTGTTTGAACAAAAAAAAAAAAAAAAAAAACCTTATCGTGTTGTTTAAAAGAGGTTAAAAGAGAGAAAATGCAGTAATGATCAGTGATTAGCGATTGCTGCAAATGCAATGGTGTTGGATGTAGTTTTGGGTGAAATGGTGATCAGAGAGAGATAGGAGAAGAATGAGAGCGAAAGTAAGTAAGTTGTCATTTTCATTTGTGTTTGTATTTGTTTGAAAATTTGCTTTTGGAATAAGAAGCATTGATAGTTGTGCAAAATAGAATAGAGAGAAGTGTGAGTGAGTGATTGACGGTGAAAGAGATATGAGTGAATTTCTAGATTTGCGCATATTTCAACTGCTGCACCAACAATTTAAATGTTGGACACCATTTTAATAATTATGATGTCGTGATTTTCTTTCATATTATATACTTTGTTCAATAATTAGCACATACTATTTAACAATGCATTTTAATAATTTTATAATATTAAATATTTTAAAAATTATTATCAAATTAATTAATAATTATTAATTTGCCGCCCTTTGATCAAAATCTTGGCTTCGCCCTTGCATGGGTAAGATATACTATATATTCTGTTCACAAATGGTGTAGTAGCATTATAACCTGATCCATGGCTTAATTGTAACATTTCGTGTTCATGAAATAAGATTTTGGTTAGGTTACCTTAACGGTTAACACAACATGATTACTAAAAAATCATATTGAGTAGAATATAATTTTAACCTAACTTGGACATGACTCTGGTCCCTTGTGCCACAATTCGTCATATCTAATCAACTTGAATGTTTGCATAGTGCAAGGTTGCCCTTCTAGAACCATACACTGAAATTTGGTTTAGAATACATTTTTTTTAAAAGTTAAGCATGGGGTGTATATTGGCTCCCCAGACCACTGAAACAAGCCGATTCAATTACATTCGATTATATTTTCTACCTTTAGCATCTTCAAATACGATTTTCTTTTGATCCTCCGCAAATGAGCTCGGAGTTATCTCCAAAAACTCAGCACTAGGCATGAGCTTAGCAAGCTTATCAGCAGTTTGGTTTGTCTCTCTGAAGACATGCATAATCTTGTGCTCCTGAAATTGCTGCAGCTCCTCCTTAATCCACCTAGTGATATGTCTGGCCTCCCATGGTGGTGCTTTGTTTGTTGTTAAGTATCTATGAGTATTCCTTGAGTCCATGCAGAAAACCAGCTTCTGAAAAAGCATACTTCTTTGCTAGCTTCATGCCTAGCTCCAGACCTTGTAGCTCATGAAGGATCATTGTATTACCTTCTTTCGAGCATGCTGTTGCTGCCATTACTTGACCCTCATGATCTCTTATTATTGCACTATAGCCACCCCTCATTCCTTGCACAGAACCATCAGAATGTATTGTATACTACTGTTGTCTTGGCCTAAACCAAGAGTATTGCATAACCCGTTCACTAACATACATTACTAGAGCTCTCCATCTGTCACAGAAGCTGCGATTGTAAGCATTGTCCACCACTTTCAGCTCTAATACTGCAATTCTCAGGCGCACATCCTTGACTATGTGTGGAATCAGATCCATCGCTACTGTCCGTTTAGATTCAAATGTTGTTTTGTTACGCTCCTGCCATAGGTGACACACTGTGTCGTTGAAAGCCAACTTCTTAATTATGGTACATGGTGAGCTGCCAGTGACATGTTGGGTACACCATTGCACTTCCTGATCTCAGCTCAGTGGTTGGTGGTCGTATCCCATATAAAACATGTAGGAGTAGGACCACACTAGCTTCAAATACCAGCAGGAGAAGAAGAGATGGTTTTCATTCTCAGGCTCTGTATTGCGCAGGCAGCACACTGAGATCTCCACCTTCTTCCATTTCATTAACTTGTCCTGCGTTTTCAGTGCTCTATTTATTGCCAACCAGGTGATAAAACTCTGTCTTGGAATTCGGCCTTTGAAATACATTGCTAACAATATAAACCAATTAGCCATATCATCCATTGTAAGAATCCGTTAACACCAAAATGCATAATATACATGAGATTTCCGCTGAAGAATGTAAAAAGTATACACACATGCCAATTTGAGAAATCCGGTAAAACCTCAAAAAAACTTCCTAAGACTTTTTTCTTCATATATATTCATATGAATGACATTTAATTGGATGCAATAACTTGTAAAACTCATTCTTGGATACATTGATATGAATGACATTTATTGGATACAATAAGGTGTATTATAAAATCTATATATTGAGATGACAATGGATTTATAGCTTGTGTAATATAAGTTGAGCTCCATGTTGGGGTTGAAGAGTGAGAATAGCGTAAGGAGCATGTACATAAGTGGATGATAGCTCGAAAGAGAAATGTTGCAGAATCATAGCCATTGCCATCTTTGCTTCTATCAATGCGAAGGTCTGCCCAATGCATATCCTTGGACCCCAACCAAATGGGAAGAAGGAGACACGATCTTTTGTGGCCTTAGAAACACCTTCTGAGAACCTTGCTGGATTGAACTCTTGAGCATCATCACCCCAAAGCTCATTATCGTGATGAATCAGAAGATATGGTAGTGCAATTTGTACCCCGGCAGGAAGAGATACTTCTCCTAGTTTCATTGGCTTGTAAGTAGCCCTTACATTGAGAAAAACTGGCGGGTACAATCGGAGTACCTCATACAGAATCATTGTTACCTGCAACGAAGGTTGTGAGAATTAATAAAAAACAACTTTTGTACTTGAAGAATACTAAATATAGAGAGAAAATTACAATTTTTAGATGGTTGAGCCCATCAAAATCTGGTTTTAGTTTCCCAAAGACATGAAAGACCTCTTCCCTGGCTCGGGCTTGCCAGTCAGGATGCATGCTCAACACAATCATTGTCCACACTAACCACGTTGAACTAGTTTCTTGTCCAGCCAAGTAGAATAACTTGCACTCCTCAATAACATCATCAGTACTCATTCCGAGATTATTAGACTTTTCGTTTTCTTGAATTTCTCTAGAATTTGATTCCATTAGCAAGCCTACAATTTATCTCCACCTTCTTCCATTTCATTAACTTGTCCTGCGTTTTTAGTGCTCTATTTATTGCCAACCAGGTGATAAAACTATGTCTTGGAATTCGGCCTTTGAACTACATTGCTAACAATATAAACCAATTAGCCATATCATCCACTGAATTTGCATTTTCTAAAACGATAGACAAGAATATTTGGTTGTTTGTGAAACTTTTTTTTTTTTTTTTTTTTTTGAAAAGTAAGCAGGGTTTTTATAGGATTCCAGAACCCACTAAAGATGCCGCAAGCTGGGTTTGAACCCATGACCTAGTGGTACCATCTGCCAAGCTCTAACCATTGAGTTGTCATGCCATTGGCAAAAAAAAAAAAAAAAAAAAAAAAAAAAAAAAAAAACTTGCAAGTCTTATATGTAGCTTAACAACTGTTTTTTGGCTAACTACAGTTTAAGTAGCGCTCTGCATCAATTGGGAGCTTAAACAGCATTAAAAACATCAGTATGACAAAACTAGTTGACAACATAGCATCTATAAAACACCCATCAGATTAAGAATTTTACTAATTGAGTATTCACATTTACTAGCCCAACCATTCATAGTAACAAACTATTTGACCTCCCCTGTTTCACAATCTCCACAAGAGTAATATGATAGAATGATTTTTTACATAAATTGATAAAAATAAAATGGAATCAAAGGGAAAGCAATGTCATTCTGAAGATTTCAAATGCACACACATTCCAGTAGTAAGATGGATAAACCAATAAACCACACTAATTGCTAGACAGTGTACAACAATTGTAAGAATCTGTTAACACCAAAATGCATTACATACATGAGATTTTCGCTGAAGAATGTGAAAAGTATACACAGATGCCATTTTGAGAAATACGGTAAAACCTCAAAAAAATTTCCCAAGTCTTTTTTTCTTCATATATATTCATATGAATGACATTTATTATTGGATGCAATAAGTTGTAAAACATATTCTTGGATACATTGATATGAATAACATTTATTGGATACAATAAGGTGTATTATAAAATCTATATATTGAGACGACAATGGATTTATAGCTTGTGTAATATAAGTTGAGCTCCATGTTGGGGTTGAAGAGTGACAACAGTGTAAGGAGCATGTACATAAGTGGATGATAGCTCGAAAGAGAAATGTTGCAGAATCATAGCCATTGCCATCTTTGCTTCTATCAATGCGAAGGTCTGCCCAATGCATATCCTTGGACCCCAACCAAATGGGAAGAAGGAGACATGATCTTTTGTGGCCTTAGAAACACCTTCTGAGAACCTTGCTGGATTGAACTCTTGAGCATCATCACCCCAAAGCTCACGATCGTGATGAATGAGAAGAGTTGGTAGTGCAATTTGTACCCCGGCAGGAAGAGATACTTCTCCTAGTTTCATGGGCTTGTAAGTAGCCCTTACATTGAGAACAACTGGCGGGTACAATCGGAGTACCTCATACAGTATCATTGTTACCTGCAATGAAGGTTGTGCGAATTAATAAAAAAAAACTTTTGTACTTGAAGAATACTAAATATAGAGAGAAAATTACAATTTTTAGATGGTTGAGCCCATCAAAATCTGGTTTTAGTTTCCCAAAGACATGCAAGACCTCTTCCCTGGCTCGGGCTTGCCAGTCAGGATGCATGCTCAACACAATCATGGTCCACACTAACCACGTTGTAGTAGTTTCTTGTCCAGCGAAGTAGAATAACTTGCACTCCTCAATAACATCATCAGTACTCATTCCGAGATTATTAGACTTTTCGTTTTCTTGAATTTCTCTAGAATTTGATTCCATTAGCAAGCCTAGTAAGTCATCCTTGTTTGCTTCTCCCATTTTCATAGCTTTTTCTCTCTTCTCTATTATCTTCCTTAATCCTTGCTGCACTTCCCTATAGATTTCGTTCATCCTGCGGTTTGTTTTTGTGGGTACAAACCTGCATATAAAACATTGCACTAGTTTTACACTTATACTGTTTTCCCTATAGATTTTGTTCATCACGAGGTTCATTTCATTCAACAACATTTTCTTAGATTGGTTCATTTCCAACCAATCACAAACTCTATACATCTTTTAGCCAGATAATCAACAGTATCCAATTTCACTCAGTGTGATGGAAATCCAATAAAAAGGCAACACCAGATAAGGTGAAAATAGTTGTCAATAAAACATTCATGAGAGTCGCATAAATTCTTATGGGATCCCATTCTTATTCTCTTCTTCCACATTAATTGTTTCGATAGCTCACTTTGTGTATGAAATAACAAAACTTATTCATATTGTTAAAAACTTATTTTCTCTTGAAATAGGCAAAGTCCAAAAACATATATAACTTAACATACCTGAAACCTGGGAAGTATATGGTCACAGACTGAAAAGACTTCATAAGATGGTTAGCTTGTTCTTGTTGGAGTTCGAATATACGTTTCCCTTCTTTGTAGCTGCTACCAAATGCCGTTCGAGAAATGACTTCTGCAGTTAAGTTTTGTAACTGAGGCCACACATCCAACTCACCTGACTCGCCTGGAATCAACTTTTGCCATTTGCTTACCATCTCACTACAACTAGTATACATTGCCGGTATCATCATCTATAGCCAAAGAAACACATAAAAGTAACATGAATAAAAAAATGGCCGAAGAAAGAAAGAATAGAAAAAATAAAAAGAGAGAACAACCTTCAACTTCTCCATATGAAAGGCAGGATTAATAATTCTTCTGTGTTTAGCCCATTTTTCGCCTTCATGGTTTACAAGCCCGCCTTCTACTAGCAGCTTGCCTAATGATGTTGTTTTTATCTTACCAAAGTGACCAAACTTGTTTGTAAGAACCTCCCTTACAAGATCTGGGTCCATAATCTGCACTCTTGGAGTAGGTCCATACCAAGTGAAAGATATCTTACCTGCAGTTTTCAATTAACCTGGAATTCATACAATCAACTAACAAAAATGTGGTAACCTAAATAGAATGGGTTGAAATGCAATATTTACCGTATTGAGGAACGGTTTGATCAATGAAAGGGATGACACGAGGAACGATACAGTGCGAGAGTTCCATAGGTTTGGATCTTGCTTCTATGGTTGCACTTGCAATCTCTTTGAGGTTCCCATATAACAACCTATAAGGAGGACCCCTTATGCCTTGCTGCCTTAGGTACCTTTGGAGCTTCATGGGATTCCACCATACCCATAAGAAAGCTTTCCATGCCAAAGCGGATATCACTAATAGGATACAAGTTAAAAGCACCAGCACCACATATCCTACCATTTTTATCAACTTTTGATAAACCACTTCCAACACTCAAATTAGTGTTTACACTCTACTAACTGATTACAGTCACAAGCTATATGGTAACATTATATCCTTGCTTCCCAAGGGATGCTTTGAAAGAAATGTTGAAGAACACTCGTTGACTATGGAAATAAACATCAACAACATAAGCTACTTTTTTTCAATTTGACAAGCACCAACCACGAGCCCTTCTAGAGAGAGATCGAGGTGGGGGTGAGGGCCAGCCCAATACCATCCATCATCCTAGAGATTAAGCCACTTCCACATCTCTAGGATTATGGATGATATTAGGTTGGCCTGGCGCGGGCCTGGCTGTGCGGCCTGGCTCTCTAGATTTTTTTACCACATAAACTACTTTGTCAATGCTTTGAAAGAAATGTTGAAGAGCACGCACTTGTTGACCATGGAAATAAACATAAACCACATATTTTTCAATTTGATAAGCACCAACCACATAAGCTACTTTGTCAATTTGACAATAGGGAATCAATTGCAATACCATACTATTTATGGTGATACAATTATTGTATCTATTTATTTGTGAAACTATTTGGTGAATTGCACAACAGTGATATTTTTTTGGGGTTGTTACAAATATATCAATTTAGTGTAAGCTATTGAACTTTTTCATTTGAATTTACAATAAAAACACAAATGTAAGCCTAGAAGCCCACAAATTATTCTATTGAACAATGACCCAAAGAGAGAACAGCAAGGAATAACTTTCGTAGAGACAATCTAGGTTACTTCAAATGATAAACATAGATCCCTTTGTTGGTGCAATTAACTGGATGAAGGACTTAGGTGGCAGTTGGTGTTTGTTCTGACCAGAACTTTGTTTTTGCATAATAAGTGGTCCACTTTGACCAAGTGTTTGTTTTTACTTTTAATCAGAACCAAACGTTTTTTTTTATAGGTTTTGAATTAGAAACAATTTAGTACACTAAAGGGTTAGTGATTACTGCCATTGAGTAAATGAAATGCAAAAACAAAAAAACAAAAATCCTTGGTGGAGATTGCAATTAATTAGAAATGGTAGTATAAATATTTCAATCTTCTTTGACAAACAGTGCCTTGTTGGAAAAGAATTGAGGAAGTGGGTTAAGGGCTAAGTATTCAACTTATACATATCTATAGGAAACAAGGATATAGTATTGCTGACAAATTTTTTTATTTTTATTTGATAAAGCTTACTGTATATTACAAAACATTATGACTTGTTGCAACAGTTATAGCCAAATCATGGGTCTCAGTATTGAGGTCTCGGCCCACATAGTTATAAAACCAACAAGGAAACAACAAAAAAATGCGGCTAATATTTGTAATAATAGGATTCCTAGACCAGTTTTATAATCATGATTAGTGTCGTCTACATGAATGAGATTGATGATGTTTGCCAATCACTAGCAGGATACTGTCTTCCAGTCTTGTGCTAGAATCAGAAGTGTTGCCTCTGCTGCATAACACTTCGCCATTGTACTATCGAGGATCTTGCCCGAAGTAGGGCATGCTACTGTCGCAATAACTCGCCTATGTTGGTTGATAGTAAAAACACCAAGGGACTCCTATTTAGAAGATTAAAAAAAATTGGCGTCAAAACTGATAATAAACATTTTTGGTTCCAAGGTAAGAGGGATGGGGCGAAGCAGATTGGATCTAAAGTTGATTTTATGGTGTCTAGCTGACTGGTTCGGGCGTGGATCATGGCAATACAGACTGTACTCATCTCGGAGTGGAGGCCCTATAGAAAGTTTTGGTTTGTAGTTTTAATATGGTTCCCTAGGATATGTTGTAGTTGTTTCCAAGATCTGAGGGATTGAGTCGATGTTCATACCAGTCTCTTCAATTCGAGTGGCCATTGGGGGGGGGGGATTTTGGAGTGGTAAACAACTGTTTGTGCCAGGGTTTGCTGACAAACTTACTTCCATGTAAATCTCTTCTAGCACCTTTGGCTCTTTTAGTGAGCCTCTTTAATTGATTATGGGGTGGTTAAGGATGGATAATTTGGCCCACAATGATGAAGGGACAAAGTAGACACTAACAATAATGTGCCATCAAGAAAAACTGTTAGTGGAGGTTTATTTGTTATAGAAATAGACATTCAGAATTCAATAGAAATGATGTCATGAGCAGAATGTAACAAAAAAACAAACGAAGAACTAATTAAATTGGAAAGGTAATTAATAGAAACTTGCTTTTGTGAATGAAGTGTATTTTCTAATGCGAAGACAAAATGTAGAACCACTAGCATATTATCCGTGTCGTTGGCACTTCAAATCACTTTTTTTTGCTGCTAATTATCAAGCACTGGATACCCTCACCACCATCCCTATCATTGCCCACAATCAATTCAATAAAAAAAAAAAACTCATATTTTAGAACGTAAAACGATTTTTCTTTCGTGCAAGCCAATTTTTATGGTAAAGATACTAATTTTTGTAAATTCAAATTCGGTTAAAACTAGAATCGATTGAATATTCGGGGGCTTTGTTTGAATGTTCATTAAAATATTCGTCTGTTTCTTTAAAAAAATATTATACTTAGGAATGAAAATATTAAAAATACTTATATGTTTTTGATGCAGTCGTTTTCCACTCACTGCTTTGACTTAGTCCTGCTGACCTGTACAAGTAACGCACATGAGCCACAGACCACCATTGTGGTGCCCGATAACACTCAGATGCTAAAGTTAGACAAGGATCCGAGGAAGGCGTAATGTTGTAAACAAGGAATTTGTTGCGTACCTTAGCTTACCAACCTCATGTCTTATTTTATAGTGCAAGGAGTCCTAGTTTTACCAGGCCATCGAAGGCGTAGTTTAATAAGGAGATCTTCATGGAGATCCTTCTCTAATTAGGAGTCCCGCTGTAGGAGGAAAGTTCCATGTTAGCCTTGTGCTCCTAGATACGCGAGAAATAGTTCTCAATATGATAGCAATCCTTAGAAGGGAGATTCCTTGTGTGGAATGTACTCTAGTATTTGCTTCTTAGTTGGAAGCAAAGAGCTGTTGTAGTTGCCCGTCCGAAGCTGATCCTCGAGATACTTGCCTTAGTAGGACTTATGGGTATTGAGGATAGTTGTGAAACATGTGGGCCTAGCATGCTATAAGAGTTCGGGTCCATTTGGCGGACTGAATTGGGCGGGCTTAGAACCGCTTAGGCCGGTTCAGTATTGGGCTGATGCTGAAGCCCTTAGTTCCTCGAGATCATATTGACACGTGTACAGCTAAGGGTTTGACCCTTTTTATGTATCATCAACTACTCCCCCCGAGTTAGTGAGTCATCAAATCAATTCGCTAAGTCATCTTTTAAAGGGATGCGCCACTCATGATGATTGAGTCTGAATCGTTGCTTGAGCCACGCGTTGCATTAATTGAACGTGCGTTGGTCCCGCGGAAAAGATGCGGGAACCAAATCCCTATTTTAGTCATCCGTAGTGCAAAGTTTGACTCTTCTACTTTCATTGCTTCTGAAGCTATTGCTCTATTCAACCTCTGTTTAGAAATGATTATTCATATTTTTCATGGCTCAACAAAGCCTTCTTAATGACGCAACCTTGGCCAAGGGCCTGGAGTTTTTCGCAGGCAGGTTGCTGTCCGAGGCTGGCCTTGCAAAAATCCGTACGAAGTTTGGGGTCTCTGAGGATTTGCCGTTGTATGTCCTAACAGGTGACCAAACGCCAATGTCGCCTCCGGCCGGTTTCATCAGCTTGCATCGTGGGATGCTTCAAACTGGAGTGTATTTTCCGGTTCTGGATGTGATTTGGAAGTTCTTGAATTTTCTGGGGATTCCTCCGGCCCAGTTGGGGCCTAATGGATATAGGATCATCCTTCTGATTCTGATCAGTGCTAAGGAGGCCGACGTTAGTGTGATTCCGTGAGTAATTCAATTGCCGACTTCTCCCCGACTGAAGGGTAACGTTTCTGTAAGATGATGTCGCTGGCTTTTTTTGTTAATCTGCCCGATGATTTCAAGTTCTGGCAGGAGTATTGCTTCTTGGCCTCTGCGGATTCAAAGTATTTTCGATGCAAGGGTCATCCGCTTGAGCAAGAGTTCTGGTCGCTTCGTAAGTTCAACCCTTTCCCGAGACTTTGATATGTTTGATCGCGGGCTGACTAATCATTGCTTGTGTTGCTTCGCAGGAAGGTTTCCCACTATTCCTCTTACCTTAGAGGAGCAAAACACCATTGAGACGTTCTGCAGCTTGCCAAAGAGGAACATGGTCGATGTCATAAGAGTTTCCAACTTCATCCATAGTGGGCTGTGGGACAACTGGCACGTTGCCCCCACTTTGTACTGAGTATCGCGGATTAATTTGGAAGATGGGACCCTTTCAAAGAAGATAAGGCTGCTGGGGCCAAAGTTCTCATTCTATCTAACGTGGAGTAGCCGTCTGAAACGCTTGCATCTTTTGTGAGGAAGAGGCCTCGTGTTAGAACTGGGTTGCCTTCACCACGACCCACTCTAGTGAGAGAAGAACGCGAGTCTGCTATGCCTGTTGGGGCGGAGACTGATGTGTCCAACTTGGAGAAAAATTACTTATGGTTTGCATGAGTTGTAGATAGGTCGATCCTTAGCGATGAACATATTGAAGCTTTGAATGATCGTCTAGTGCGGGTCGCAATGGCGGCTTCTGTCGGTGTAGATTTGCATGAGACTGTTCTGATAGAAGGCTCTTATGAGGATTCGCCTGAGGTTGTTGAACCTGATCGTCCCGCTGGTGTGCAGTCTGAAAGTGGTCGTGGTGGCACATGCCAAGTTTCATGTAGTCTGCGTTGCTCACCGTCTTGTTCCAGGCCACAACTAGAAGTGTTGGAGGGTCCTTTGGATAATTTGGTTCCTCTTCTCCCTAAGGATCCCATCGAGCCATCTTGCAATAAAGGGTCGGTTTCTGTCGACAAGGGAAAAGCCATGGAGGAGAGCCTAAGGACAGTGGCAGCCGTGAAGGGTGGTGCTAGCATAATTCCTTATCCGGGAAAGCTTCATCCGGATGCGCAGATAAGCCTGTTTTCATTGGACTTGGTAAAGATGAGTTCATAGATTTGGCACCAAGAGGTGGACGTAGAGTATGCTTCGAGGAAGCATATATGCCTGATGGATTGCGCTCCAAAACCAGAGGAGGATACGCTAGAAGGGTAAATGAACAAGGGCTTGAAGTACCTTATGTTGGGTATGTCTCACTTGATCCACGTGCCCGTTGTTGGGACGGAAGTCGAGGCGGCTCGTGAAAGGGTATACACCTTGGAGCGTGTCTTCTCGCACATGCAGGTGATGTATTCTGATGCGCTTTATGAAATTCATCGACTACAGAAGTAGGCTGAGGAGAAGAGGCTGGATCAGTCAATCGTGGCCACTGAGACTCAAGGGACTCGTCTAAAGGTCTTTGAGCGTGATCTGTTTGAGGTGGTGTCTGAGAGAGATAGACTCAAACAAGAGTTAAACCGAACCTGCCGAGATGTAGAGGTTGGTAGGACGATGTGACTAAGGTGCGTTCTGAACTGTGGTCTCGTGCTGAAGAGAATGCTTTGAAGGAGGCCGACTAAGCTGCTCAAAAGCAATAGTTAGAATTCGATGTGGAGTTCTATGCTAGAGAGGCGAAGAAGGCCGAGGACCAGCTCGAATTGGAGTGACATGAGCTTAGTGCTGTGAAGAGCAGTTTGGTCACAGAGCAGTCTCAGGTTGACGCGCTGACTGACAAGTTGGAGCTAGTGGAGCGAGAACTTGTTGATGCGAAGGTGCGCGAGGAGGAACTTCTTCAGGAATAAGGCAAATGCGAGTTCCGATGGGTTGTACATGGCAGGTTGGAGCTGCTAGCGCTGATGAAGGAGGAGCATCCACAGTGGGATCTTGGCCGTTATGAGAAGATGTCGTATATAGACTTGTCTGTTACATCTGCGTCATCGGATGAGGAAGACAGTTTGGGCCCTGATGTCCAGGCCATGGCATGTGTGGACGTAACTCCTGCTCATTCTTCCACTAGGCTTAGCTCTTATGTTTCTGTACCTTCTCTTGATAAGGAGAAAACTTTGTGTGTTTGTACTCCTTTCCGTTTTGACCATTAATGAAAACAGTTTTATCCGTTCGTGTTTGTTGTCTTCATTGCATGTTTTTCGTTTTGCCTCGTTGTCTTGCTTTGGCATAGGCTGATTGAATCAATAGGACGTTGATTGGTCTGTCTGCGAAAGAAAGCTTGATCGTTTTGCGTTGTGAATGACTTAGGGTCATCGATGTGTAGTCATGTCCAATAGTGAGCATGTTGCAGACAATTTAGCTAAGGGTTGAGTTGCCCGAGCATGTCTTGTCCCCAAGGTAAGTTGCTTGAGGCTTGCCTCACTTGTCTGATCGGTCGGCTGCGGCTGCTGCTATGGGCGAGTTGCGATGGCCGAGCGTATGTGTCAGAGCGTTCGGGTCGAGTCAGGCGCCATATGCTCAGGTTGGCATCCTAAGTAGCTTTTATCTGGGCACTGGCCGTATGATCTTTGTATCGGCGTGAATGACATTTGCTAATATTAGAATGTCAGTCCGTTTGAGCGTGAAGACGCAGACTCAACTAGATTCATGTTTGCGGTCATTGTAGGAGAGTGGTGGTCACGTGGCGAGCTGTTTGGGTCTCCCACCTTTCGAACCATCTATGCCCGAGCAATGTGGGCTACAGTTTCGAGGAGTGGAGGTTTGGAGACTACGCTGAAAGACAGTAGTTCCGTGGCGAGTCGTCAACATCAGTTAAGGACTGACTAGTCTCCCACCTTTCGAACAATCTATACCCGTCCCGCGCGGTGGGGGCTACAAGTTTGAGTAAAGGGGTTTGGCGACCAGGCTGACAAGGTCCTGTGGCAAGCCGTCGAGATCAGTTCGGGACTGATTAGGCTCTCACCTTCCAAATCATCTACACCTGTGCGCATCAAGCTACAAATTTGGGAGTTTTCGGCGGCCACGCTGAAAAACAGTGGTCCCGTGGCGAGCCATCGGAATAAGTTCGCAGCTGACTAGGCTCCCACCTTCTAGAATGTCTACACCCGTGCAATGGGGGCTACAAGTCCAGGGTTGGTGATTCGATGGCCACACTGAAAAGCAGCGGTCCCATGGCGAGCCGTCTAAATCAGTTCGGGACTGACTAGGCTCCCATCTTCTAAACTATCTACACCCGCGTGATGGCGGCTACAAGTCCAGGGTTGGTGATTTGAAAAGCAGTGGTCCCGTAGCGAGCCGTCAGAATCAGTTCGGGAATAACTAGGCTCCAACCTTCCAAACCATCTATACCTGAAGTGGGGGCTACAGATCTGAGCTTTGATTAGAAGCTTTCGTTGCCAGTCGTCACCAACTAGGCTTACTTGACTGGGTTCGACGATCATTGACCGCGAAGGGGGGCAATGATCCCTGACAAGTCATCGTCATCAGGCGTGATAGCGCTGATTAGACTTTCACTTCCTAAACCATCGAGATCCGCACTAAGCGAACTAGGTGTCGGGTGATACCAAAAGCCGACATCATCAGCTTAGGCTGAGTAAGCTTGCCCGGTAGGAGAAAGGTTCCGCTTGTTTGAGGGCTTGAGAACTCATGTCCGTTAGTGTCGCACATTGTGCGGACAACATTACCTTAAAACAAACAACGATATGTAGGTACTGTCCATGCGTCTAGGCTGGTTTGGATTTGCGCTCGTGCTTAACATGTAGCATAATATTATTTGAATGGTGGGCTGAGTGGATCAAGCCTTTGGGCCCGCAAAGGAAGTGTTAGGATTTCCTATACGGCTGCGCTACGTGTACGACATAGATCGCTCGTTGACAAGTGTACGACATAGGCTGCGGGATGGTTGAGTGCCGGTTACTTCCTTTGAATTGATGGGGTTGCGTGCAACACCATTAATTGGGCAAACGTGGTCTGCACACTTTCCTTGGGAACCGCCGTTTCTTCATTTCCCACACGGTATTTTATGCTTAGCAGTTAATGCAGAATGCCAGTTTGGTGAACCATTATGTCTATATAATGGTGTTCTCCAATCGTTGTAGGCAGTATCTTTCACAGAGCTCATCTCCTGTAATGTTCTTGCTTGAAGAAAATGTTTTGGGTTTTCCAAAGACTGAAAGTCAATCTCCATTGTCGAAGTCTCCGAATGTTTTGACATTTTCCCTGATTATGCACGATCATAATCGCTGTTATGCGTGGTCACCTGTTGTGGGTGGACACGTAGTTGATCTGCTGAGATTTTTGTAATTTCTTCTTATATTGCGGAGAAGTAGTACGGATTGTCATTCAATGGAAGAGTATCGTTCATGTGCTGGTGCCTTATCATTGTTTCAAAGATAGCACCAACAGTCGTTGTTTGAGCTCCTGCCCCCATCACTTCTCGATTAGCTATGTTGCTTCGCCTTGCATTGGAAGTCGGCATCGGGTTGATGTGGAGTTGGACATGCCCTGTCGAAATGGGCTATTGATTCCCAAATATTTTTGTTTTCCTTGTGTGGGAAGGTATATGCGATTCGAGCTCACCTAATATTGTCCCAAGTTCACAGAGTGTGTGAGTTGGGCTTCAAGTTTTTGTCGGTGTTCTCAGTTGCCGATTTTGTACCACCTCAGACCATATTTGAGGGGTATGTTTGTGGAGGCGTTTGAACATGATGTTTTCATCCTGATCTTGCTCAGTTCAGACTCTGCGGGGAAGTTGAGGATTGGAATCCTCTTCAGACGCCTCTCGTAGTTAGATCGTCTAAGCGAGTCTTTTACTTCATGTCGCACTGTACTCAGATGCTTGTAGTATGTAGTCTTTTGTATCCGCCTCAGGGCCCTTGTTGTTGCATTTTTCCAATTTGTTTCTGAAAAACTAAAACTCTACATTGACTATGGAGCTTGTATCCGCCTCAGGGCCCTTGTTGTTGCATCTTTAAAAACTAAAAATCTACATTGACTATGAAAAGGGAAACAAACAGCTGAAAGTAGACTAATTGTTGAGCGGGAGGAATTGATCCTAGCCTTGAAGTGAATTCGGATTGCCTTTGTGGATCGTTCAGCGGTCTATCGAGGCGCTTCAGAGGTTACTAAAGAGTAAACCTTGTAGAGGGGTCAATCTTTGTACTGACGAAATGCCGGGGGGGGGGGGGATGTATTCCCGCTTGCCTTGGCCTCTCCGTTTCGATAGGCGGAGTAAGAGACAACTCCCGCACTGTTTGAAGGTGAGGCCTCCGCTGTTGCTTGGCCTGGCACTGGCTTAGGCTGCCCCGCGGTATGTAGTTGGATCTGGGAGCATTCTATTTGTTTAAGTGCAGCGTAATGGCAACCTCGTGCCGTAGGTTGGTCTCCGTGTATATTCCCTTTCTGAGTTGTTAGTAGTGTACTTAACACACTGGTGAAGGGTGGAGACTACTGCCTCCATCTGGTGGAGCCACAGTCTTCCCAAAATAAGGTTGTAGGTTGACGGTGCGTCTACAACATGAAGTCCAGAAACAAGACATTTCTTAGCTGCGGCTCTCCTACCACTGTCACCAACCTTATCTTCCCGACCGAGAAGCACTTCTCTCAGCTGAATCCAATCAACGAGTAGTCTGAGGATGTCAAGTTTTCCTCCTTGAGGTCCATACTGCGGAACGCGTTGTAGAATAGGACGTTGAGTGAGCTTCCTATGTCCACCAGAGCTCTTTTTACCCCCGACTTTGCTATGGAGACTGAGATGGCTAGGGCGTCATTATGTGGTGGTTGGACTCCTTCGAGATCTTTGTCTGTAAAGGTCAAGGTGGGAATGAGGCTTTGAATCCTTGAGTGACAGATATGTGTGTCTTCATCTGTGGGTTGTGTTTGCATCTTCAGTAAGGTTCGCTTGCGAGACCTGTACGAATGATCTTCATTCGGTCCGACTCCATGAAGGACATATATTATCCTTGGAGTTTCCTTCGCTATTTCTTTAACTAACTCCCCCATGTCCCTGGTTTGTTCTGGTCGCTTCTCAGAGTTCAGTAATTCTTTCAGTTTCCCTATGCGGATCTAGTACTCAACTTCATACCTCAGACTCTTGCAGTTTGTCTGGCCTGAACCGACCAGGGTTTTGCATGTTGTCACTGCGCATCTGTTTGCTTCGTTCCTCATCCTCGCGTCTCTTGCTCCCCTTCTTGTCCTTAAGAGCGGATGGCTTCTTCTCGCATTCGATTTCCCTCTTCACGGTTCTCAGCTCCTCCAAGTTAATATGCTTCTGAGTGCTCTTGAGGAGCTCTGTCATGTCCAGGGGGCTCCAATGTGAGGTTTTCGTAGTACTTTCCTTCCTTGAGGCCCACAATGAAGGTTCTCACGGCCGTGTCGTCGCTGCATCCGTCGATGAGAGTCAGCTTGTTGTTGAACCGCATAACATACTCTCTGAGAGTCTCGTGGGACCTCTGTTTTAGAGAGAGTATGTAATGTGGGCTTTTTAGAAACCCTGGCTCCCTACGAAATTTGTCAGGAACTCATTTGCCAGTGTCTTGAAGGAGTCGATCGACTTAGGCGGAAGGTTGTGGAGCCCCGTCAGTCATGATCTTTTCAGATTAGTGGGAAAGATTCTATACATGAAAGATTCAGATTATTCTTTCAGGGCCATTACGTGCTGATAATGGCGTAGGTGGTCGAAAGGATTGGTTGTTTCATCATAGAAGTCGAGTTTCGGGGGAGTGAACTTCCTCAGAAGGGCCTCATTCATGATCTAGTTCACAAATGGTGGGACAGATAGGCGATATAGTACGTTTGGATTGTGCGCCCTTCTATGGAGGGGGTTCCCAGGGTCGAGCCTCTCTATCCTGACGGTGGGCTCAACGTCAGTTGCGCAGCCTCCCCTAATCTAATGAGAACTGGCAGGGGCTTGACTTTCCTGTGCTTGCTCCCTGCCATCCTCCGGAAATGGAACCCGTGATGTTTCTGGTATCCATTGGCAGGTGGTGGATTTTGTCGTGAGAGCCTCCACTGCCTTGGCTATCTGTTGTATTTGAGATGTCAACCTATCGATTCAGGGGTCCGCTGTTTCTGTCGTCGGTGCTGGGGCTTGAGCATGTAGCCCGTGTATGACCGGAGCCGCTAAAAGTGGCGGTGTTGTGCCAACCGGAGCGTTTGATGTGTTCCCCCGTTCTCCGTTGTTGCGTGACCTAGTTGTCACCATCTCTTTGGGTTTTAAAAGGAGACAACACTAATGAAAAGTTAAGAACTTTGTCGTCCCTATGGACGACACCAAACTAATGCAGTCGTTTTCCGTTCCCTGCTTTGTCGCAGTCCTGCTGACATGCACAAGTAATGCACGTGAGCCACAGACCATCGTTGTGGTGGCCGATGGCACTTCGATGCTAAAGTCAAATAAAAATATGAGGAATGCGTAATGCTGTAAACATGGAATTTGTTGTGTACTTTAGCTTACCAACCTCATGTCTTATTTATAGTGCAAAGAGTCTTGATTTTACCAGGCCATCGAATGCTTAGTTTAGGAAGAAAATTTTCGTGGAGATCATTTTCTAATTAGGAGTCGTGCTATAGGAGGGAAGTTCCATGTTAGCCTTGTGCTTTTAGATACGCGAGAGATAATTCCCAATATGAGAGCAATCCGTAGAAGAGAGATTCCCTGTGTGGAATGTACTCTGGTATTTGCTTCGTAGTTGGAAGCAGGGAGCTGATGTAGTTGCCCATCCGAAGCTAATCCTTGAGATATTTTCCTTAGTAGGACTTATGGGTATTGAGGATAGTTGTGAGATGTGTGGGTTTAGCATGCGATAAGAGTTCGGGTCCGTCTGCTGGACTGAATTGCGCGGGCTTAGAACTGCTTGGGCCGGATCAGTATTGGGTTGATGCTGGGGCCCGTAGTTCCTCGAGATCATCTTGACACGTATACGACTCAGGGGTGTGACCGTTTTTATGTATCATCAGTTTTAATAATAAAATACATAATTTGAAATTTAAAATATATGATCATTGATTTCATTGAAAAAAAGATACATGTCCATTTTAAAAATATATATTTTGAGAAAGTATGTATATGAAATTTGATATGTTTTAATTTTTAGCGCTTGTATTGATCATTTGTTTTATTGGAAAAATCTTGAAAAATGCATTCCAACGATACCAAATTTGTCAAAATTCGATAACCAAGTAAATTGTTATAACAATTTAATTTTAAAAAAAAAGAAAATAAAACATAATACTTTCTCTCTCCGTTACATGTACATTCCACAAACTCTTTTAACATTTTATTTCATTTATTTGCCATTCTACATATTTTATATTTACAAACATGTCATCATAGGAAATGATTCTCAATCTTCAACACATTTCCCCGCTTTCAATCATAGCCATTTCTTATCTTCAATCCTTAGTTTGTCCCAGTCAGCAATTAATAGTAAAACACAACTCTGAATTGTAATATAGATTAGGGTATTCACTGTGCCTTTGGCACTCAAATTGTTTGATAGAGATATTTTACAATATAAAATGTGTAAATTTGAAATTTCACACAATGATAAATACTAAAAAAAACCTAATTTATACTTAAAAGATGAGAAATTGAAAGCAGGAAAGATAAAAGAGTGTGTGAGGGTTAACAAAAATTGAAAAATGAGAAATTGAACGAGTGTAATATGAGAAATTGACATATATAAGAAATTGTGTAGAGTCGTTAGATTTTTATGTTGGATAAATCTCAGCCGTCTTTTATCTCCCACCTAAAACATCATTCTGATTTGTAATATAAACTAGGTTATTCTCGATAAAAGTTTAACATGATAAATATAGTTTATTCTACTTTAAATATCAAAATCTTGGGTACGAGAGTCGAACCTATGCACTCTTATTGGAAATTGATTGAAGGTAAAACATAAATACTAACTTTAAGTCACAATTAACGAATCTCAAGCATGGACTTTATTTATCTACAAACTTATCTCTTTGTGCTTTTAAGTTCTATGTGATCCATTAGATTTTCATGTTTGGGCAAATTTTAGTCGTTTTTTTTTTTATCTCCAACCCCGAATACCATTCTAATTTGTAATATAGACTAGAGTATTTCCCATATGAGCACGATAAAAATTTTACATGATAAATATAGTTTATTCTACTTTAAATATAAAGATAAATAAATATCAAAATGTTAGGTATGAGAATCGAACCATACACTCTTATTGATGATTGATTGAAGGTAAGACATAAAAACTAGCTTTAAGTCCAACCATTAGATGAAACGAATCTCAACCATAAACTGTATTTATCTACAAACTCAACTCTTGGCGCTTTATATGATTAATTAGATTCTTATATTTGAATAAACCTACTTGTCTTTTGTCTACGACCTCAACCACCGTTGTGATTTGCAATATAGATTCTTGTTCCTATTCTATTGTATTCTCATTTAGTGACAGAGGCACCAAGTCAACACTGGGAACATCAAAGAGTGCGTTTATGTTCACCAGCTACTGCATCACCCCTACAAACCTGTTTCTGTTTTCCAACGTTTACTTCAGAATTCAGTGAGAGATTCAATGGACAAAAGGGAGAGAGTGAAGCTTGGGGGGTTGTGGGATGCAGCCAAGGCAACCAGTGATGCCCTGAAGAAACACTCACCTGATGTAACGTCCGTTAAGAACGCCTATCAGGCTACTTACAATCTAGGTTCCAAGGCCATTAACACCGTCAAAGATAACAGTCCCTAGTGTGATCAAGGAGTACATCCCAGGTCTTGAAACACAGGAGAAGATCGGTTCAGTTTTGAAGCATCCACTTACTTGTGAGGTCTCCAAGATACTCTTTCCAGGTAAAAAACTTCACTCGAAATAGTTTTTTAGTTAATTATTTCCAGTTAAAATTTTGTGTTAAGTATGAAATTGGAGACCCATTTTCATTTTTATTAGTAAGTATTTGATTTGGAGGTCTTGGAGTAAAGCAAAGGAAAGCCATATTCATCATCATCATCATCATCATCATCATCAAAGCCCATTTTCGAGATTTTCGGGGTCGGTTACATGAATTTTGGTTCTCCAAGCAATGCGATCTTCCCACATTTCCTCACCTAATCCAAGCTCAAAGATATCTTCATTCACCGTCTTCATCCAAGTTTTCAACGGTCGTCCCCTCCATTAACTTGCCAATCTAAACATTTTCTAATTGGCGCCGTGCTTGGTCTCCTCCGCACATGACCAAACCAAGTTAAACGTCTTTCTCTAATTTTTTCCTCTATGGGCGCTACCCTAAGTATCTCCTAATTCTTTCATTTCTAATTTTATCCTTACGAGTTTTACCAAAAGGAAAGCCATATTATTGAACAAAAAAAAAAAATTATGTTGTTTTAGTGTTGGTGGGGGGTAAGGGTGTGTTTGATTCAAAGGATAATTTTCTCAAAAAAATAGCTGTTGTAAACCCACTTGGATTAGTTTATGAACATGAAACTCAACTAGGAAGACCCTAAATATGTGCGGGTTACCTCTCAATTAATAGATGGGTCTGCCCATAAATCTATCAACCTTGTGGTTGCAACTCTTTTTGGAATCATGTTGAATATTGACAATGGGAAAGAGATATAATGGAATGATGTTAGAACCTTTACAGGAGAAGGCCCCAAACAATTTGGACCAAGAGATGTCAAGGAGATAATTGTGGAACCACAAGCTCACCCCAACCAAATGATGAGGGTTAGCTCCATTAAGCCATCTGAACCCAAAGCTCACCTATTGCATTCATCAAGGCTAACTCTCTGTAACAAACACATGTTTTGGGTTTGAAGGTTGGAAACTTGGAGTATGCCAGTATCATACAAGCACTAGAATGCTTTGACAAAACTACCGTATTTGCTCATTTTGCAGTCCAAAGATGTAATTAAGGCTCCACTTAGTATACTGTAAAATAATGCATTATGCAAATTGATGCAGATGCATTAGAGGTGCTTGGTAGTAATTAAAGAAAATCGATGCAAATCAGACAAGTGATTATTTGTGGTATTGATGACGGTAGTAGTCGTAATTGTGGCATGGTCATGATGGGGTGATTGTGGTTGTGGTGATAGTGAATTGTGAATGTGGGCGATGGTGGTGGTGGTGGTGATAGCGGTGGTTGTTGAAATGGTGGTAGGGGTGGCAGTCATGGCAGTTGTGGTGGTGATGGTTGCGGTGACTATGGTGATTGTGGCGGTGGTAATAGTGAAGGTGGTGGTGGTGATTATACTATAATGATGGTGGTGGTGGTGGTTATGCTAAGGTACTGGTAGTGGTGGAGGTGGTGATGGTTGTGATGGTTATGGTATGGTGGTCGTAGTAGAGGTGACGATGGTATTTGTGAAGGTGGTGGTGGTCTTGAATTTATAGCTAGGAGATGCGAAGGTCTTGAATGATGTGAGGGATTTTGTCCCGCAAAGTTTTGCTGAACTTTATAACTAGGAGATGCGGAGGTCTTGAATTCAAATTCCAATAGCCGTTTTTCATAAAGCCAACCAAGCACCCAAGTTTATGTAACTGCAGTAAACTCTATGCAGTTAAAACGGATAACAGACTCATAACGGTCTAGGAGCGTTATAAGTTATAACGGATTATATCGAGATATAACAGTATATAACGAATTATTTTTTAAAATATATTTTTATACCCCCACTAAGTATATTAATGTATTATAGACTATAGAGTCAAAAAATAAATCACTAAATATAAATTTGTTACTGCTAGTTTGCCAAATTGCCAATAATGCCAATAAACTTGAAACTAAATACTAATCATTGTTCATATTTGTTTTAGATAAACAAATATTTAAAGAAGGGAAGCTTACAGAGATCGCAGGCTTTGCAGCACCAGCAAGTAGCAGCACCCAGCACGCCAACACGACTAAATCTCTGAACTATGTTATCTACATTATCAAACACACTCAATAAATTTCAGTTGAACAACAGATGTAACTGATGAAATTGGAATTGTTGAAACTTGAAATTGTAATTCACTATTCACTAATTCCATGCAAGAGGCTCTTTAAATCTTGTAATTCTAGAATGAATCATCTTACCACAAAAGTTGCACCATACCAACGATTTATTAGTGGGATCCTTGCATTGTCTCCACTCCCATGCCATGTCACTGGAATTAGGCTTCATGGGATTTGATGTCGCGGCCGTAGAGGCAGCACGACTATCAGAGTTTGAAGCTCGTGATGATGATTCCATGAATACCTATCATACACAAAATAAAATTGATCACTAAAGTAAACATAAAAATAATAACTTACTGTAAGTTAGAATGAAGAATGAAGAATGAAGCAAAAGCAGGGACAATTAGCAAAAGTTATGCAAAACAGGAGAATGAAGTTACTGTAACTTACTCTAAGTCTGTAATTAATAAGTTATGCAAAAGCAAAATTAGAATGAAGAATGAAGAAGCAAAGCAAAAGAGAAGCAAAACAGGAAGAGAAGCAAGGACAATTAGCAAAAAAGAAGCAAAAGAGAAGCAAAACAGGAAGAAGCAAAGCAAAAGAGAAGCAGGAACAGAAGCAAAACAGAAGAAGCAAAGCAAAAGAAGCAGCAAATAACTTACAGATTGATCGAAGCAAAGCAATTAGCAAAACAGAAGAAGGAACAAAAACAAAGCAAAAGAGAAGAAGGAACAGAAGCAAAACAGAAGAAGCAAAGCAAAAGAGAAGCAACAAATAACTTACAGATTGATCGAAAACGAAAAGGGGCCAAGGGTTCGATCGGTCCTCGATCGACTAGGGTTCTTCCCTTCTCTTCCCTTCTTCTCTGTTCGATCGACTAGGGTTACGGTAGCACCTTCTTCTCTGTTCGATCGACTAGGGTAGCAGTGTAGCCCCGTAGCAGGCTCGATCGACTGGCGGACTGGGTTGAGGGTTCTTCCTTCGTTTCTCTGTTCTTCTTTTGTTTCGATCGACTGGCTCCCTATCAGATCTGGATTCTGCAATCGAGAACAAAGGTGAAAGGTTTAGTAATTTTTTTTTTAATTTATTTATTTACCGATACGTTATAGCGGCGTTTTGAAAAATCGATTTATTAAAATAACTGCCGGTATATGCCGTTATAACTCCATCCGTTATGCCCAAACGCTATATGGAAAAACTTAACGCCTCGAGGCCGTTATGCGTTATTTCGGCGTTATAACCCGTTATTAACTGCACAGAGTAAACTTTTACACTATACATTCTTTTACTGTGTACCAAGCAGAGCCTAAGACACAAAAACTCGCGTATTTCGATATCATGACTCTCTGCCTCAGAAAAATAATTTAGTTTGCACTGTTTCTCTGTTCACATTTCCATCTCATACTTTCCCATCGGACATAATCTCACTGCCACCATTGGATCCGTCTCATGGCCTCCCTTATTCACACCCCTTAAAAAAGAAAAGGTGAAAAACCCTTAGTAAGTCCACTGCTAATAGGTTCTCTTTTCTACATTTAGGGCCTGTTCTTTCCAAACCCGGTCTCAAACTCCTCATGTGATCATATCCATGGTACCGCAGCATACTTATCTTCTCTAACTAGTTACACTGAAGAAATGATTTCTATTGAATTTTGTTATTTTGGCAGCAGGGAGCCGAACCGTAGGTATCTGCTGCTGTAGATTTTAAAGCAATGCTTGAGGCTGCTCTACTCAGCTCTTACAAATCCTGTAAGCTTCAATTCTTTTTTGACTTGTTTGTACAACAGACTGAATACTTTTCCGATACTACTTGTTATGAAGTTTGAAATTTGTTAATCTTAATTCTGATGATTATTGTCTTCCTTTACGAAAATTGAACAGTTTTTTGTATTTGAATTTTTAGGGATTTCCAAAACTCTCAGTTTGCTTTATTAATGTTTAAACCTTGATTTCTCACATTTTTCTTGCAAACCCTAAGGGTTTGAAAGAAAAGGGCACCAGCTGTTTCATAATACACCACTAATAGTTCAAACTTATTCATTATCATCCCAAGAGTGGGTTATTGTTTGAAAGGCATGAGCCTTTTGAAAATCAATGCACGTTGACTGGTAGTCCTAAGAGAGATTGCAATAGTGATTAATGATGGGGTAACCTCTAATACCTATTTATGATAGGTGGAAAATCGCAAATAATTCATTTTTTTTTGTCCACATCTAATTTTACATTTGAAATTATTTTTTGCTACTTAACTTTGAGTAGGTCTAGGGAACCATGTTTGGTGGTCATTTTTGGGTCAGTTTTAGTTTTTTACACTTTTTATCATTCTCTTTAAAACACAACCACAAACACCATTCATAAAATGAGTAAAAATAGTAAAAAAAACCCCAAAATGACCCAAAAGTAGCCACCAAATATGGCTCCCTAGAATTGTTGCTTAACTTTATGTACTAATTTAATTTTCTTTCATATATTTATCTTTTGTGCTTCTACAAAGTAGCTTGTTGGACTCACAGTCTTATAGGTTAAACTGAATTTTGTTTAGCAATTGGTGTTTTGAATAGTTATTTATGTATTGTTCGAATTAAATTTTTTTGTTAAGGTAATTAATTATTATATTATCATTAATTAACTATACTCATCACTTCGTCCCCCTTCAACAAAAATCCTGACTCCGTCACTGGGTTAAGATATTCCCGTCGGTTGGAAACTTTCAATATGATAATAGCTTACGTAAACTTCTTACATATAACATATTAATTTATAAACATAGTGTAATTAGATAGTCAACTTCTTACAAAATACTTATAGTCAACTTAACAATTGAAATAACAAATAACTATAACAATATATACATGGGTACATGGGCGGAGGCACATTGAAAAGAAGGGGGCGACTGCCCCCCCCCCCCCCCTCAAATTTCAAATGCAGTAAGAGAGTGATATGATTAAGAAATAATTTGTACTCTTTACCCCCTCAAAATTAGATAAATTTTATGTTGCCCCTTACTATAGTGAAAACAAAAGCCAACAACCTCATCTTTTGCTGTCAAAACCTTATCTTACTGTTTAAAAGAGAGAAAATGCAGTAGTGGTCATTGATTAGTGATTACTGCAATGGTGTTGGGGGTAGTTTTGGGTGAAAATGGTGATTAGAGAGATATAGAGGAAGAACGATAAGGAAAGTGAGTAAAGTTGTCCTTTCCATTTGTGTTTGTATTTGTTTGAAAATTTGCTTTCGGAGAGAGAAGCATTGGTAGTTGTGCAAAATAGAATAAAAAGTAGTGTGAATGAGTCACTGAGTGTGAAAGAAAGAGGAGTGAATTTCTAGATTTGACAGAGAGAGTTGAATTAGTTTGCGCGGATTTCAACTGCTGCACTTCTCGAACAATGTACCCTCTTTTACATATTTGTAGTAAATGCGGTAGATTTTCAATTTAAATGTAGGACACCATTTTAATAATTATGATGTCGTTGATTTTTTTTTTATATTATATAGTTTGTTCTAACTAGAATACTATTTAAAAATCATTATTTAATAATATAATATTAAATGTATTTAAAAATTATTATCAAATTAATTAATAATTATTACTTTGCCCCCCTTTGATCAAAATTTTGGTTCCGCCCTTGCATGAGTAACATATACTATATATTATGTTCACACATGGTGTAGTAGCATTATAATCAGATTCATGGCTTAATGATAACACTTGATGTTCATGAAATAAGATTTTGGTTAGGTAACCTTAAAAGTTAACACAACATGATTAGTAAAAAAATCATCTTGAGTCGATTATAATTTTAACCTAACGGACACGACTCTGATCCCTTGTGCCACCATTCGCCATATCCAATCAATTTGAATGTTTGCACAGTGCAAGGTTGCCCTTGTAGAACCATACACTGAATTTTGGTTTAGAATACATTTTTTTTTGAAAGTTAAGCACGGGGTGTATATTGGCTCCCCAGACCATTGAAACAAGCTGATTCAATTACATTCGATTATATTTTCTACCTTTAGCATCTTCAAATATGATTATCTTGAGATCCTCTACAAATGAGCCCGGAGTTATCTCCAAAAACTCAGCACTAGGCATGACCTTAGCAAGCTTATCAACAACTTGGTTTGGCTCTCTGAAGACATGCATACTCTTGTGCTCCTGAAATTGTTGCATCTCCTCCTTAATCCTCCTCATGATATGTCTGGCCTCCATGGTGGTGCTTTATTTGTTGTTAAGTATCTATCAGCATTCCCTGAGTCCATGCAGAAGACCAGCTTCTGAAAAGCATACTTCTTTGCTAGCTTGATGCCTAGCTCCACACCTTGTAGCTCATAAAGGATCACTATATCACCTTCTTTCGAGTCAGTTGCTGCTACCATTACTTGACCCTCATGATCTCTTATTATCCCACTATAGCCACCCCTCATTCCTTGCACCAAACCATCAGAATGTTTAGTATACTATTGTTGTCTTGGCCTAAACCAAGAGTGTTGCATAATTCGTTCACTAGCATACACTACTGGAGCTCTCCATCTGTCACAGAAGCTGCGGTTGTAAGCATTGTCCACCACTTTCAGTTCTAATACTGCAATTCTCAAGTGCACATCCTGGACTATGTGTGGAATCACATTCATCGCTACTGTCCATTTAGATTCAAATGTTCTTTTGTTACACTCCTGCCATAGGTGACACACTGTGGTGTTGAAAGCCAACTTCTTAATCATGGTACATGGTGAGCTGCCAGTGACATGTTGGGTACACCATTGCACTTCCTGATCCCAACTCAGTGGTTGGTGGTCATATCCCATATAAAACAACATGTAGGATCATGGGCGGAGGCACATTGAAGATAATGGGGGCAATTGCCCCCCTAAAATTTCAAATGCAGTAAGAGAGTGTGCATATTTTATATGATTAAAAAATAATCTTTACTCTTTGCCCCCACCCCCCCCCACTATTGTGAAAACAAATGTCAACAACCTCATCTTTATTTCTTTGCTATCAAAAGCTTATCACGTTGTTTAAAAGAGGTTAAAAGAGAGAAAATTTAGTAATGACTAGTGATTAGCAATTGCTACAATGGTGTTGGGTGTAGTTTTGGGTTGAAATGGTGATTAGAGAGAGATAGAAGAAGAATGAGAAGGAAAGTAAGTAAGTTGTCATTTTCATTTGTGTTTGTATTTGTTTGAAAATTTGCTATTAGAATGAGAAGCATTGGTAGTTGTGCAAAATAGAATAAAAAGTAGTGTGAATGAGTCACTGAGTGTGAAAGAATTATGATGTCGTGATTTTCTTTCATATTATATACTTTGTTCAATAATTAGCACATACTATTTAAAAATGCATTTTAATAATTTTATAATATTAAATGTTTTAAAAATTATTATCGAATTAATTAATAATTATTACTTTGCCCCCCTTTGATCAAAATCTTGGCTTCGCCCTTGCATGGGTAACATATACTATATATTCTGTTCACAAATGGTGTAGTAGCATTATAACCTGATCCATGGCTTAATTGTAACACTTCGTGTTCATGAAATAAGATTTTGGTTAGGTTACCTTAACAGTTAACACAACATGATTACTAAAAAATCATATTGAGTAGAATATAATTTTAACCTAACGTGGACATGACTTTGATCCCTTGTGCCACCATTCGCCATATCTAATCAACTTGAATGTTTGCATAGTGCAAGGTTGCCCGTGTAGAATCATACACTGAAATTTGGTTTAAAATACATTTTTTTTAAAGTTAAGCACGGGGTGTATATTGGCTCCCCAGACCATTGAAACAAGCCGATTCAATTACATTTGATTATATTTTCTACCTTTAGCATCTTCAAATACGATTTTCTTTAAATCCTCCGCAAATGAGCTCGGAGTTATCCCCAAAAACTCAGCACTAGGCATGAGCTTAGCAAGCTTATCAGCAGCTTGGTTTGTCTCTCTGAAGACATGCATAATCTTGAGCTCCTGAAATTGCTGCAGCTCCTCCTTAATCCGCCTAGTGATATTGTTGCGCCTTATTGCGAAAGCGGGTAGACACCAACAATTGCACAAAAGTACCACAAGGATCCAATCAATTAAATAGAGCAATTAGCAATGAAAGTAATTAGAGAAAACCAAAAACATACCACAAGAGACACAAAGTTTACGTGGTTCGATGAATTGCGCCTACATCCACGGTGAGGTGATTCCACTATATTCAAGAACAAGGTACAAGAAGATGACAATTCTCACACAATCTCTCAACAAGAGATGAAACAATTCCAACAATTATCTTCCTCTATTCCTTGTGCTTCACAAATTTTCTACATGCAATAAAAAAACAGCTACAGTTCCTAGTATTTATAGAAACAACATTTTCTTGTTTCCTAGAATTTGTTTCCCGTTCAAAAAACAGTTTCCTGTTTCACAAAACAGTTTCCAGAAGTCCAAACAGTTTCCTGTTTCAAATAGAAGTCCAAACAGTTTCTTGTTTCACAATTCTCCACCTCGGCGAATGTTTTTTTATATTTTTAAAAAAAGAAAAAAAATGAGCCGAAACAAGGCAAAAGAATAAACTGATCAACACTCCACCATAGCTTTGTCACCTCACGAAACCGCCCCGAAGGGCCCTCAATCAACATGAGTCAATGTGGAGTAAGTCCAAACAATGTTGGAACTTAACTCCAGGAACAACCTTTGTCAACATATCAGCAGGGTTGTCTTTTGTGTGTACTTTCACCAAAGATACATCACCATCCTCAATTACATCTCGAACAAAGTGATATCGGACGTCAATATGCTTAGTCTTTGCATGATGAACCTGATTTTTAGCCAAGTGGATGGCACTCTGACTGTCACAGAGAACCTCAACACTATCTTGTTCCACACCCAAGTCATTTACAAGACCTTGAAGCCACAATGCTTCTCTTACAGCTTCTGTCAATGCCATATACTCTGCCTCTATAGTAGAGAGAGCCACTGTATCCTGAAGCATAGATCTCCAACTAACCGGAACACCATATATCTGAAATACGTAACCAGTAGTAGATCTTCGTCTATCTAGATCACCAGCATAATCAGAATCAACAAACCCACGAACCTGACATGAATCTCCACCGAAGTCCAAACCCACATCCAAGGTACCTTTTAAGTACCTAAGCATCAATTTCACTGCCTCCCAATGTTTCTTCCCAGGGTTTTCCATATACCTGCTCACAACACTAACACCCTGTGAAATGTCAGGGCGTGTACACACCATAGCATACATTAAACTGCCAACTGCACTAGCCTAAGGAACATGCAACATGTATTCCTTTTCTTCCACTGTGATTGGAGATAACTTTCGAGAAAGTCTAAAATGTGAAGCCAAAGGAGTATAAACTGCTTTGCGTTTTCCATGCCAAACCGTGATATGACCTTCTCAAGGTACCCCTTCTGTGAAAGAAATAATTTTTTATTCTCCCTTTCTCTTCTTATCTCCATACTAAGTATTTTCCTTGCACCACCCATATCTTTCATCTCAAACTCAGATGCAAGTTGAGACTTCAATTTATTTATCTCCACCATACTCTTACAGGCAATGAGCATATCGTCAACATAGAGCAAAAGATAAATAAAATCGCCACTACGAAGTTTTTTCAAGTAAACACAACAATCATACTTACTTCGTGTGAACCCATGTTTCAACATAAAAGTGTCAAACCGTTTGTACCACTGCCTAGGTGACTGCTTTAACCCATAAAGTAATATCCTCAAACGACAAACATGGTCTTCTTTTCCAACAACCTTAAAACCTTCTGGCTGAAGCATATAAATTTCCTCCTCTAAGTCTCCATGCAAGAAAATTGTTTTTACATTAAGTTGTTCAAGCTCAAGGTCACCACGGGCTACCAAGCTCAACAACACACATATAGAAGTGTGTTTTACCACAGGCAAAAATATCTCATTGTAGTCAACGCCTTCCCTCTGAGCAAAACCCTTAGCTACTAATCTTGCCTTGAATTGAGTACCAAACTCTAGAGTAGTCTGTTTCTTCTTAAACACCCACTTGCAGCCAATTGCTTTCCTTCCATTAGGCAACGACACTAGATCCCAAGTATGGTTCTTCTGGAGAGACTCCATCTCACCCTGCATAGCTACTAACCAACTCTGACTATCTGAATGACGAGCGACCTGCTTGTATGTAGGTTGCTCATCATCTTCCACAGAGAGTGCATATGCAACCAAATCAACTGTATTCAACTAACCATAGTGCTTCAACGGTTCTTCAAAGCCAAAATTTTGAACTTGCTTAACCGATCGTTTTGACCTAGTTAAGGCCAAATGTTGCTGTTGGGATTGATTATCTTCAACTAGTTGTTGTTCCTCATGGTCTTCAGGCTCATAATTCAGATTATGTGTGCCTGTTTCAACCACTTGTTCATCTGCTGCACCCACAGACGCTTCAACTTCCACTTTCTGAGTGTTACTAGATTCACCACCACTATCAACCAACTCCTTAGCTTTAGTACAAGCTAACAAGGAATTCTCATCAAATGTAACATCTCGACTGATCACAAATTTATTATCCTCTAGACACCATAGACGATAACCCTTCACGCCTTTTGCATACCCCAAGAAAATGGCCTTCTTAGCCTTAACATCAAGCTTATTTTCTTTCACATGGTAGTAGGCAATACAACCGAAAACTTTCAGTATACTGTAATCAGCATGTTCACCTGACCACACCTCATAAGGTGTTTTGCAGTCTAATGTAGAATGTGGCGATCTATTAATCAAGAAACATGCGGTGGCTATTGATTCAGCTCACCATTCTCTGCCAAGACAAGCATTGGAGCGCATACACCTAGCTCTTTCAAGCATAGTACGGTTCAATCTCTCAGCAACTCCATTTTGTTGTGGCGTGTCTCTAACAGTCCAATGTCGAACAATTCCTTCCTGATCACAAAACTGTTTGAAAGTACCCTCAGTATACTCGGTACCATTATCAGACCTCAAAGTCTTCACCTTTCTTCCAGTTCTATTCTCAACCATTGCTCTCCACATTTTAAATGTCTCAAATACTTCATTCTTGGACTTCAAAAAATATACCCATGTGTAACGGGAATAATCATCAATGAAGGAGACAAAGTACCTGGAACCTCCCTTAGAGGCGACATTCGCTGGCCCCCACACATCTGTATGCACATAGTCTAGAATACTTCCGCTCCTGTGTTTGCTTGTACTGAATTTTACCCTGCATTGTTTTCCATATACACTATGCTCGCAAAACTCCATAGTCGGTTTCTGCATACCCTTCAGTAACCCTTGCTTGCTCAGTAGAGACAATCCTTTTTCTGTCATATGCCCAAGTCGCATGTGCCATAGCCTAGTGCTTTCCGATGAAGAAGTTCCCACTGCCACATTTCCTGTTACCGTGTTACCCATCAAGGTGTACAAGTTACCTTGTTTGATCCCTTTCATGACAACCAAAGACCCACAGACAACCTTTAAAACTCCACCTACCGCTGTAAACTTACAACCATTGGAGTCTAAAACACCAAGCGAGATAAGGTTCTTTTTCAAGGTTGGGACATGCCTCACATCAGTTAAGGTTCTCACAACACCATCATACATCTTAATCCTCATTGTTCCAATTCCAACTGTCTTGCAAGCGTAATCATTACCCATCAGAACAGTATCACCATCAATGTGCTCATAGGTAGTGAACCACTCCCTGTTTGGGCACATATGGTAAGAACACCCAGAGTCAAGGATCCATCTCCCAGAGATTTATGTGTTTTCACCCACAACTGAATAACATTTTTCATCATTTTCCGTACTAGATGCATAACTTGCTTCACTAGTATCACCCTTATCTTGATTTTTCTTGCCCTTTCAACTGTTATCATGATTACTCTTACCTTGATTTGGACAATTTTTTCTAATATGCCCCCACTCTCTACATTTGTGACATTGTGGACCTCTAGACTTTGATCTAGATTTTCCACTATTTGAAGATGATTATTCACTTGAGACCTTCCTCTAGCAACCAACCCTTCAGCTTGATCTTTCCCAGTACCACTTGATGAAGTTTTCTTCCGAATCTCATTGGACAAGAGTGCACCGGTAGTTTCATCAAACGTAAGTTCATCTTTCCCAAACAAAATTGTTTGTGCAAGATTTTCATATGACTGCGGCAAGGAGTAAAGCAATATAATTGCTTGGTCTTCATCCTCAATCTTCACATCCACATCTCTCAAATTTGAGATAATCCGTGTAAACTTGGCGATATGATCACCAATTGGAGTACCCTCATCCATTGCTAGTCTGTACAATTGGGTTTTCAAGTATAACCTGTTTGATAATGTCTTAGTCATAAACTGTGACTCAAGCTTCAACCAAACATCAGTTGTCGTAGTCTCTTCATTAACTAAAAAAACTATGTCTCTATCCAGACACAAGCAAATAGCAGCACGAGCCTCCAAATCCAATTTTTCCCATTCATCATCTGACATGGTTTCAGCCTTTTTATCCTTCCCTAGTAATGCCTTGTGTAATTTCTGAGAAATAAACAAATTCCTCATTTGTATTCTCCAATATCCGAAATCGTTCTTACCATTAAATTTCTCGATTTCATACTTCCCCACATGTGCCTTGCTCACCTTGGATGCCATTGCAAATAAAACCTGTGACTTTCTAGAAAAGAAGCTTCACTATGGTTTTTCTTCAAACAACTTGTTCACAAACAAACCCTAGCACTTTTGAATCTTCACAATCTTGAGTAGAACAATTCAAGATCAATTGTTCTTAGTGCTCTGATACCAATTGTTGCGCCTTATTGTTGAAGCGGGTAGACACCAACAATTGCACACAAGTACCACAATGATCCAATCAATTAAATAGAGCAACTAGCAATGAAAGTAATTAGAGAAAACCAAGAACATACCACAAGAGACACAAAGTTTACGTGGTTCGGCGAATTGCGCCTACGTCCACGGTGAGGTGATTCCACTATATTCAAGAACAAGGTACAAGAAGATGACAATTCTCACACAATCTCTCAACAAGAGATGAAACAATTCCAACAATTATCTTTCTCTATTCCCTGTGCTTCACAGTTTTTCTACATGCAATAAAAAAAACAACTACAGTTCCTAGTATATATAGGAACAGCAGTTTCTTGTTTCACATCAGTTTTCTGTTTCCTAGAATTTGTTTCCTGTTCAAAAATAGTTTCCTGTTTCACAAAACAGTTTCCAGAAGTCCAAACAGTTTCCTGTTTCAAACAGAAGTCCAAACAGTTTCCTGTTTCACAGATATGTCTGGCCTCCCATGGTGGTGCTTTGTTTGTTGTTAAGTATCTATGAGCATTCCTGGAGTCCATGCAGAAAACCAGCTTCTGAAAAAGCATACTTCTTTGCTAGCTTCATGCCTAGCTCCAGACCTTGTAGCTCATGAAGAATCATTGTATTACCTTCTTTCGAGCATGCTATTGCTGCCATTACTTGACCCTCATGATCTCTTATTATCGCACTATAGCCACCCCGCATTCCTTGCACAGAACCATCAGAATGTACTGTATACTATTGTTGTCTTGGCCTAAACCAAGAGTAGTGCATAACCCGTTCACTAACATACACTACTAGAGCTCTCCATCTGTCACAGAAGCTGCGATTGTAGGCATTGTCCACCACTTTCAGCTCTAATACTGCAATTCTCAGGCGCACATCCTTGACTATGTGTGGAATCAGATCCATCGCTACTGTCCGTTTAGATTCAAATGTTGTTATATTACGCTCCTGCCATAGGTGACACACTGTGGCGTTGAAAGCCGACTTCTTAATCATGGTACATGGTGAGCTGCCAGTGACATGTTGGGTACACCATTGCACTTCCTGGTCTCAGCTCAGTGGTTGGTGGTCATATCCCATATAAAACATGTAGGACCATGGGCGGAGGCACATTGAAGAAAATGGGGGCAATTGCCCCCCCTCAAATTTCAAATGAGTAAAAGAGGGTGTAGATTTTATATGATTAAAAAATAATCTTCTCTTTGCCCCCCTCAAAATTAGACCCCTCCCCTCCCCAAACAAAAGCACCTCATATTTATTTCTTTGCTGTAAAAACCTTATCTTGTTGTTTAAAAGAGGTTAAAAGAGAAAATGTAGCAATGATCAGTGATCAGTGATCAGTGATTAGTGATTACTGCAATGGTGTTGGGGGTTTGTATAATTGTATTTGTTTGAAAATTTGCTTTTGGCGAGAGAAGCATTGGTAGCTGTGCAAAATAGAACAAAGAATAGTGTGAGTCAGTGAGTTTTTAGATTTCTAAATTTGATAGAGAGAGTTGAATTGATTTCTAAATTTTAATGATTTTAATAATTTTATAATATTAAATGCATTTAAAATTTTTTATCAAATTAATTAATAACTATTACTTTGCCCCCCTTTGATCAAAATCCTGGCTCCGCGGTTGTGTAGGACCACACTAGCTTCAAATAACAGCAGGAGAAGAAGAGATGGTTTTCATTCTCAGGCTCTGTATTGCACAGGCAGCACACTGAGATCTCCACCTTCTTCCATTTCATTAACTTGTCCTGCGTTTTCAGTGCTCTATTTATTGCCAACCAGGTGATAAAACTCTGTCTTGGAATTCGGCCTTTTAACTACATTGCTAACAATATAAACCAATTAGCCATATCATCCATTGTAAGAATCCGTTCACACCAAAATGCATAACATACATGAGATTTCCGCTGAAGAATGTGAAAAGTATACACACATGCCATTTTGAGAAATGCGGTAAAACCTCAAAAAAACTTCCTAAGACTTTTTTCTTCATATATATTCATATGAATGACATTTAATTGGATGCAATAAGTTGTAAAACTCATTCTTGGATACATTGATATGAATGACATTTATTGGATACAATAAGGTGTATTATAAAATCTATACATTGAGATGACAATGGATTTATAGCTTGTGTAATATAAGTTGAGCTCCATGTTGGGGTTGAAGAGTGAGAATAGCGTAAGGAGCATGTACATAAGTGGATGATAGCTCGAAAGAGAAATGTTGCAGAATCATAGCCATTGCCATCTTTGCTTCTATCAATGCGAAGGTCTGCCCAATGCATATCCTTGGACCCCAACCAAATGGGAAGAAGGAGACACGATCTTTTGTGGCCTTAGAAACACCTTCTGAGAACCTTGCTGGATTGAACTCTTGAGCATCATCACCCCAAAGCTCACGATCGTGATGAATCAGAAGATATGGTAGTGCAATTTGTACTCCGGCAGGAAGAGATACTTCTCCTAGTTTCATTGGCTTGTAAGTAGCCCTTACATTGAGAACAACTGGCGGGTACAATCGGAGTACCTCATACAGTATCATTGTTACCTGCAGCGAAGGTTGTGCGAATTAATAAAAAAAAACTTTTGTACTTGAAGAATACTAAATATAGAGAGAAAATTACAATTTTTAGATGGTTGAGCCCATCAAAATCTGGTTTTAGTTTCCCAAAGACATGAAACACCTCTTCCCTGGCTCGGGCTTGCCAGTCAGGATGCATGCTCAACACAATCATTGTCCACACTAACCACGTTGAAGTAGTTTCTTGTCCAGATAAGTAGAATAACTTGCACTCCTCAATAACATCATCAGTACTCATTCCGAGATTATTAGACTTTTCGTTTTCTTGAATTTCTCTAGAATTTGATTCCATTAGCAAGCCTAGTAAGTCATCATTGTTTGCTTCTCCCATTTTCATAGCTTTTTCTCTCTTCTCTATTATCTTCCTTAATCCTTGCTGCACTTCCCTATAGATTTCGTTCATCCTGTGGTTTGTTTTTGTGGGTACAAACCTGCATATAAAACATTGCATGAGTTTTACACTTATACCGTTTTCCCTATAGATTTTGTTCATCACGAGGTTCATTTCATTCAACAACATTTTCTTAGATTGAAAAGCACTCACTTGTTGACCAGGGAAATAAACATCAACCGCATAAGCTACTTTTTTCAATTTGACAAGCACCAACCACAAACTACTTTGTCAATTTGACAATAGGAAATCACTTGGAATACCATATTATTTATGTAGGTATAATTATTGTATCATTTTATTGGTGAAATTGTTCGGTGAACTCTTAAAGCATAATAGGGATTTTTTTTTTTTTGAATTATTACAAATATGTCAATTTGGTGTAGGCTATTGAACTTTTTCATTTAAAATTTACATGAATTTACAATAAAAACACGAATGCATGTAAGCATAGAAGCCCTCAAATTATTTTATTGAACAATGACCCAAAGAGAGAACAACAAGGAACAATAGCTTTCGTAGAGACAATCTAGGTTACTTCAAATGATAAACATAGATCATTTTGTTGGTGCAATTAACTTGGTGAAGGACTTAGGTGGCGGTCGGTGTTTGTTTTGACCAGAAATTTGTTTTTGCATAATAAGTGGTCCAATTTGATCAAGTACTTGTTTTTACTTTTAACCAGAACCAATCATTTTTTTATAGGTTTTGAAATTGAAACAATTTAGCGCACTAAAGGGTTAGTGATTACTGTCACTGAGTAAATGAAATGCAAAAACAAAAACAAAAAAATTGCCTTGGTGGAGATTGCAATTAATTAGAAATGGTACTATAAATATTTCAATCTTCTTTGACAAACAGTGCTTTGTTGGAGATCTACTGATTACAGTCACAAGCTATATAGTAACATTATATCCTTGCTTCCCAAGGAATGCTTTGAAAGAAATGTTGAAGAGCACTCACTTGTTGACCATGGAAATAAATATCAACCACATAAGCTACTTTTTTTCAATTTGACAAGCACCAACCACATAAACAAAATTTTCAATTTGAAAATAGGGAATCACTTGCAATACCATATTATTTATGGTGATACAATTATTGTATTATTTTATTTGTGAAACTATTTGGTGAACTGTACAACAGTGATATTTTTTTGGGGGTTGTTACAAATATGTCAATTTAGTGTAAGCTATTGAACTTTTTCATTTGAATTTACAATAAAAACACAAATGTAAGCATAGAAGCCCACAAATTATTCTATT
Organism: Berberis vulgaris; assembly: GCA_963556465.1. Taxonomy (NCBI): domain Eukaryota; kingdom Viridiplantae; phylum Streptophyta; class Magnoliopsida; order Ranunculales; family Berberidaceae; genus Berberis; species Berberis vulgaris. Next base: position 70,734,858 of record OY747135.1, read on the forward strand.
GAACAATGACCCAAAGAGAGAACAACAAGGAACAATAGCTTTCGTAGAGACAGTCTAGGTTACTTCAAATGATAAACATAGATCCTTTTGTTGGTACAATTAACTGGATGAAGGACTTAGGTGGCAGATGGTGTTAGTTCTGACCAAAACTATGTTTTTGCATAATAAGTGGTCTACTTTGATCAAGTGTTTACTTTTAATCAGAATCAAATGTTTTTTTTATAGGTTTTGAATTAGAAACAATTTAGCACACTAAAGGGTTAGTGATTACTGCCATTGAGTAATTGAAATGCAAAAAAATAAAAATAAATAAAAAATTAAATAAATAATAATCCTTGGTGGAGATTGCAATTAATTAGAAATGGTACTATAAATATTTCAATCTTCTTTGACAAACAGTGCGTTATTGGAAAAGACTTGAGGAAGTGGGTTAAGGGCTAAGTATTCAACTTATATATACATATCTATAGGGAACAAGGATATAGTATTGCTGACAAATTTTTTTATTTTTATTTGATAAAGCTTACTGTATATTAATATAAAATACTATTACAAAACATTATGACTTGTTGCAGCAATTATAGCCAAATCATGGGTCTCGGTATTGAGGTCTTGGCCAACATAGTTATAAAACCAACAAGGAAGTAACAAAAAAATGCGGCTAATATTTGTAATAATAGGATTTCTAGACCAGTTTTATAGCTAGATCATGATTAGTGTCGTCTACATGAATGAGATTGATGATGTTTGCCAATCACCTAGCAGGATACCTGTCTTCCAGTCTTGCGCTAGAATCAGAAGTGTTGTCTCTGCTGCATAACACTTCGCCATTGTACTATCGAGGATCTTGCCCGAAGTAGGGCATGCTACTGTCGCAATAACTCGCCTCTGTTGGTTGATAGTAAAAACACCAAGGGACTCCTATTTAGAAGATTAAAAAAAACTGGCGTCAAAACCGGTAATAAACATATTTGGTCCCAAGGTAGGAGGGATGGGGCGAAGCAGATTGGATCTAAAGTTGATTCTATGGTGTCTAGCTAACTGGTTCGGGCGTGGATCATGGCAATACAGACTGTACTGATCTTGTTGTGGGGGCCCTTTAGAAAGTCTTGGTTTGTAATTCTAGTATGGTTCTCTGGGACATATGTCGTAGTTGTTTCCAAGATCTGAGGGATTGAGTCGATGTTCTTACCAACTGGAAGGATTTGGGAGTGGTAAACAACTATTTGTGCCAGGGTTTGCTGACAAACTTTCTTCCATGTAAATCTCTTCTAGCACATTTAGCTCTTTTAGTGAGCCTATTTAATTGATTATGGGGTTGTTAAGGATGGATAATTTGGCCCACAATGACGAAGGGAAAAAGTATACACTAACAATAATGTGCCATCAAGAAAACTTGTAAGTGGAGGTTTATTTGTTATAGAAAAAGACCTCCAGAAATCAATAGAAATGATGTCATTAGCAGAATGTAACAAAAAAACAAATGAGGAACTAATTAAATTGGAAAGGTGGAATTAATAGAAACTTGCTTTTCGGAATGAAGTGTCTTTTTTAATGCTAAGACAAAATGTAGAACCACTAGAATATTACCCATGTCGTTGGCATTCCAAATCACTGTTTTTTGTTGCTAATTATCAAGCACCGGATACCCTCACCACTATCCCTACCATTGCCCACAATCAATTCAATAAACAAATAAAAAAAAAGTCATATTTTAGAACGTAAAATAAATTTTCTTTCGTGCAAGCCAATTTTTATGGTAAAGATACTAATTTTTTTAAGTCAAACTCGGTTAAAACTAGAATCGATTGAATGTTCGGGGGCTTTGTTTGAATGTTCATTAAAATATTCATCTATTTCTTTAAAAAATATTATACCTAGGAATGAAAATATTAAAAATACTTATATGTTTTTTATGCAGTCGTTTTCCGCTCACTGCTTTGACTTAGTCCTGCTAATCTGCACAAGTAACGCACATGAGCCACAGACCACCGATTTGGTGGCCGATGACACTCCGATGCTAAAGTCAGACAAGGATCTGAGGAAGGCGCAATGTTGTAAACAAGGAATTTGTCGCGTACTTTAGCTTACCAACCACATGTCTTATTTATAGTGCAAGGAGTCCAGATTTTACCAGGCCATCGAAGGCGTAGTTTAGGAAGAAGATCTCCATGGAGATCATTATTTAATTAGGAGTCCTACTCTAGGAGAAAGGTTCCATGTTAGCCTTGTGCTCCTAGATACACGGAAGATAGTTTCCAATACGAGAGCAATCCGTAGAAGGGAGATTCCTTGTGTGGAATGTACTCTGGTATTTGTTTCCTAGTTGGAAACATAAAGCTGTTGTAGTGGCCCGTCCGAAGCTGATCCTCAAGATACTTGCCTTAGTAGGACTTACGGGTATTGAGGATAGATGTGAGACATGTGGGCCTAGCATGCTATAAGAGTTTGGGTCCGTCTGACGGACTGAATTGGGCGGGTTTAGAATCGTTTGGGCCGGATCAGTATTGGGCTGATGTTGGGGCTCATAGTTCCTCGAGATCATCTTGACACGTGTATGGCTCAGGGATTTGACCATTTTTATGTATCATCAGCTACTCCCCCCGAATTAGTGGGCTGTCACATCAGTTCACTAAGTCATCTTTTAAAGGGATGCACCGCTCATGATGATTGAGTCTGAATCATTGCTTTCGCCGCGCGCTGCATTAATTGAATGTGCGTTGGTCCAACGGAAAATATGCGGGAACCAAATCCCTACTTAGGTCATCCGTAGCGCAGAGTCCAACTCTTCTACTTTCCTTGCTTCTGAAGCTACTGCTCTGTTCATCTTCTACTCAGAAAAGATTATTCATATTTTTCATGGTCCAACAAAGCCTTTTTGATGACGCAACCTTGGCCAAGGGCTTGGAGTTTTTCGAAGACAGGTTGTTGTCCGAGGCTGGTCTTGCCAAAATCCGTACGAAGTTTGGGGTCCCTGAGGATTTGCCGTTGTATGTTCTGACGGGTGACCAAACGCCAATGTCGCCTCCGGCCGGTTTCATCGGCTTGCATCGTGGGATGCTTCAAACTGGAGTGCATTTTTCGGTTCTGGACGTGATTTGGGAGTTCTTGAATCTCCTAGGGATTCTTCCGGCTCAGTTGGGGCCTAATGGATATAGGATCATCCTCCTGATTTTGATCAGTGCTAAGGAGGTCGGCGTCAGCGTGACTTCGCGAGTAATTCAATTGTTGACTTCTCTGCGATTGAAGGGTAACATTTATGTAAGATGACTTCGCCGACTTGCTTTGTGAATCTTCCCAATGATTTCAAGTTCTGGCAGAAGTATTTCTTCTTAGCCTCTGCGGATTCGAAGTATTTTCGATGCAAGGGTTGTCTGCTTGAGCAAGAGTTACTATCGCTTTGTAGGTTCAACCCTTTCCCGTGACTTTGATATGCTTGATTGTTGGCTTGATAATCATTGCTTGTGTTTCTTCACAGGAAGGTTTTCCACTACTCCTCTTACCTGAGAGGAGCAAAACATCATGGAGACATTTTTTGGCTTGCCAAAGAGGAACGTGGTCGATGTCATAAGAGTTTTCAACTTCATTCGTAATGGGTTGGGGACAACTGTCACATTGCTCCCACACTGTATCAATACTGTCTGCTTTGGGCTACCATCCGGCCATCACGATTTTAAAACGCGTCGATACAATGGGGAGCTGACCCCACACATATAAGGATCATCCTCCTCCCCTACCCAGGCGATGTGGGACTATGATTCCCCTTGTAGCTCGTCCAACCTCTTTCGGCCTATTGGGCTCCAACCCTCACCCTCACCCTCACCTAAGGTCCGCCCACTCAGGGTCTTTCAATCCACCCCCCTTAAGGCCCAACGTCCTCATTGGCCACACAGGCACAACGTCCACGTTGCCCGAGGGTCCACCTCCACGTGGCACACTTCCGGCTGGGTCAGGCTCTGATACCAAATTGTGATGACCCCCTCCCGCACTGTATCAAATTGTCCGCTTTGGGCTACCATCCGGCCCTCACTGCTTTAAAATGCGTCGATACAATGGGGAGCTGATCCCGCACATATAAGGATCATCCTTCTCCCCTACCCAAACAATGTGGGACTATGATTCCCTTTCTAGCTCGTCCAACCTCTCTCGGCCTATTGGGCCTGTTGGGCTCCAACCCTCACCCTCACCCTCACCTCAGGTTCGCCCACTCAGGGTCTCACAGGGCCCCTTCAAGGAAGAAAAGGTTGTTGGGGCCAAAGTTCTCGTTCTATCTAACGTGGAAGAGTCATCTGAAACACTTTCCTTTTTTGTGAAGAAGTGGTCCCATGTTAGAATTGGGTTGCCTTCAGCACGGCCCGCTCTAGTGAGAGAATAACGCAAGTCTGCTATGCCTGTTGGGGCGGAGACTGATGTGTCCGGCTTGGAGAAAAATTACCCGAGGTTCCCAGCAGTTGTAGACAGGTCAATCCTTAACGACGAGCAGGTTGAAGCTATGAATGATCGTCTGGTGCGGGTCGTAATGGCGGCTTATGCCGGTGTTGATTAACATAGGACTATTACGATAAAAGGCTCCTGTGAGGATTCGCCTGAGGTTGTAGAATCTGATCATCCCGCTGGCGTGCAGTCTGAAAGTGGCTGTAGTGGCTCAGGCCAAGTTTCATGTAGTCTACGTTGCTCACTGTCTTATTCCAGGCCACAGCTAGAAGTGTTGAAAGGTCCTCTGGATAATTCACTTCATCATCTCCCTTCGGATCCCATCGAGTCATCTTGCAATAAAGGGTCGGTTGCTGTCTACAACGGAAAAGCCACGGAAGAGAGCCTGAGGACAGTCGCAGCCGTGAAGGGTGGTGCTTGCGTAATTTCTTATCCAGGAAAGCTTCATCTGGATGCGCATATAAGCTTGTTTGCACCGGACTTGGTAAAGATGAGTTCATAGGTCTGGCACCAAGAGGTGGATGTAGAGTATGCTTCGAGAAAGCATATAAGCAGGTGTCACAACTGCCCGAGGAAGATACGCTAGAAGGGTAAATGGACAAGGGCTTGAAGCACCTTATGCTGGGTATGTCTCACTTGAGCGAAGTCGAGGCGGCTCGTGAGAGGGTATACACCTTGGAGCGTGTCTTCTCGCACATGTATGCGCTGTATTCTGATGCGCTTTATAAAATTGATCGGTTATAGAAGTAGCTACAGAAGCAGGCTGAGGAAAAGAGGCTAGATCAGTCAACCGTGGCTGCTGAAACTCAAGGGGCTCGTCTGAAAATTTTTGAGTGTGCTCTGTCTGAGGTGATGTCCGAGAGAGATAGACTCAAACAAGAGTTGGACCGGACCTGCCGAGATGTAGAGGTCTCTTACTGAAGAGAATGTTTCGAAGGAGGCCGACTGGGATGCTCAGAAGCAACAGTTAGAATATGATGTGTAGTTTTATGCTCGAGAGGCGAGGAAGGCCGAAGACCAGCTCGAATTGGAGTGCATGAGCTTAGTGCTGTGAAGAGCAGTCTGGCCACAGAGCAGTCTTAGGTTGACGCCCTGATTGGCGAGTTGGAGCTATTGGAGCGAGAACTTGTTGATGCAAAGGTGCGCGAGGAGAAGTTTATTCAGAAATAAGGCAAATGCGAGTTCTATTGGGTTGTACATGGCACGTTGGAGCTGCTGGCGCTGATGAAGGAGGAGTATCCACAGTGGGATCTTGGCCGCTATAAGAAGATGTCGTATGTAGACTTGTCAGTTACCTCTGCGTCATCAGATGATGAAGACAGTTTAGGCCCTGATGTCAAGGTTGTGGCACGTGTGGACGTAACTCCTGCTCCTTCTTCCACTAGGCTTAGCTCTTATGTTTCTGTACCTTCTCCCGATAAGGAGTAAACTTTGTGTGTTTGTACCTTTTTCCGTTTTGACCATTAATGAAAACAGTTTTATCCGTTCGTGCTTGTTGTCTCTATTGCATGTTTTTCATTTCGTCTTATGGTCTTGCTTTGGCATAGACTGGTTGAATAAATAGGATGTTGATTGTTCTATCTGCGATAGAGAGCTTGATCGATTTGCATTGTGAATGACTCAGGGTCATCGTTGTGTAGTCATGTCCGATAGTGGGCATGTTGCACACAATTGAGTTGCCCGAGCTGTGTCTTGTCCCCAAGGTAAGCTGCTTGAGGCTTGCCTCTCTTTTCTGATCGGTCGGCTATGGCTACTGTTATGGGCAAGTTGAGATGGTCGAGCGTATGTGTCAGAGCGTTCGTGTCGAGTCAAGCGCCGTAAGCTCAGGTTGGCATCCTAAGTAGCTTTTATTTAGGCATTGACCGTATAATCTTTGTATCGGCGTGAGTGGCCTTTGCTAATATTAGAATGTCAGTCTGTTTGAGTGTGAAGGCACTGACTCAACTAGATTCATGTTTGTGGTCACTGTAGGAGCAGTGGTCACGTGCCGAGCTGCTTGGGCCTCCCACCTTCCGAACATCTATGCCCGAGTAATGCAGGCTATAGATTCAGGGAGTGAAGGTTTGGTGACTACACTGAAGAACAGTAGTCCCATGGCGAGTCATCAACATCAGTTAAGGACTGACTAGTCTCCCACCTTTCAAACCATCTACACCTGTCCTGCGCGGTGGGGGCTACAAGCTCAAGTAAAGGGGTTCGGCGACCAGGCTGAAAAGCAGTGGTCCCATGACAAGCCGTCGAGATCAGTTCGGGACTGACTAGGCTCCCACCTTGCAAATCATTTACACATGTGCGCATCAAGCTACAAATTTGGGAGTTTTCGACGGCCACGTTGAAAAACAGTGGTCCCATGGTGAGCCATCAAAATCAATTCGCGGCTGACTAGGCTCCCACCTTCTAGACTATCTACACCTGTGTAATGGGGGCTACAAGTCCAGGGTTGGTGATTCGACGGCCACGCTGAAAAGCAGTGGTCCCATGGCGAGCTGTCGAAATCAGTTACGGACTGACTAGGCTCTCATCTTCTAAATTATCTACACCGCACGATGGAGGTTACAAGTCCAGGGTTGGTCATTTGAAAAGCAGTGGTCTCATGGTGAGCCGTCAGAATCAGTTCAGGACTGACTAGGCTCCCTCCTTCCAAACCATCTACACCCGCAGTAGGGGCTACAGGTCTGATCTTTGATCAGAAGCTTTCGTTGTCAGTCGTCACCAGCTAGGCTTACCTAATTTAGTTCGGCGATCATTGACCGCGAAGGGGGGCAATGATCCCTGGCAAGTCATTGTCATCAGGTGTGATAGCGCTGATTAGACTCCAACTTCCTAGACCATCGAGATCTGCACTAAGCGGACTAGGTGTCGGGTGATACCAAAAGCCATCGTCATCAACTTAGGCTGAGTAAGCTTGCCTGGTTGGAGAGGGGTTCCACTCGTTTGAAGTCGTGAGAACCCATGTTCACTAGTGTGCACACTATGCGGACAACATTACCTTAAAACAAACAACGATCCGTAGGTATAGTCCGTGCATCAAGGCTGCTTTGGATTTGCGCTTGTGCTTAACATGTAGCAGAATACTGTTTGAATTGTGGACTAAGTGGATCAAGCCTTTGGGCCTGCCAAGGAAGAGTTAGGATTTATTATATGATTGTGCTACGTGTATGACATAGATTACACAGTGACATGTGTACGACATAGGCTGCGGGATGGTTGAGTGTCGGTTACTCCTTTTGAATTACTGGGGTTGTGTGCAACGCCATTAGTTGAGTGAACGTGGTCTGCGCACTTTATTTGGAAGCCGCCGTTTCTTCATTTCCCACACGGTATTCTATGCTTAGCAGTTAATGCAGAAAGCCTGTTTGGTGAACCATTACGTTTATATAATGGTGTTCTCCAATCGTTGTAAGCAGTATGTTTCGCAGAGCTCATCTCCTGTAATGTTCTTGTTTGAAGAAAATGTTTTGGATTTTTCAAAGGCTGAAGGTGAATCTCCATTGTCGGAGTCTCTGAATGTTCTGACATTTGCCCCGATCATGCACGATCATAATCGTTGTTATGCGTGGTCACCTGTTGTGGGTGGACACGTAGTTGATCTGCTGAGATTTTGTAATTTCTTCTCATATTGCGGAGAAGTAGTACGAATTCTCATTCAATGGAAGAGTTGATTACGCCCAAATAGTACACGCGGTCAATTGCAGTAAAGAATGGGGTGTCGATCCCACGAGGAAAAACGATTTACAAAACAAGGTTAAGGAAGACAAACTATGCGAAACTAAAGTTAAGAAATTCTAACAAATTTAAAATAAGAAACTGGATTTAATTTAATGAAAATTAAGTTTGGAGAAATCACAAGGTTCCAAGAATCCCTCCTAGACTTCACGCGCCAACTAGTATTGATTTGCTATGATGACTCAACTACGTGTTTCACATCCCAAACGACGTAATCGGAAAAATAATATTTTATGCACTAATATATCCTAATGTAAATGGATTTTAGATTTCACTTTTTATAGAAAACACAAAGGTTGGTCATATGTGATATCCTAAACTTACGATATATCCGGAGACAATAACGTAATAAAAGACGATCACATATAACTAACCTACCGGAATCAATTTATCCTTAAAAATTCCACACATAAGAAAAGCGTGACTAAACTTATATGGAGAACAAAATGACAATCACCGGAATAAAAATCTACGAAGAAATTTATGAAATCTCTGTCACTAAAATAACATAAATTTCTATATTAAATAAAAGCAAGAATCATTAAACACCATTATTCATCGTGAAAGCTTAAAGCGAATCAAATACTAATTTAGTGCGTTACATCTAGGAGTTCACCTATTCATCTTGTGTGGGGTTTAGTGACTCAAGGTGGTGGTGGTCATAGCATCAGTGGAGGTGGAATCCATTACTTCCTGTATGCGTGCGAATCCCGAGAGATCGCAAATCTCGAGAAATCTCAGCAGCTGCACTGTGGTGGTACACAGCAATGGGCTGAGGTGCGAATAGCAAACTATTTGAAAAACAGTTGATTCCCGCCAAAACTCTGCTTCGCCTTCTCCAGCGAACCATGACCAGCGCCGCCGCTTCGACTTCGCTCCTCGTGAGCTCCTTTGTCCTTCGATCTTCTTCAGCATCTGCAAGAACAGAGAGAGAAATGGAAACAGTGAGAAAGATACAAACTCGAAGGAGAAAGAGAACGAGGGAGCGAAACAGGGTGGTGACTCTGTCACGGTAGTGGTGGCTCTAAAAGAGAGAGGTCACTCTGTCGCGGTGGTGGCGTGCAAGCTTGGTTCGTGATGAAGGATGCTGGACGGTGGCGAGGTAAAGAAAAGACAGGAACATGGTGCGTGGAGGAAACAGGGACGACGGTGGCTTGGACGGTGGCAAGATGGTGCTGATGGTGGTTGGTTAGTGGTGAGAGACACATGGCTCTATGTCTCTGGCCAGGTGGAGGTGGTGATGGCGGCTGGAAAAGAGAGGAGGAGCAGAAAACGTGGAAGAGCCGACTCCCAAAGAGAAGGGAAGAGAGAAACCTAAATAGGATTCCCCTATTTCTTTGTTAGGCTGGGCTTAGGTTTCTAGCTTTCTGGGCTTGGGCTTGATTAAATTAAGTGGACCTAGGCTTATTTGGGTTAGGTTTAGATATGTGAACCGCTATTTTGTACCACCGCTAGAATCAACAACTTAATCATTTCCTCAAATTGTCGCCTTAATGCGATTTTATCGTTCACGCGCAAATTCCTACAAAAACATGAAAATGAAATAATTAGAATAAAATATATTAATTGAAGCACTAACATATATAAATTAAGGGATATATTTTGTAATAATTACGTGTATATCAAATACCCCCAAACCTATATTTTGCTAGTCCTTGACCAAAACAAAATAAAGAATAAAATCCTAATTCACGTTCGTAGGAATCACGGTTGCACTTACCTTAACGTGCAACAAGGCTTTAAACCTCTAGATTACCTCTAGAGGACGAGTTATAGTCTCGTGAGGATTTTCGAAAATGCTACCCCCAAACATTACTGACTCAATAAAACAAAATCTATTTTCTAAAAACATAATGCAAAACATATGAACATTCCCTTAGAGTATTTTTCTGATTGTTTACAATTCAAGAAAAACAACAAACTAATAATGTCACAAAAGTATATCAATAGAGTACAATAACCTTTAGATGTGACAAGATAACCTTTAGAAAAGACGTTTCGACTACAATTCTCTCATGTCGCTCAGAAATGAAACGCTCAGAGATTGGGCACTCAGTTTATATGTGAGGAAAAGAATATACTATGAAAAATGCAAACGTCTCACATATAATTATCATGAAAAACAGAATTTTCAAATTGTGAATTGAATATGATCTCATGGACCGGAATATTGATTACTTTTGAGAATGTTGAATCAAACACCATAGTTCTTGCCTATTCAATCTCCACATCTATTAAGCTAACTTTCACTTAAGATCAATTAGGTCTTTACTAGGTTGTATTGGGGCTTGGATTATGGCAAACAATAATGGACAAAAATGATACAAAGATTTCCTGAGAACGGATACACCCTTGAATAAACACATAGGATATTGAAGAACAAATCAATGTTGTACACCATTAACTTTTTCTTCATTATTTTCTTCTTCAATCACAATATTTTTTTTTAAACCTGCTTTTCCCCATTGATACAATCCAACACTTTTACTTCGAGGGCGCATGAAATATCTATTTTTTTTTTTCTATTTGCCCATTCCATAAATATATCTCACCGTATACATTCTCAGAAAATTGGGTAAGGATAAAATAATAGAGGTATTACTCCTTGATTGGAGTAGGCATTGGGAATGGGGATAACAAAGAAAAGGCTATTTAAAGGCTCAAAGGCTGCAAATGGATATTTATTATTGGGTAAGCTAAAAGGCTAAAAATGGTTTAAAGAAAGAAATGCCTATATCACTTCATAAGTTCTAGTTACTACTAGGACATCTCAACTAAATAAAGCAAGAAGTTATAGTGTAAAGATTCAATTTCTATGTCATTCTTAAAGCAATCAATAAGAAAATCAAGAATAATGAGATCATCAACGAAATAATGCGGACTCAAGAAAAATCATAGTGCAATTAATAACCCTCAAGAAATAAAAAATGGCTCAAAACTCACAAGGGTTAAGTCTCCACTATTATTCTAAGGTTTTCTAGTTCAATATCTCACTAATCAACTTCAAATAATGTTGACTTGACTTATAGTGCATGAATAGTGGAGTTGAAAAGTCTCACGAAATACATGTAGCATAAGGATAATATCAAATATCATGTTTTCCACTAATATAACTATGTGACACATGCTAGTATGTGTTTTCTCAAAATTAAAGGCAACAAAAATATTCTCTAAAAAACTCAAAACCTCTTTTTTTTTTTTATTCACCAAGAGTTCGGATTTCAAATGCATTTTCAAGAAGATTTTACACAATTACCATAATCATCTAAGTATTCAATGGAGATTGAGTAGAACACAAAAATGACTCGGTTTAATTGTAAAATACGTTTTAAGCTCAAAGATTTTTTAAAAGTGCACAAAAAATCCAATAAACCACACCCCCAAACCTAAACCAAACATTGTCCTCAATGTATAAAATAATAATCATGACAAATGAAGGAAAAAGAAAAGAGGAGGGTTAGAATGATATTACCATGATGAAGCTTTACCAATTTCAAATAGACAATGTCCTCACAGTCACCAAAATATAAGAAAAACATACCGACGGGAAAAAGGAACATATGGGATGAATGGCTCCAAGTGACTCCAGTAGCAACACCTAAAATAACCTGAAACACTAAAAGAAAAACATAAAAGCAAAAACCTAAACTAAACTAAAAAAAAATAATAAATGAAAAATTAAAATAAAAATAAAAACCTAAACTAAAGATAGGGTGGAGAACATCAAATCAAGTAGACAGGGGCAACCAGAGAGATCTCTTTTGGCACCTCTACTCGCTCCACATAGTGCTTCAAATGTTGCCCATTTACTCTAAATACTCTCCTATCTGTTGGATCTTCAATTTCTATGGACCGATTGGGAAAAACTTGTTTTACCATGAATGGGCCCGTCCATCTCGATCTTAGCTTGCCAGGATGAAGATGAAGGCGTGAGTCATAGAGATAGACTCGTTGGTTGGGCTCGAAATGTTTCCTCAGAATTTGCTTATCATGAGCTGTTTTCATCTTCGCCTTATATATTCGGGAATTGTCATAGGCATCGTTCCGCAACTCCTCAATTTCAGCTAACTGAAGTTTTCGCTGAATACCTGGTCTGAGGAATGCATGTTTAAGTCCCTCAGGCAGTGGAGCTAGGTCAACTTTCGGAGTTTCCACGGTGGATGGTTGTGGTTTCTGTCTTTCCTTTGACAACTCCTCAAAGCATGGTTGCCATTGTCGTCCTCCTTTATCCTTTAACCCTGAAACAATAGAAATATCAAAAGCATTGTCAGGATAAAGTGAATTCTCAGAATCAGAAATAGAAAGAAGGGACTCTAAGGTTTCAGAATCTGCGTTCACGAGCGCTTTCTCTGATATCAACGTGTCTATCATGTAGGTATGATGACACTCATCATCATCACGTGGTTGCTTGCTAATATTGAATATGTTGACCTCCAGAGTCATGTTCCCAAAAGACAACTTCATTAGACCGTTCCTGCAATTGATAAGAGCGTTAGCTGTGGCAAGAAAAGGTATACCTAAAATAATCGGAACTGTAGATTCCATATTAACCGCAGAATGAGTATCTAAAATAAGAAAGTCAACGGGATAGTAAAACTTATCAATCTGCAGCAAGACATCCTCAACTATTTTTCTTGGCTTTTTAACCGATCTATCGGCCAATTGTAGTACCACGGATGTGGGTTTAATCTCTCCTAGACCCAGTTGCAAGTAAATAGAATATGACATCAGATTTACACTTGCTCCTAAATCCAACAAGGCTTGGCCGAACTCATGAGTCCTAATCTGGCAGGTGATTGTAGGACACCCCGAATCTTTGTACTTGGGTGGTGTCATCTGCTCAATCACCGCACTACCTGTTCTGTCAAAAAAACAATCTTGTTGACATGATGTTTTCTCATGATAGTGCATAGATCCTTGATGATCCTCGCATAAGTTGGTACCTGTTTAATCACATGCAGCAAAGGTAAGTTAATTTTAACCTGTTTCAAGTGTTCTAGAATCTCACCATGCATTTTCGATTTCTTTCCAGTAGGTCGTAGTGCTTGAGGAAAAGGAACTGGAACTGGAATGTTCTTGTTGGGCTCATCCTTAGGGATGCTCTCCTTTGCACTTGGGTAGGTGCCTATAGCAGTGGACGAGCTTGATCCCTTTAAAATCTTACCACTCCGCGTAGTAATGGCATTAACCTCTTTGACTTTCTGAGAGTCCGAGGTAGAGGTTTGTGCCATAAGTTGTCCCTTCGGATTTGCTCGAGGCTGTGACGAAAATTGGCCCCGAGCTTGTACTGTTAATGAACTTGTCAGCTTGGTTATTTGGCTTTTGATCTCCTTGTTCTCTTCTGCCAATTGTGTCAATGCAACCTCAAATTTTTGATTAGTTTTACCTTGTGCTTCTATAAATGCATGCAATGTGTCTGATAAGGAACTTTTGTTAGATTGTGCATTGTACGGAGGTGCAGGGTATGACCTAGGTTGTTGTGCCTATGAGTGTGTAGGTTGGTTGGCCTCGGACCTCTAGCCAAAGTTAGGGTGATCTCTCCAGCCAGAAATGTAAGTGTTAGAGAATGGTGAATAAGGCTTCTTGTACATCCCTAAGGCATTACATTGTTCCTCATAAACCCCTCTCATCTCAGTCAAGGTTGGGCAATCCTGTGCGAAGTGTTCAACTCCCCCGCATATAAAACAGGCGTTCTGTAGCTCAACTCTGGCAACAGTATGTGTGGGCCTACCATCCTTGGTCTTAAGTGCCTCTAACTCCCTAGTTACTCTATCCAGTTGGGCTCTAAGGCTATCTTCTTCCCTAAGTTGGTAAACTCCAGCTGGGCGTGTTCTATCCGTGCTCTCAATAGCACTTGGACCAGTCCAAGTATGAGCCTTTTCAGCCAAGTCATTCAGGTATTCAATGGCCTCGTCAGGGTCCTTTTGCAAAAACTCTCCATTACACATCATCTCAACGAACTGACGTTCTCTACTGGTGAGCCCCTCATAAAAATAACTGACTAAGCGCCAACTCTCATACCCATAGTGTGGGCATGTATTCAAAAGATCCTTGAACCTTTCCCACACTTGATATAATGTCTCGCTATTCTTTTGGGTGAAGGTAGAAATCTGTCTCTTTAGACCGTTGGTTTTGTGGTGAGGAAAGTATTTATTAAAAAAATGCTTGGGTCATCTCCTCCCACGAACCTATAGACCTTGGTCGCAAAGAGTATAGCCAACTCTTCGCTTTTTCCTTAAGGGAAAAAGGAAAAAACCTTAGTCTAACCGAGTTTACAGCCTCAACTTTGTTGTGAAAAGTGGCCACAACTTCCTCGAATTCCCTAATGTGAACATAAGGATTCTCACTCTCTAGGCCATGAAAAGTGGGTAATAATTGTATCATACCCGGCTTAAAATCTAGCTTTGGTGTACTTGGTGCAAACATGATACATGATGGAGTAGCAGTGCGCGTGGGGTGGAGATAGTCCTTTAGCGACCGAACATGGTCATCTTCGTGATTACTCATGGTGTTGGAAGTAGGACTTAATTTGGTCTCAATGTGAATTTGTGGGTGTTCTAAATTTGGGACCCTAATTAGTCTCCCTAAGTGGTCTCTATTCCAACTCACACTCCCCCAATGTCCTTTTTTGTTTTTTGCTAATTTTTTTTTTTAGAAAAAAATTAAATTGGACCTAAAACCTAAAAATAAAATAAAATAATGAGCAAGAAAGATAATACCCGAAACCTTCCTTGTAGAATGACGCTTGTTCCCCGGCAACGACGCCAAAATTGGATTACGCCCAAACAATACACGGGGTCAATTGCAGTAAAGAATGGGGTGTCGATCCCATGAGGAAAAATGATCTACAAAACAAGGTTAAGGAAGACAAACTATGCGAAACTAAAGTTAACAAATTCTAACAAATTTAAAATACGAAATTGGATTTAATTTAATGAAAATTAAGTTTGGAGAAATCACAAGGTTCCAAGAATCCCTCCTAGACTTCACGCGCCAACTAGTATTGATTTGCTATGATGACTCAACTACGTGTTTCACATCCCAAACGACGTAATCGAAAAAATAATATTTTATGCATTAATATATCCTAATGTAAATGGAATTTAGATTTCACTTTTTCTAGAAAACACAAAGGTTGGTCATATGTGATATCCTAAACTTACGATATATCCGGAGACAATAACGTAATAAAAGATGATCACATATAACTAACCTACCGGAATCAGTTTATCCTTAAAAATTCCACACATAAGAAAAGCGTGACTAAACTTATATGGAGAACAAAAAGACAATCACCAGAATAAAAATCTACAAAGAAATTTATGAAATCTCTGTCACTAAAATAACATAAATTTCTATATTAAATAAAAGCAAGAATCATTAAACACCATTATTCATCGTGAAAGCTTAAAGCGAATCAAATACTAATTTAGTGCGTTACATCTAGGAGTTCACCTCTTCACCTTGCGTGGGGTTTAGTAACTCATGGTGGTGGTGGTCACAACATCAGTGGTGGTGGAATCCATTACTTCCTGTACGTCCACAAATCTCGAGAAATCTCAGCAGTTGCACTGTGGTGGTACACAGCAATGAGCTGAGGTGCGAATAGCGAGCTGTTTGAAAAATTGTTGATTCCCGGCAAAACTCTGCTTCGCCTTCTCAAGCGAACCGCGACCAGCACCGCCGCTTCGACTTCGCTCCACGCGAGCTCCTTTGTCCTCCGATCGTCTCCGGCACCTGCAAGAACAGAGAGAGAGATGGAAACAGTGAGAAAGATACAAACTCGAAGGAGAAAGAGAACGAGGGAGCGAAACAGGGTGGTGACTTTGTCGCGGTGGTGGTGGCTCTAAAAGAGAGAGGTCACTCTGTCGCGGTGGTGGCGTGCGAGCTTGGTTCGTGATGAAGGATGTTGGACGGTGGCGAGGTGAAAAAAAGACAGGAACAGGGTGCGTGGAGGAAACAGGGACGACGGTGGCTTGGACGGTGGCGAGATGGTGCTGATGGTGGTTGGTTAGTGGCGAGAGACACAGGGCTCTATGTCTCTGCCCAGGTGGAGGTGGTGATGGCGGCTGAAAAAGAGAGGAGGAGTAGAAAACGTGGAAGAGCCGACTCCCAAAGAGAAGGGAAGAAAGAAACCTAAATAGGATTCCCCTATTTCCTTGTTAGGCTAGGCTTAGGTTTCTAGCTTTTTGGGTTTGGGCTTGATTAAATTAAGTGGACCTAGGCTTATTTGGGTTAGGTTTAGATATGTGAACCGCTATTTTGTACCACCGCTAGAATCAACAAATTAATAATTTCCTCAAATTGTCGCCTTAATGAGATTTTATCGTTCACGTGCAAATTCCTACAAAAACATGAAAATGAAATAATTAGAATAAAATATATTAATTGAAGCACTAACATATATAAATTAAGGGATATTTGTAATAATTACGTGTATATCAAGAGTCTATCGTTCATGTGTTGGTGTCTTATCATTGTTTCAAAGATAGCACCAGCAGTTGTTGTCCGAGTTCCTACCCCCATCACTTCTCGATTAGCTTTGTTGTTTCGCCTTGAGCTGGAAGTCGGCATTGGGTTGACGCGAAGTTGGACATTGTTTGTCGAAATGGACCATTAATTGATTCCCAAATATTCTGCTTTCCTTGCGCGGGAAGGTATATGTGATCCGAGCTCACCTGATATTGTCCCAAGTTTACAGAGTGTGTGAGTTGGGCTTCAAATTTTTCCTGGTGCTTCTGGTTGTCGATTTTGTACCACCTCGGACCATATTTGAGGGGTATGTTTGTGGAGGCGTTTGAATATGATGCTTTCATCCCGATCTTGCTCAGTTCAGACTCTGCGGAGAAGTTGAGGATTGGAGTCCTCTTCGGACGCCTCTTGTAGTTAGATCGTCTAAGCGAGTCTTTTACTTCATGTCGCACTGTACTTAGATGCTTGTAGTATATAGTCTTTTGTATCCGCCTTAGGGCGCTTGTTGTTGCATCTTTCCAATAATCAATAGAGTTTGTTTTTGTAATTCTTCCTTTATTTCTTAAATGATTGCAAATCGCATAAGTCTTTAAAAAGTAAAACTCTATATTGACTATGGAAAGGGAAACAAATGGTTGAAAGTAGACTAACTGTTGAGCGAGAGGAATTGATCCCGTCGAGGCGCTTCAGAGGTTACTAAAGAGTAAACCTTGTAGAGGGGTCAATCTTTGTACTGACGAAATGTCGGGGGGATGTATTCCTGCTTGCCTTGACCTTCTATTTCGCTGGGCAGAAGAGTAGACAACTCCTGCACTATTTGAAGGTGAGGCCACTGTTGTTGCTTGGCCTGACACTGGTTCAGGCTGCCCCACGGTATGTAGCTGGATTTGGGAGCATTCTATTTGTTTCAGTGTAGTGTAACGGTAGCCTCGTGCCATAGGTTGGTCTCCATGTATAGTTCAATTCTGAGTTGTTAGTAATGTACTTAACACACTGGTGAAGGGTGGAGACTACTGCCTCCATCTGGTGGAGGCACGGTCTTCTCAAAATAAGGTTGTAGGTTGATGGTGCATCTACGACATGAAGTCTAGAAACAAGACATTTCTTAGCTGCGGCTCTCCTGCCACTGTCGCCAACCTTATATTCCCGATCGAGAAGCACTTCTCTCCGCTGAATCCAATCAGCGGGTAGTCTGAGGATGTCAAGTTTTCCTCTTTGAGGTCCATACTACGGAACGTGTTGTAGAACAGGACGTTGAATGAACTTTCTGTGTCCACCAGAGCTCTCTTTACCTCCGACCTTGATATGGAAATCGAGATGGCTAGGGCGTTGTTATGTGGTGCTCGGACTCCTTCGAGGTCTTCGTCCATAAAGGTCAAGGTGAGAATGGGGTTCTGAATCATTGAGTGGCAGATGTATCTGTCCTCATCAGCAGGTTGTGTCTGCATCTCTAGTAAGGTCTGCTTGCGAGACCTGTACGAATGATCTTCATTCGGTCAGACTCCATGAAGGACATATTTAATCCCTTGACTCTCCTTCGCTATTTCTTTAACTGACTCCCCTATGTCCCTGGTTTGTTCTGGTTGCTTCTCATAGTTCAGGAATTCTTTCAGTTTGCCTCTGCGGATCCAGTACTCAACTTCATACCTCAGACTCTTGTAGTTTTCTTGGCCTGGACCGACCAGGGTTTGGCTTGTTGTCATTACGCTCCCATTTGCTTCGTTCCTCATCCTCGTGTCTCTTGCCCTCCTTATTGTCCTTAGGAGCGGAGTGCTTCTTCTCGCCTTCGATTTTCCTCTTCACGGGTTTTAGCTCCTCCATATTAATTTGCTTCTGAGCGCTCTTGAAGAGCTCTGTCATGTCCAGGGGGGCTCCAATGTGAGGTATTCGTAGAACTTTCTTTTCTTGAGGCCCGCAGTGAAGGCTGTCACGGCCGTGTCGTCGCTGCATCCGTCGATGAAAGTCAGCTCGTTGTTGAAGCGCTTGGCATAGAGAGTATCATGGGACCTCTGCTTTAGAGAGATTATGTAATGTGGACCTTTTTAGAAACGCTGGCTCCCTACGAAAAGTGTTAGGAACTCATTTGCTAATATCTTGAATGAGTCAATCGACTTCGACGGAAGGTTGTGGAACCACATCAGTGATGAGCTTTTCAGACTAGTAGGAAAGGTTCTGCAAATGACAGATTCAGATCATTCTTTCAGGGCCATTACGTGCTGGTAATGACATAAGTGGTCAAAAGGATCGGTGGTTTCGTCATGGAAGTCAAGCTTCGAGGGAGTGAACTTCCTCGGAAGGGCCTTATTTATGATCTGATTCACAAATGGCGAGACGGAAGGGTAATATAGTACGTCCGGATCGTGCGCCCCTCTGTGGATAGGGTTCCCAGGGCCGAGACTCTCTGTCCTGGCGGGGGGCTTAGCATCAGCCGTGCAGCCTCCCCTAGTCCAATGAGAACTGGCGAGGGTTTGACTTTCCTATGCTTGCTCCCCGCCATCCTCTGGAAATGGAGGCCCGTGATGTTCCTGATCTCCATTAGCAGGAGGTGGATTTTGTTGTGAGTGCCTCCACCGCCTTGGCTATCTGCTGTATTTGAGATGTCAACCTATCGATGTGGGGGTCCGTTGTTGCTGTCGTCGGCGTGGGAGGCTTGAGCTTGTAGCCCGTGTATGACTGAAGCCGCTGAAAGCGGCGGTGTTGTGCCAACCAGAGCGTTTGATGTGTCCCCATGTTCTCCGTTGTTGCGTGACCTAGTGGCCACCATCTCTCTGGGTTTTAAAAGGAGACGACACTAATGAAAAATTAAGAACTCCGTCGTCCCTACGGACGACGCAAAACTGATGCAGTAGTTTTTCGTTCCCTGCTTTGTCGTACTCCTACTGACCTGCACAAGTAACGCACGTGAGCCACGGACCACCATTGTGACTGCCGATGGCACTCCGATGCTAAAGTCAAATAAAGATTTGAGGAAGACGTAATACTGTAAACATGGAATTTGTCGTGTACCTTAGCTTACCAACCTCATGTCTTATTTATAGTGCAGGAAGTCTTGATTTTACTAAGCCATCAAAGGCGTAGTTTAGGAAGGAAATCTTCGTTGAGATCCTTATCTAATTAGGAGTCGTGTTGTAGGAGAGAATTTCATTGTTAGCCTTGTGCTCCTAGATACGCGAGAGATAATTTTCAATATGAGAGCAATCCGTGGAAGGGAGATTCAATGTATAGAATGTACTCTGGTATTTGCTTCCTAGTTGGAAGCAGAGAGCTGGTGTAGTTGCCCGTCCGAAGCTGATCCTCGAGATATTTGCCTTAGTAGGACTTATAGGTATTGAGGATAGCTGTGAGATGTGTGGGTCTAGCATGCTATAAGAGTTCGAGTCCGTCTGCCGGACTGAATTGGGCGGGCTTAGAACCGCTTGGGCTGGATCAGTATTGGGTTTATGTTGGGGCTCGTAGTTCTTCGAGATCATCTTAACACATGTACGGCTCAGGGGTGTGACCGTGGTTATGTATCATCAGTTTTAATAATAAAATACATAATTTGAAATTTAAAATATATGATCATTGATTTCATTGGAAAAAATATACATATCCATTTAAAGAAATTTGATATGTTTAAAGTTTTAGCCTTGTATTGATTATTGGTTTTATTGGAAAAATCTTGAAAAATGCATTCCAACGATACAAATTTTGCCAAAATTAGATAACCAAGTAAATTGTTATAACAATTTAATTTTAAAAAAAGAAAACAAAACACAATATTTTCTCTCTCCGCCACATGTACATTTCACAAACTCTTTTCACATTTTTTTTTTCATTTATTTGCCATTCTATATGTTTTATATATACAAACATGCCATCATAGGAAATGATTCTCAATCTTCAACACATTTCCCCACTTTCAATCATAGTCATCTCTTATCTTCAATTCTTAGTTTGTCCTAGTTAGCAATTAATAGTAAAACACTACTCTGAATTTTAATATAGACTAGGGTATTCCCCGTGCCTTTAGCACTCAAATTGTTTGACAGGGGTATTTCACAATACAAAATGTGTAAATTTGAAATTGCACACAATGACAAATACTAAAAAAAACACAACATATACTTAAAAGATGAGAAATTGAAAACACGAAAGATGGAAGAGTGTGTGAGGGTTAAGAGAAATTGAAAGAGTGTAATATGAGAAATTGAAATATAAAAAACTGTGTAGAGTCGTTAGATTTTTAAGTTGGGTAAATCTTTTATCTTCCACCTAAAACATCATTCTGATTTGTAATATAAATTAGGGTATTCTCGATAAAAATTTAACATGATAAATATAATTTATTATGCTTTAAATATCAAGATAAATAAATATCAAAATGTTGGGTACGAGAATCGAACCTATGCACTCTTATTGGGGATTGATTGAAGTTAAGACATAAAGACTAACTTTAAGTCTCAATTAATGAATCTCTGCCATGAATTATGTTTATCTACAAACTTATCTCTTTGTGCTTTTAAGATATATGTGATCCGTTAGATTTTCATGTTTGGGCAAATTTTAGTCGTTTTTTTATCTCAAACCCCAAACACCATTTTAATTTGTAATATAGACTAGAGTATTCTCTATACTGTTGGCACGATAAAAGTTTAACATGATAATTAAATTTTATTTTACTTTAAATATCAAGATAAATAAATATAAAATGTTAGGTATGAGAATCAAACCCATACACTCTTATTGATGATTGATTGAAGGTAAGACATAAAAAATGTATGGAAAGAGGATAAGAACCACACATGCAATAGATTGAGACAGAAAATTTGTCAGGTTCCTGAATAAGAGCATGAGCCAGGCCTCTCCAGTGATGATGATGTGTTTATAAAATCGGCTGCAAAGACGTTCTCTAACACCCACACCAAAGATTTTAGATTCTGTCCCCGAAAATTCAATCGAACTAAGAAAACAAACAAAAGGGTACAAAGGCTGAGTTGGTTTATAGTCTAGGTTTGTTTTGGCGAATCCTCTCTTGTGAGAGTTTGTTTCAGTATTTGCTTTTACTTTTGTTTAATTTATATAAAGGTTTTGAGATAATTAAAATCCAGCTCACTTTCAAAAAAAAAAAAAAAAACATAAAAACGTACTTTTAAGTCTCAATCATTCGATATATAAATAAATATCGCTTTTCTTTTGTCTGCATCCTCGTGATTTGCAATATATATTCTTATTTCTATTCCATTCTCACTTAGTGGCCGACACCAAGTCAAGACTGGGGGCTTCAAAGAGTGCTTTTATGTTCACCAGCTACAGCATCACCCCTACCAACCTGTTTCTGTTTTACAACGTTTACTTCAGAATTCAGTGAGAGATTCAATGGACAAAAGGGAGAGAGTGAAGCTTGGGGGGTTGTGGGATGCAGCCAAGGCAACCAGTGATGCCTTGAAGAAACACTCACCGGATGTAACGGCCGTTAAGAACGCCTATCAGGCTACTTACAATCTAGGTTCCAAGGCCATTAACACCGTCAAAGATAACGGAGTCCCTAGTGTGATCAAGGAGTACATCCCAGGTCCTGAAACACAGGAGAAGATCGGTTCAGTTTTGAATCATCCACTTACTCGTGAGGTCTCCAAGACACTCCTTCCAGGTAAAAAACTTTACTCGAAATAGTTTTTTAGTTAATTATTTCCAGCTAAAATTTTGTGTTAAGTATGAAATTGGAGACCCATTTTCATTTTTGTTATAGTAAGTATTTGATTTGGAGGTCTTGGAGTGAAGCAAAGGAAAGCCATATTATTGAACAAAAAAAAATTATGTGTTTTTAGTGTTGGTGGGGGTAAGGGTGTGTTTAATTCAAAGTATAATTTTCTCAAAAAAGTAGCTCTTGTAAACCCACTTGGATTAGTTTATGAACATGAAACTCAACTAGGAAGACCCTAAATATGTGCTGGTTTGACGCCGGGCGGAACAGTGATCATTACCTTGCGGGCTAGTTCAACAAACAATTCACAAAGAAGAATAGAGATTCGCCCAAAAACACAGAGAAATAACTCTGATGTCAATTGAATTACTCAAATCAAAGGTAGAACTCTATTTATAGTGCTCAAATAACTTGAATAATAAGCAGCCTATTCCCAAAAGAAAAATTAGAATCAAATACTAAAATAAAAAACAATCTATTCCTAAAAGAAAAAAATAGAATCAAATACTAAAATAACAAGCAGTTTATTCCTAAAAGAAAAAGTAAAGGTTAATCCTAAAAGAAAACTAGAAAGACTCCTAATTAAATTGAAAGATTACGAATAAGTTATTTAGTAAATAACTTTAAGAGCAAATTAGGAACCCTAGAAACCCAAATTAGGAATCCTAGAAACTCAAATTAGGAACCCTAGAAACCCTCCTGCATCAGTCGCCCCGGGTTGGAAAGAACTCGTCCTCGAGTTCACAACAGCTTCATCGGAATTCTCTGGCGGCAGCCTAGGATAAAGATTCTCTGACACCAGATCAGAAAACTCTGCTGGCGTACTGGATTGTTCTTCATTTCCCTTCTCTTGAACTTCATTTGCAAACCTAGCACATACTCTTTTACTATAATAATCAATTTCTTGATTGACATCATCAACCTCGTGATAATGAGTTCCTGTGATTGGTGAACGTGAGGGTATCACACCAAAATCCAGGCCTTCCATATAGCTAGGAAGTTGAAGCTCAATTGCTTGCTGCAGCATGTGATCATTCAGATACAATGCGCAATCTCCTGTGCCAATAGGAGCCAGCTGACCCATCATGATATTTTTAGTAACACCCTTCAGACAATCTCCTTCTGCATATACAGCAACATCCAAAAGAATGTCCACTGTTTCTTCAAATGAACATTTCATCATAGGCCCACTATCATTTCTATTGATCCCATGACGAGTAATGGCCATCAAATGCCCTCGATAGGTCATAGTGTCACATAGAATAACTAGATGCCTATAGTTCACATAAGAACCATCAAAAGTGATAACCACCCGTAACTCGTCGAGCAAAGAACGACGAACAACCTCGATACCAAGAACTTCAATCAGATGGTTACTTGTTGTCCTTGTAGCATCAACATCTTCATGACACATAACAACAAGTAGATTCATGCCTTCAGTATCCAGCATCCACTCAACTTCGGGTTTAAAGCCTTTCGTCTCGTCGAACTTGTTTATCTTCCCCGGCTTGATGAACACCTTGTTAATATCAGGAATTCCTCGAAGTGCCATCTCTGTCAGCATATTGCTTTCAATCTTCTTTAGGAAAACATCGTCTTTCGCTGTTTCATCTTCCATCTCTCCCTTAGGAGCTTCATCATTCATGATACGGTTACGAAGTATAAGGTGTTCAACATTATTGTCATTAACGCCCAAATTCTGCACTTTCTTATCATTTACTTGCCTAGGAGCACTATAACTTTTAAAGGGAAGTGTTTCAGGATCTTGCTTCTAGACCTCCATCGCAGGGATGTTTTCTTTCTCTTGTGTGACACCATCATCATTAGTGATACTAACTGACGCCGGACAGAATAGTGATTATCCTGCAGGCTAGTTCAACAGACAATTCACAAGGAAGTATACAAGAGATTCGCCCAAAAACACAGAGAAATAACTCTAATGTCAATTAAATTACTCAAATCAAAGGTCTATTACAATATTGAGGAAGAACTCTATTTATAGTGCTCAAATAACTTGAATAATAAGCAGCCTATTCCTAAAAGAAAAATTAGAATCAAATACTAAAATAACAAGCAATCTATTCGTAAAAGAAAAATATAAAATCAAATACTAAAATAACAAGCAGTCAATTCCTAAAAGAAAAAGTAAAGGCTAATCCTAAAAGAAAACTAGAAAGACTCCTAATTAAATTGAAAGATTACGAATAAGTTATTTAGTAAATAACTTTAAGAGCAAATTAGGAACCCTAGAAATCCAAATTAGGAACCCTAGAAACTCAAATTAGGAACCCTTGAAACCCTCCTGCATCAGGGTTACCTCTCAATTAATAGATGGGTCTGCCCATAAATCTATCAACCTTGTGGTTGCAACTCTTTTTGGAATCATGTTGAATATTGACAATGGGAAAGAGATATAATGGAATGATGATAGAACCTTGACAAGAGAAGGCCCCAAACAATTTGGACCAAGAGATGTCAAGGAGATAATTGTGGAACCACAAGCTCACCCCATCCAAATGATGAGGGTTAGCTCCATTAAACCATCTGAACCCAAAACTCACCTATTGCATTCATCAAGGCTAACTCTCTGTAACAAACACATGTTTTGGGTTTGAAGGTTGGAAACTTGGAGTATGCCAGTATCATACAAGCACTAGAATGCTTAGACAAAACTACCATATTTGCTCATGTTGCAGTCCAAAGATGCAATTAAGGCTCTGCTTAGTATACTGTAAACTAACGCATTATGCAAATTGATGCAGATGCATTAGAGGTGCTTGGTAGTAACTAAAGAAAATCGATGCAAATTGGACAAGTGATTATGGGTTGTATTGATGATGGTAGTAGTCGTAATTGTGGCATGGTCATGATGGGGTGATTGTGGTTGTGGTGATAGTGAATTGTGAATGTGGGCGATGATGGTGGTGGTGGCGATGGCGGTGGCTGTTGAAATGGTGGTAGTGGTTGCAGTCATGGCGGTTGTGGTGGTGATGGTTGCGGTGGCTATGGTGGTTGTGGCGGTGGTAGTAGTGAAGGTGGTGGTTGTGGTGATTATACTACAGTGATGGTGGTGGTGGTGGTTATGCTAAGGTACTGGTAGTGGTGGTTGTGATGGTTATGATATGGTGGTCGTAGTAGAGGTGATGTTGGTATTTGTGAAGGTGGTGGTGTGGTTGGGGTGTTTATGAAGTAGTTGGGAGTACTCGAGGAGATGATGAGAGTTTTGCAAAATGATGTGAGAGATTTTATCCCGCAAAGTTTTGCAGAACTTTATAACTAGGAGATGCGGAGGTCTTGAATTGAAATTTCAATAGCCATTTTTCATAAAGCCAATCAAGCACTCAAGTTTATGTAACCGCCGTAAACTTTTACACTATACATTCTTTTACCGCATACCAAGCGGAGCCTAAGACGCAAAAACTCGCGTATGTCGATATATGGCTATCTGCCTCAGAAAAATAATTTATTTAGTTATCTATCTATCTATATATATATATATGTTCTTAGTGTTGGTTAAGCCCTAGGTAGAATTTTTCACAAAATTGAATATATATATATATATATATATATATTTTCTTAGTGTTGGTTAAGCCCTAGGTAGAATTTTTCACAAAATTGAATATGTTATGACGAGAATAACACAAATGAACATCAATATGCGCCATAAGATCATCCACCCAAATAGACAAATATAGCCTCTTGATTATGGTTTACTTGAAAATTTTCTATCTTACAACCATTTAGGTTATGAATTTCTTTCTACAGGAGCGAGTGCAGCTGCAGCTTGTAATATTATAGGAGCAGTTATAAACTCTGGTGCCTACCCAATTCAAGATACCAAGAAATTAGAAGAACTCGAGCAACAACTGGAGGTGTTACAAGCTGATTACCTGAAATTGCGTGCTGAACTAGAGCATGTTAAGGAATCCCGATCTCTTCATGATATAAAATCAATTCCAGTTCGATCCAAGTTGTAGCAGAAAAGCCAGAAGATGTCACATGTTACAGATTTCTTTGACAGTCAGGTTGCTCCCATAAGAGGAAAATTTGATGTTGAACCCTAGATCTAGCTAGATGGAGTGGTAATTATATAGAGATGGTAGTTATGTCAAGTTGTGTGTGTAATTATTGAAGTATTAAGAAAAAATCTAATTGTCGAGGGAAATGGCAATGAAAACAGCGAGGGATCCCACAGGGGGAGAGGAGCCGTCCATTCCCCCTGGGATGCGCATTTTCAATCCTTGAAATGCATGCATTGAAAAGTCAAACGCGCATCCCGGAGGGATGGACGGCTCCCCCTCCCCCCTGTGAGGTCCCTCGCTGTTTTCCTCGCTGCTTTCCTCGACAATTAGACGGGTTCATAGCTTTTTATGCATGAAATCGAATGGCCAACTTTCAAGTTTAAACTGTATTAGCGCGAAGGGTAATGCATCAATATATTTTTGATTCGAGTAATGAGCAATGAGCAATAGTAACAAGGACTTGGGTAGTTTTGTAGCTAGGGGACTATCTAGGCCTTAATAACTGAGGGGTTCAGAAGCACACAACATTACCCATTTCCGCTTTACAACAGAGTTTCACGTCCAATGCGTTTTGGCTTCAGAATGAAGGGCCACACAAATGAAAATTTGACCAAGAAAAATGAGTGAAAATTGTAGGCCGTTAGCAGAATCTATCAACCCTATTAGCAAGAAAAAGAAGAAGAGTCTAGCAGTTTTTGGGCACAGTTTTACTGCTGCGTTTTTTTTGCACAATTTGATGGTGCCATGTAGCTAGCAAGTTTTGCTTTAGTGCAACAAATTTTTTTCTGAAAATAGCCACTATCCAGAGGAAGGGAAGTCTGCCTATACATATCCATTGACTTCTCAAGATGAGGATGTGTTTGAAGGGTAGTCCCAACTTTTGACGATCTACAGAGAACCTTCACACAGATTCTAGTGGTGACCATGATGATGATCTTGATCATACAGACATGGAACTTTAGTTGGAGCTCCACATTCAAAGGTCCTCTGGGAACTAATTAGCCAGTTCTACTGAAAATTCTTCATCCAAGATCTTCAGCAAATTACAGAAAACGAACAAAGGAGAAATTTCTTACATTTTTCCGTATGCTGTCAGATATCATGGCTATCAGATATCATGACAGTGAAGGTGTTCTCTTTAGACTCCAGGACAGAGTAGCTAGAGTTATTTGCGTCTGTTTGTCAAGCTCCATTCAGGAGAAGAAAAGTGTCAATGGAAGGCCTTTCAAAAGGAAAATATGTTGTCAAACCAAAGCTGAAATTTCACGCACCAAGTTCGAAGGATCTTTGGTCTTAGGGACATGTTCGGTCCTGTAGCATTTGATTGTATTTGCAGTAAGTTCAGTTTTGAAGTTCAGCACGAACAGTAATGATTTTTCCCAACGATAGTATAGGCAGAATATCATTGTATTTGATAGTCAAGATTCATAGGAACATGCGACTCTGAACAACATTTATTAAGATTGAGAAAGTGCAATTTACAATTCTTAATTAATGCAGGATGATATAGTAAAAACTAAAAATCTTTAAGCCACTGCACTCCAGTGTTTGATAGCTAATTCTTTTGAAGTTATTGTTTTCTCATATTTAAAACTTACTACAAGAATTTTGATCCTCACAACACTTCTCATACTCTGATATATTTGGACCTTGCAGACAAATTGTTTCAAGTACATAATTTCATTGTTTCATCTCACCGTAACTTCCCCAAGAAAAAAAAATGTTTTTGTTTGTTTGTTTGTTTGTTTTTTTTTTTTTTTTTTTTTATAAAATTTGTATTGGGAATGTTGCTACTCATCTTGATATGAGGAGATACCTACCTTTGAACTCCAATTTTTTATTTATTTAATAATGTCTACTAGGGGTGGATGCGCTCTACGTGCGCGAATATTCAATATTTTTATTATTTAAAGGCCTATGTATAGTTTATAAATAATTAAAGAACTTCAAATAAATTACTATATTAGGAGTTTAGTTATAATTTTTATAATTGTAGACCACATGAAACCCTAACAATTGAAAATGTCTCAAAATGCCTGCTAATTTTATATTTTTCAAAGTTGTTTCATGTCCCTAAAACACAATTGATCAATTCTTGCTAGGTAATCTGGAAGTAAAAAGTAGGCATTATAAGTTATTTTCCCTCGTAAAAATATGAAATGTGAATGATAAAATAAAAAATAAAAAGTTAGTTTTAAGGGTCATTTTATAATTTACAGATAATTGAGAGCTTGAAATAAATTATGTTAGGGCTTAGATATAATATATCAGTGTTTAAGAGGGGCTGATTTGGATTGTAAAATTTAAAAAATGTAAAAAACAAAATGGGAAAATGAAAAAGTTAGATGTACGTGTTTATCTATAATTTATAAATAATTGGAGGACTTCAAATAAATTATATTAGGAACTTAGGTGTAATTAATAAATATTGAGGGGTGGGTTTGGTTAATAATCAGAATTTGAAAAGGCAAAAGTGTAAATAAATTGTAATAGTGATTTTCATTTAAAGATACAAACACCTTTGTCACTTTTACCAATTTTTTTTTATTCTTCTTTGTAAATTTGCCAGCTTTAATATACACTTTACCTCTAGGTTCCCATCTCTCCTGTCTAAAACTATGGAACTCGTCTGAATATTATAAAGTTTGGAGGGTGTTGTCGGAACCCACAAATTAGGTTGAAGACAAATGTATAATAGTAATTTTCAATTAAAAGACATAATTGCCCCTGCACTATTTATTGATATGTTGGTTTCACATGTAATATTTTTGAATAAGGGAGGGCAAAAATGGAAAATTAATTTAAAGTTGGAGGCTTACTTTTTATTGGAAATGACATTATATAGTTGAGATTCCCATGAATGCATTCTACTGACCATTGCCAAATTCTTTTTTGGCAACGACTACTCCACACTACCTAAAGTACTGTCCCACATCACCATATCAATTTTTTTTTCTTACACCATTTACTTTATTTTTCATACCACCACTTCTCTCTCACACCACCAATAAAAACTTAAAATTTAAAATTTTCTCTCTCCTCCCTTCTCTTCATCTTCTTTTCTTCCTTTCCTTTTCTCTTCCCTCCCTCTCTACTCCATCAGACACAACCAACACCCCAGTATCATCACCACCACCTCGCCACTACCACTTATCTCCCTCCCGCCACCGCTACATTTCTCCCTCTTTTCTCCATCAAGCACCACCACCACCCCACCACCTCTCTCACTTTTTTTGACTCTGAAGACAAGACACTATCTCTGACTTTGGTTTAACTTATATGTTCAATCGAGATCGATTCTCAATCATCAAAACATGAAAAGTGTAGTACTCCGAGTTATCTAATAAACACAATTTGAATCACTTGAAAATGTTTTGAAATGAGCAAGTTATGGTTATTTTACTAAAGTCGCGCAAATTTGTCTCGCAATGAAAACGGGGTAGTGTCCCGGACTTTCGGCCAACTTATATGCTCGATCGAGACCGATTCTCAAGATCATCAAAACACAAATATTGTAGTACTCTGAGTTATCTAATAAACACAATTTGAATCACTTAAAATGTTTTGAAATGAGCAAGTTATGGTCATCTTACTAAAGTCGTGCAAATCTGTCTCGCAATGAAAATGGGGTAGTGTCACTGACTTTCGACCAACTTATATGCTCGATAGAGACCGATCTCAAGCTCATCAAAACACGAAAATTGTAGTACTATGAGTTATCTAATAAACATAATTTGAAGAACTTAAAAATGTTTGAAATGAGCAAGTTAAGCAAATATGTCAATTAAAAAATTTATTTTCGCCGTTTTCATTGCGAGATAGATTTGCGTGACTTTAGTAAAATAAACATAACTTGCTCATTTCAAAACATTTCCAAGTGATTCAAATTGTGTTTATTAGATGGCAACGACTACTCCATACCACCAAAAGTATTGTCTCACACACCCCACCACCAAAAGTATTATCTCACACCATTTAACCCCCCATGCCACCTGTTTTATTTCTCACACCACCACTCTTTCCCACACCATCTATATAAACAAGGAAACATCATTTTTCTCCTCCCCATTCAAAATTGAAATGCAAGTCTCTTCTCCCCCATTCAAATCTCTTGCAAAACACAAAACCAAGCCTCAGATCTTCTTCCAAATCTCCCCCATTTTACAACTCTTCTGTAAGATTTCGAAACCCCTCAAAATCGAAACACAAAACGAAACCCCTCAAAATCGAAACGCAAAACGCAACCCCTCAGGTCTCAGAGTTAGACTCCAACTCTTTTGTAAGTGAGTCATCCATTCTATCTTTGATTCTCAAATTTAGAGTTGAATGAAAATTTGGGGTTAGGGTTGTTATTTGGATTGTAAGTGAGCTATCAATTGTTTGCTGTCTTCCATCTTTAAAGTAGAGTTGTATATTTGTTATGTTTTTTGTACATTTATCATTTAATTCGTCTTTTAGTAATGAAAGTAGTTGCGAATGCAGATTTGGTGGTCACTAGGGCTCCAAATTGGTTTTTTTTATTAGAATGTAGGGAAAGGAGATATATATTGTTGTTTTACATTGAAATCGTGTAAGTTAGAAGTGGTTGGTAATCCTCGCATTGGCTAAAGTATTTCTTACAAATTAGTAGATTTTATTGTATAAATAAATTGACTTGAAGTATTTGTTTGAATGTAATTTATTTTTTTCCATTTTATTTGAAGGTTTATTATGTCTTCTGTTGGCGTTGGTGATGGTGGTGGGGATGATCGAGGTGATAAAGGTCAAAGATGATCCATGATGGTGTCTCACCGAAAGGCGAGAGTAGAAAAGGGCAAATAACATGCAGAAGAATGAAAAAAATAGGGAGAAATAAGTGAAGAAGAAGATGAGAGATTATCAAATTGGGATTCACATAGATGCTCAAGAAACATGTAGACTAGTAATTGTATCGCAAAGTCAATCCCCAATTAGAAGGGCAAGCAAGTCAGAGTGGTGAGGGTGTTGGACATGAAGATGAGGAGTTAGAGAAGGGTGACAATGCGCCTATGGATGATGAGGAAACACTGGTAGATGAGGGTAAAGAAAAATGAGATGGTAGAGATTATTATCCCGGTGGTCCGAAGGATTGTTCCACATTAGACGATTACCATGGACATATTTCTCGTGCCATTTGGGATGGTGAGCAGGTAAGTTAATATTTTTAGTTGGTTAAATTATATTAAACGTATTATTTATATATATTTGAACATTGAATTACTTAATGTATACGTTTCTTGTATTTAGGAAGAGGCGCATTGCGATATCGGCATCAATATAGAACTTATTAGATTGGAAGTTGAAACATGAGCCGAAAGAAGTAAAGAAAATGATCTATAATAGTGGTTTGTATCCCTTGATTCAATATTGTAAGGATCGTTTTGATAATGTAACCATTTGTGCTTTCTTGGAGAGTTGGAAACCTGATACCAACACAATTCACCTACTTTTTGGAGAGATGAACATCACCCTAGACAACGTCTACCGTATAACTCAATTACCGATTGTTGGTAAGCCGGTAAGAACGTCGATGAAGATGAAGGCAGATGAATGTATTACATTATTGGTGAATGATTTGGGCATTGAAAATAAAGAAGCAAAGGACCATGTCAAGAAGAATGGTAAATCTGTGGAAATGAAGTTTATTTAGAACAATTGTTGTAGAAAAGCTACGAAAACTAATGATTTTCAAAGGAAATAACAAGTGTGTATGGGTTACTTGTTATTTCTTCTGGGTATGACTATATTTGCCGATAAATCTAGAACAAAGGTTCAGATTGAATATTTGAAGATGCTGATGAAGGTGGATGATGTTAAAAAGTATGCATCGGGTGCAAGAGCTTTGACATTCTTGTTTTGTCAGTTGAACGGTGCTAGCAAAGAGGGTACGAAACAAATTTCATGATATTTGCCTCTTTTGGAGGTATGTTTCGAATTTTATATTTTGTTAATTACCCTCATAATATATAATAATTTCTTAATATTTATTTATGTTGTTTTCGTTTATAGGCATAGATATATGATCACATCAGACTTTGGGGTAATTCAAAACTGAAATGGGATGCTAGACTCCCCACCATGGCTAAGTGGGAATCCCTGCAAATTGTAGGGATTTCGAACGAACAAATCATCATTCTTAGAGAGCATCTCAATGACATGTCTCCTGAAGAGGTAAATATGCATCATCAAGTTCAATAAAATTTATTGTATGATGTGTTAAATATTAATAAGTTTTAATTTTTATAATTCGCAGGTATTTTGGGACCTTTACGTGTAGTCCAAGCGAAACACTCCCCTTCATGGAATCACATGGTTCACAGGATGTTTGTTATGCCTCGACGTAGAATAACCCTGATAGAGTTATGAGACAAATGGGAAAGGTACAAGTCCTATCAAATCCCCTAATTCGAGCCAAATTCAAGAATAGAACTCGATCTGGCAAACACTTTTTCGTGAAGTACGAGATTTTTTCTTCGTTCATTGAAAGGTGGCAGTATCATCTCGTGCCAACTAACCAACAAGGTGCAACCGTACAGCTTCCGTGGGATTGTAGGGACTGATTTCACGGCAATAACCGTACAATCAATTTTTTACTGTTCGCTTAGATAAATTCGAGATTTTTGAAAAAGTTCGCATTGTCCCAAGCGAGCTTTTTGAAAAATCTCAAAAACCTTGCATTGATTCAGGCGAACAGTAAAAAAATCTGCAAATTTGTCTTTTTTTGTTCTCCTAGATCATTGCGATACTTTTGAAAAATCTCGCATTGACTTAGGCGAACATAGTCATTTTCTGAAAAAATTCTGCAAGTTTAGTCGCATTGTCGCATCAAACATAAACTCGAACCATAGAAGTCTTCCGAACTAATCTTTTTTATGATTTCACATTGTCGCATCAAACATAAATATAAACAAAAACTCGAACCATACAAGTCTTCCGTAAATACAAAAACGGTGACTTTTCTAACAAAAGAATGGTTCCTATGTCAACAAAAAATTAAAATAGCCATTTAGATTTTTTCATCCCAATATTTGTTAGCAAAAAACAATATGTGCATCAATTCAATATGGTTACGACCTCGTTCGACTTGTTAACATTCTTCTAATTCTTCTCATTGAACTTCTTTACCATTACGACACCAATCCCGAGCTGAACATCAAAACTAATCTTTAATGAGATTGCTTCAGGAAATATGTGACACGATAAAGTTGGTACTATCGAGGCAATGGTGGTTTCGGTTGCATATGAAACAAGACATAGTGATTACTCTATGCAAGGTGTGCCATGAAACAATCTGGTATGTCGTCAAACTGTGATGCTAGGTAAAGATATGGAAAACGTGTCGTGCTTTGGTTCCCATAACAAACAAAGACACACTGGTAACAGTTCGCTGCGAATTCCAACATATCGGGGTTCATAAACCAATTTTTGTTGTCTATCTGCACCCGACCATCAGGAATTAGCAAAGCATCCTCGACAACCTTGACCCCTGAATCGTGCCACATTCCAACCCACAACTGTTCATTACTTTTAAGCTCCATTAGTAGGACTTTCCGTACCTGTTTCCAATCACTTTCATCGTTGTAATGTATAATTTGGCTATGCATCAAAATCCACAATTTCCACCGCCTAGAACGTTCTCAAGGTTGTCAAAATAATCCCGTATTCAAGATGGAATTTGGCTCATCAATCTAGTGTTACGAATTTTCTGCTTTTTTTTTTGTTTGACAACTTCTTAGTTTTGCCTTTTAGTTCATCTTGAGTCATGGCGTATTCGTTGCCCGATGATCCATTTTTGGCGACCTCTCGTGCTTCTTTTTAGGTTTCCCCTTGCCAGCAACAAGTGCTAATGGTTCAATTATTACAGTTGAACCCGGACAACTCAACTCTAGAAGCTTCATCTTCATCACCAACTTCTGATCATGAGTTGAATCATTAAACCTATGCATATGGGCATCGACCACTGGGTCTATAATCACATCCTCACATTCACGAATGTGTTGTGCCAAGTTGAAGGCAATACTTGTCTATGGTGCGTAATGCAATTTGTCATGTGGAAGTTAGATAACATGTAAGTTCACGAGCATAAGGTAATCTATGAGTGGTTCGAAGCACACATCAGGTCATTGCTCACATTTTCACACATCCGAATTTCTAATAAAATCAAATCAAGAGCTTTGTACACCACCGACCCGTGAAGTTTGCCAAATAAACTTGACATATGCTTCGTCTTCACCTTCGTCAGACTTTGTTGAAACGACGATTCTATCTCTACCAATTGGATTTGGATCATATCATGCACCTTTGTCCATACATTCAGGAATGTACCTTGTAAATTTTTCAACGAGTGTTTCAACTTCGAGTGTGCCCCTTCATCGTGATCGGTTGTCCGTTGGCCAAAATGCATAAATGTATCGGTCCATTCACTGACAAAGTACTCCTTCTGCGGATGCCAAACCGTCCTTACATTTTCCAAAAAATTTGGGTGTGATGCCCATCTTCTATCAAAGTCAATTGTGGTCTTGTTTCATTTCTGCTATGTACTTTATCTATACAAATTTGAAAAATAATCTATAAACTCGTACCACTCGTCATTATCATCAAAGTGTTTTTTGCATTTTTTTCAACATTTGTGTTAATGTACCATGTGCACAATAATCTCACTGCCTTGGGAAAAACTCACTCAATTGCCTTGATCAAACTCAATTCTCCATCAGTCACAAACACGCTTGACAAGTTGTCTAGCTCAAAAATTCCTACAAGTTTTTTCAATGCCCAAGCGTATGACTCTTCCTTATAAAAAAAACATAAAACAAAATGCAACATTGAAGGTCTTTCCAGTTGATATCACACCAACAATCTCAAACAACGACATCCTATAGCGATTCGTTTTATATGTGCAATCCATACGCATTACTTGTGGAAAACACTTTGCTAATTGAATAGATTTAGAATGCACCCAAAAAAGGTTGGTGACCCTATTCCCCTCATCAACAGTATTCCACTCTATGTAATTGTGCTCCCTCAACAAGTGTAGAGTATGTTGCAAAGTCGTTCTGCCTTTTTGTTGGACTGTCTTTATCTGACAAATTACATTGTAATATTCTTCAAATTTGAGATATTATTTGGATACATCTCTTTCAACCAAGACAAGATGTGGTGAGGGTTTATACCCATCTTCGCCATATTCTGCACATATATCATCTCATCTTCATTTAATTTACTAGCAAACGAATGACCAACAAGTGAGTTTGATCGAAGATGATTGTGGGTTCAACATGTCAGTTGCAACATCCAATGGTCATTCTCTAGTGAGATCTCTCTCAACTGAAATCTGCAACCACACTTCTTTGTACTGCTTGATCGAACAAAATTATTTACCCTTTTGTTAGGCTTCCCTCCCATTTCACAAGCAAAATGGATCATTTCATTCTGTCTGTGATTAGCAGGTTTTGATTTAGTGATAATAACAACTATGTTATTATCCCTACCGATGCCTTGGACCCAAACTATCAACGCAGACCTTAATGAGAATACATAAAAAAAAATTACAACTTGTTAATAACAACATATATTTATAACAATATCGCATGGAATTTGATGAAAACAAAAACACATAAACTATCTTACCTCGTCCGTAACAAATAAGTGACCATCATCGAGTACCAGTTTCGTTGATATTTCTTTATTGTTAATGTCAACACTTTCATTATCGAGTAACTTTCCATCAACATTATCATCATCGTTCTGCATATATAATGATTCATTTTATAATTAGTTTCATATATTAATTAAAATTTTCATTTACTTAACAATAAAATGACGGTTACCTCTAAATGGTTCGACTCTGGATTATCAATATCGTTAAAAGGCATGTCCATACTTATTACCATTAAAAATGCCTATGCACCAATCATCTATCTTGAAAAAAAAAATTAGATGCAAATTTGATGAAAAATTTTAATGCAAATTACCTCAATTAGAATGGATTGTTCTTGCTCTTTAAATTGATCATCTTCTTCACCCTTATATTTATCCTTAAAATCTTCATTTCTAACATCATCAACTTTACTAAACCCCTTCATTTCCATCTAATAAAATCAAGATACGTTCCTCCAAGGGAAATGTAGTGGAATGCGATGAAGAGATAGGGGAGAAGACGAGGAGACCAAGGGTTTTTGCGATTTTGGGGTTTTTTTGAAGAGGAGGCATTCGAGGAAGCTGCGAGGAAGTGGAGTTTGCTCGCCGGGCTTCGGACGACACACAGCAAGGAGTGAGAAGAGATCAAAGGAAGAAGATGAGTTTTGCGTTTCTTTTTTCTTTTGTGTTTTGAGATTTTGGGTTAGGTTTTGTATATTTATCAGTAGTGTGAGTAAGTAAGAAAAAAAACTGAATGGTGGTGTGGAGTAGTCGTTGCCTTATTAGATAACTCATAGAACTACAATTTTGGTGTTTTGATGAAGTTGAGAATCGATCTCGATGGAGCATATAAGTTGCCAAAAAGTCAAGGACACTACCCCGTTTTTATTGCGAAACAGATTTGCATGACTTTAGTAAAATGACCATAACTTGTTCATTTCAAAACATTTTCAAGTGATTCAAGTTGTGTTTATTAGATAACTCAGAGTACTACAATTTTCGTGTTTTGATGAGCTTTAGAATGGGTCTCAATTGATGGTTTAACCTGGTTGAAAGTTACAATTTTTTGGGTGGTGTGGGTTAGTAAAAATAAAGTACATGGCGTTGTGAGTAAGTAATTTAGGTGGTGTGGAGTAGTCGTTGCCTTTTTTTTTTTTTTTTTACGAAAAATGACTTTTAGGGCCAACATTTTCACAGAATAGACAATTTAGATAATATAGTTGATGTAATGGCTAATTTGTACCTACTTTTATACTTTTATGACCAACAAAGATTATTTCATTAATCCAGATTAACTCATTAAGTTATATGACATATTTAGCCTTCCTAAAAAAATAGAAAAATCTAATTTTATACTTTTATGACCAACAATAACTATTTTATTAATGATTTTAATTTTTTTAGATACTTTTTGTATCAAGTTTCTTTTCTTTCTTCAATACTTAGGACCATTGATGCTAAAAAAAATATAAAAAATCAACAGAGAAGTTGTAAGTTTGGCAACGACAATGATTGTGATTTCGTGAAATTACGAAAAGAGAAAGATGAAAGAAAAAATTACATTTTTTCAAAAAATTTTGAGGTTTTTTCATAAATTTCGGGGTTTTTTTTTAATAAATTTTGTGGGGTTTTTATAAATTTCTTTTTTTCGTAAAAGTACAAAAAATAACTACTAAAAATTACATGATTTTTCGAAACATTTCGGAATTTTTTCATAAATTTCGAATTTTTTTCTTTTAATTATCATTTATTTTAATTATTTATTAATTTTTTAAATCATTCCTAATTTCTTAATTAATATTTATTTTACTTATATATTTATTTATGAGGAGTAATGCTACGGTGCCTGGTGGACAACACCAGGCATAAGGCCGGTGCACTTAAAAAAAGCCCATTTATGAGATTAAGGCTGATTTTTTAATTAATATTTCTTTTACTTATATATTTATTTATTTATTTACGAGAGGGGCGAATACAGGCCGGCTAGAATTTTTCGTTGAAGCATTCCACTGATCACTATTGTGAGAGAGCGAGAGAGAGAGTGAAGAAGATGGGTTTGTGGGATGCAGTGAACGGAACCACCGATGCCCTTAAGAACACCTATCATGAACTGGGTAGGGGAGGAGGATGATCCTTATATGTGTGGGGTCAGCTCCCCATTGTATCGAGGCCTGTGTAGCCCCAGTAGGTGGGTGAAAGCAACAAATCCTTGAGGTGAGGGAGGTGCGAAATGCTGCCCAATAGGCCAAAGAGGACAATATCGGGATGAGTAGGGCCAGTTGTGGGCCGTTGCGCTGCGTTGTGCATACTCTGATTGAGGCCTTTTAAAGTCGTGAGGGTCGGATGGTAGCCCAAAGCGGACAATATCGGTACAGTGCGGGAGGGGGTCGTCACAGTTTGGTATCAGAGCCTGACCCAGCCGGAAGTATGCCACGTGGAGGTGAGCCCTCATGCAACGTGGACGTTGTGCCTGTGTGGCCAACGAGGACGTTGGGTCTTAAGGGGGTGGATTGTGAGACCCTAAGTGGGCGGACCTGAGGTGAGGGTGAGGGTTGAAGCCCAACAGGCCCAGAGATGCCCAACAGGCTCAATAGGCCGAGAGGGGTTGGACGAGCTACAAGGGGAATCATAGTCCCATATCGCCTTGGTAGGGGAGGAGGATGATCCTTATATGTGCGGGGTCAGCTCCCCATTGTATCAAGGCCTTTTAAAGCCGTGAGGGTCGGATGGTAGCCCAAAGCGGACAGTATCGGTACAGTGCGGGAGGGGGTCGTCACACGTTCCTCCAAGAGAAATGTAGTGGAATGCGATGAAGAGATAGGTGAATGCAACTGAGGAGGGAGAGATAGGGGAGAAGACGAGGAGACCAAGGGTTTTTGCGATTTCCATTTGCGATTTTGGGGTTTTTTCGAAGAGAACGAGGAAGCTGCGAGGAAGTGGAGTTTGCTCACCGGGCTTCGGACGACACGCAGCAAGGAGTGAAAAGAGATCGAAGGAAGAAGATGAGTTTTGCGTTTCTTTTTTCTTTTGTGCTTTGAGATTTTGGGTTAGGTTTTGTATATTTATCGGTGGTGTGAGTAAGTAAGAAAAAAAAAAACTGAATGGTGGTGTGAGACAGTGCTTTTGGTGGTGTGGAGTAGTCGTTTCCTTATTAGATAACTCATAGTACTACACTTTTCGTGTTTTGATGAAGTTGAGAATCGATCTCGATGGAGCATATAAGTTGCCAAAAAGTCAAGGACACTACCCCGTTTTTATTGCGAGATAGACTTTAGTAAAATGACCATAACTTTCTCATTTCAAAACATTTTCAAGTGATTCAAGTTGTGTTTATTAGATAACTTAGAGTACTACAATTTTTGTGTTTTGATGAGCTTTGGAATCGGTCTCAATTGATGGTTTAAACTGGTTGAAAGTTACAATTTTTTGGGTGGTGCGGGTTAGTAAGAAAAAAAAGTACATGGCGGTGTGAGTAAGTAATTTAGGTGGTGTGGAGTAGTCGTTGCCTTTTTTTTTTTTTTTTTTTTACGAAAAATGACTTTTAGGGCCAACATTTTCACAGAATAGACAATTTAGATAATATAGTTGATGTAATGACTAATTTGTACCTACTTTTATACTTTTATGACCAACCAAAATTATTTCATTAATCCAGATTAACTCATTAAGTTATATGACATATTTAGCCTTCCTAAAAAAATAGAAAAATCTAATTTTATATTTTTATGACCAATAATGACTATTTTATTAATAATTTTTATTTTTATTTTTTATTTTTTTAGATACTTTTTGTGTCAAATTTCTTTTCTTTCTTCAATACTTAGGACCATTGATGCTAAAAAAAAATATAAAAAATCAACAGAGAAGTTGTAAGTGTGGCAACGACAATGATTGTGATTTTGCGAAATTATCGCTGAAATTTTCGTTTTTTTGAAATTACGAAAAGAGAAAGATGAAAGAAAAAATTACATTTTTTCAAGGCGAAAAATTTCAAGGATTTTTCATAAATTTCGGGTTTTTTTTAAAATTTTTTTTGTGGGTTTTTCATAAATTTCTTTTTTTCATAAAAGTATAAGAAACAACTACTAAAAATTACACAATTTTTCGAAACATTTCAGAAATTTTTCATAAATTTCGAATTTTTTCTTCTAATTATCATTTATTTTAATTATTTATTAATTTTTTAAATAATTCCTAATTTCTTAATTAATATTTCTTTTAATTATATATTTATTTATGAGACTAAGGCTGATTTTTTAATTAATATTTCTTTTACTTATATTTTTATATATTTATTTATTCGAATACAGGAATTTTCGTTAAAGCATTCCACTGACCACTATTGTACTTTCCCAGTTTCTCGTCTCTCTTTCCATTTTCCAACACTTTACCTTAGCTTTGCTTTATCTTCATCTTTTTTGTTATTTCAAAAGTCATAAAGAGACTTGCAGAGAGAGAGAGAGAGAGTGAAGAAGATGGGTTTGTGGGATGCAGTGAACGGAACCACCGATGCCCTTAAGAACACCTATCATGCCACTTACAATCTGAGCTCGAGTGCTTGCAGAGCATCATACAATCTAGGTTCGATTGCTTGCCGCGCCACTTACGATCTTGGTTCCAAGGCTGTGAACACTGTTAAAGATAGTGGAGTGCCGCCGAAGGTGAAGGAGTACATCCCAGGGTCTGAAACCCAGGAAAAGATCAGTTCGGTTTTGAAACATCCACTCACTTGTGAGGTCTCTAAGCTACTCTTTCCAGGTAAACCCTTTCCTTTTCTTTATTTTTCTTTTATTTATTTATTTTCTTTTCTGAAATTTTTTTGTTTTTTTTTTTAGTTGTTTAGATATTTAGTAGTTTTGTGCTAAGACCCATTTTCATTGTGTTAGTCTTGTCCAGCATTATGATCCCTTTGTTGAAATTTGGGTTCGCGCACCTAAAATGGTTTTTGTCTATTGAGTGATATTTTTGTGAGCAAGAATGATAATTTCAGTCGTGAAATGCACATTTGGACAGATCAGTTTTGCATTCATGTTTTTGTGTAATGTTTCAATCACAAGCTTAGCCATGCAAACAATGAGTGTAAGCTTCATTAAACCATCTGAACCCACATATCTGACACATACATTTACCGATTGAAGGTTGGAGTATATGAGTGGGTCACACAAGCACTGCAAAGCTCAGATAAACCTATTTCTTAGAGCGTCTCCAGTGGAAAAGCTCAAAAGCCAATTATGAGTTTTATTTGAGCTTTGATAGTGAACTTTCGTACACTATCAAATGTATGGAGCCTTCTGTTTGATGTGATTGACCCCCTTCATCTTGGCTGATGTGGACTGATCATCAGTGTGATATGGTGTAGTTGGAGGTGGAGTGGAGTAAAAGGCTGCACTGTGAATTGTGCAGCTATCTCATGTACATACCACCGCCTCTCTTAGTAGCCACGTTCTAATCCCTAGCACATTTCTTGTTAATCACCTCATTCGTTCGTCATTTCTATTCTTGTGTTGATATGTTTGTTATGGATGGTATCATGAACTATAACTTTCAAACATCCAACAAATGAACAACATAGTCACCACAATCGCAATATAGCATGCATAAAAAACTCAATAAATCAAGCCTCGTGATTGCTGCTAAAAGGCTCTGTGGTCTGTCTTAAAGTTCTCTATATTATCCATTTCATTATAAGAACGCTAAATTTGTTGATTAGCTAGTGAGGGGTTTGGACACCATACGAGATGGCAGATCCCATTTGAAAAAGGTTGGATGTTTTCGATGGCGTCCAATGCCATGCAGTAAACCAAGAAAAAATCAAAACAGTTGGGAAGCCATATTAGATTATGAGTTAATGAAGCTATATAAGATGGCTTTCATCCTCAAACTAGAAATTAATTAAGATTTTTTTTTTCTTATTTGGCCTTTGGTTGAGTGCAGTCCACGACTCACCCACAACTTTGAGTATTCAAGCATTTGTGTTTTCTGTTTTGGGATTTTATCATCTTATCATTTGTAGCTGCTCTGAATGATATGAATTGATTGTGAACTGACCCTGATAATTGCTCGTTCAAGTTTTGTGGATTTGAGCATTGTGATTATTTGGATTGATGGTAGTATGTTGTAGTGGAATTCGCCATCTTATTGTATTCTCTCTGGACTGCTTGCTCTTAGTCTGTTGCAAACTAGTTATAAACTTTACATGCAGCTTAACCAAACATTGATTCCTCAATCCATGAATTGATCATGTGAAACATAAGTCAGTTATGGTAGATTTGTGTTAGATTACAGATTCCCTTGATCTTGTTGTAATTTCACTGGTTTGTTCTTTCTACATATGAGTGCAGCTCCAGCTTGTAACATTGTAGGAGCAATTATAAAGGGTAATAGGTCTGGTGCCTACCCAATTCAAGACGACAAAAAATATGAAGAACTCAAGCAACGATTTCAAATGTTACAAGCTAATTATCTGGAATTGCGATCTGAACTGGAGCACGTTAAGGAAGTCAGATCTCTTTCTGGTATAACATCAACTGAACAGTATAAGGAATTCAGATCTCCTCCTGACACAACATCAACTCCACTTCGACCCATGTCAACCGCAGCTCAAGCTCAAAAGCCAGAAGATGTAATAAGGATCTTCATGATGAAGGGATGTAAGGTTACAGATCCCTTAGACAATCAGGTCGTTCCTATAAGAGGAAAATTTGGCATTGAAAGCTAGATCTAGACTACAAAGATAGCAGCGTGTCAGGTCGTGTGTATGTAATAAAGAGCCCTTCTACGGAGCGAGGGAGGGGTGTAACCACTCATCCTCCTCGAGATGAGCACATTGCCCTTGAAGTGCGTGTTGTCGCTCATCTCGATGAGGATGGGTGGTTACACCCATCCCTCGCTCCCTCCCTTGCTTCCTAGAAGGGCTCTTATGGAATTATCACTTTTTATGCATGTATTTCAAGAACATCATTGCTACAAGGCTTTGCAAATGTACTCATCTGCTTTCAGAGACTCTTCCTCCTTTAATTCTACTAGATTTGAATTTGGATCCCCCACCTCTTAACCATGATCTACTTTATACAAACCCAACACCTTTCAACACTCCATCCTCGTCTCATCTAACTCCTCCCCCACCCCCCATTGTCTCAAGCTCTCCACCTCTCCCATCTAGCCCCACATCCGTGCTTTCACCTCACTTTTCTTCTCCATCTACGTCCTCTATACCATCTTCCCCATCTGATTCGGTCAACTCATATATGATGTCTCACTCAGATTCCCCGCAAACTACCCCACTCATTACTAACACTGACCTACACTCTACTCCACCCTCTCATCTTTCAGTGCCCTCTCCCCAATCTACCCATACTTCAACTCACTCCCAACCTCCAGTTGCTCAACAATCCAATCTCTCCCAACCAGCCCCAGTGGGCGACAAAATATACTTGTCTCAGGGTCAATCTTCACGTACCTCAATGAAACCATTTCCTAACAAACTCTCAACCACATCCGAGCAAGAACAATTGATTTATCAACTCGGCCAGAAGTTCACCGGTCAACTCTCCATTCCTGAACCTAAATTTGATTCAAGTGATGATGAAGAACAAGCGGGTCCAAATCTACAAACAGTTGCGAAGTGTTGGGATTTAACCAAATATGTGAATGAAAAAAAATAAAGAAAACAAGATAGAGTATAATCTCTTGATACAATTAGAACTCTGATGTGTAGAGAACTCACTTTATTCACATTGCTTGAAATCAAATAATACATGGGTTTAAATAGGACTCACATGACCACTACCAAAAGACACTTAGTAATACTAAAAGACACATGTCTTCTAAAAGACACACTGAAACACCAAAAGACACATCTCTTCTAGAACTAGTCTAGATTAATCTCTAACATCCCTCCTTAAGCTAGACTATCACCATTCCAAGCTTCTTCTTCAACTTGTTGAATGTGTCGGTCTTCAAAGCTTTAGTGAAATATCGGCAACTTGATCTTGAGATTTGCAAAATTTCACACTGATATGTCCCTCCTTAACCAAGTCGCGAATGAAATGATATTTGATCCTTATATGCTTGCTTTTGCCATGAAAAACCGGATTCTTTGTAAGTGAAATAGCCAAACTGTTATCACAAAACAGTGTAGGAGAACTAACAGGTCCATGCTTGAGTTCACTCAAAACCCAAATCAACCAAAGTGCTTGACAAGATGCAAAAGCCAGTGAGACATATTCGGACTCGGTTGTAGAGAGAGTCACAATAGCTTTCTTTTTAGATGCCCATGAGATTGCGCCGGAACCAATATTAAAAACATATCCGGAAGTGCTTTTACTATCATCAACACTTCCTCCCCAATCACTATCACAATAACCTACCAAACTTGGTTCTTCAACTTTCGTGAATTGAATGCCTTCATGAATTGTTCCACTCACATACCTTAAGACTCTTTTTCCAGCTTCCCAATGATTTTGCCTAGGAGATTCCATGAATCTACTAAGCATACTCACCGCAAACATAAGATCGGGTCTAGTGGAAGTCAAGTACATAAGACTACCAACAAGACTTCTATAAAGAGTTCCATCAACATGCCTATTGTCTTCACATTTGCTTAGCTTCAAACCAGCCTCCATAGGTGTGCTAATTGGTAGTGCGCCCTCCATTCTAAACTTTCTTAATAAATCTTTTGCATACTTCCGTTGAGTGATGATGATCCCATCTCTTTGTTGTTTAACTTCAATGCCCAAGAAATAATGGAGTAGTCCCATGTCGGTCATTTCGAACTCATTCATCATAGCTTTCTTGAAATCTTCATTCATACTTGAACAACGTCCGGTG
Source organism: Berberis vulgaris (assembly GCA_963556465.1). NCBI lineage: Eukaryota > Viridiplantae > Streptophyta > Magnoliopsida > Ranunculales > Berberidaceae > Berberis > Berberis vulgaris. The sequence continues at coordinate 70,779,681 of OY747135.1, forward strand.
AAGATTAAATCATCAACATATAAGCATACTATCAAAAACTCACCATGAGATCCTTCCTTGGTGTATAGAGTATGTTCAAATGGACATCTTTTAAAACCATTCTTCAAAAAATAGCCATCAACACGACTATACCATGCCCTTGGTGCTTGTTTAAGCCCATATAAAGCTTTTTTTAAATGACATACTTTCTTTTCTTCTCCAATATTCACATAACCAGGTGGTTGAGTTATATAAACTTCCTCCTCAAGAAAGCCATTCAAGAATGCCGATTTGACATCCATTTGATAGACTTTCCATTCTCTTTGAGCTGCCAATGCAAGTACTGTTCGAATTGTTTCAAGGCGAGCCACGGGTGCAAATACTTCTTGGAAATCAACACCATACTTTTGTTTGTAGCCTTTCACCACCAAGCGTGCTTTGTGCTTATCAACCTCGCCTTTTGAGTTCAATTTTGTTTTGTAAACCCACTTCACATCAAGGGGTTTCTTGTCATTTGGGAGATCAACAAGTTCCCAAGTCTTGTTTCTTTGAATAGCATCAATTTCATTATCCATTGCAAGCTTCCACTTCTCATCTTTAGAAGCCTCTTCAAACATAATTGGATCGGCATCAACAAACAAAACAAAATTAACCAAATCATCATCCAAATTGCTACTTGTTTGTTCATAAAGATCTTGGATACTCCTTGTCTTTTTCGAAGGGGAACTTGAAGTGGAACTTGAATTTGAAGATGAAGAGGGTGATGAAGTAGAATTGGGAGAAGAAGGTGGAACATCAACCTCTTCGTTTTCTTCAATTGGAGCTTCAATTTCTTCTTCGATTTCTATGCAACTTGAATTTTCTTTGGTTGCATTTTCACTCCAATTCCAAGATTCTCCTTCATTGAACTTCACATCACGGCTTCTAATGAGTTTCTTGGTGAGGGGATTGTACAACTTGTATGCCTTAGAACATTCACTATATCCAACAAAAATGCATTTCTCGGACTTGTCATCTAGCTTCTTTCTTCTTTCATCCGGTACATGTGAATAGGCAATGCTTCCGAAAATTCTCAAGTGATCAACACCTGATTTGTGTCCGCTCCAAGCTTCTTGTGGCGTCTTGTCTTGCACACTTTTAGAAGAGGAACGATTCAACAGATAAACAACACATGCTACCGCTTCCGCCCAAAAGGAATTTGGCAATCCCTTTGCCTTCAACATACTTCTAGCCAACTCCATAATTGTGCGATTTTTTCTTTCGGCTACTCCATTTTGTTGTGGGGTACCACGGACTGAAAATTGATGTCGAATACCATGATCTTTTAAGAAATCTCGAAGCCCATGATCAATATATTCTCCCCCTTGATCCGAGCGAAGAGTTTTCAATAGGAAACCACTTTGCTTTTCAACAAAAGCCTTGAAAATTTTGAAACAACTATATACTTCCGATTTTTGTTTTAGAAAGTATATCCAAGTCTTCCTACTATAGTCATCAATGAAGGTAACAAAATAACGGTTACCACCAATTGAAGTAGTATGCATTGCCCAACAAAGATCGGTGTGCACAAGCTCAAGTGGCTTTGACGCTCTCCATGCCTTCCCACTAGGAAAAGAATTCCTACTATGCTTCCCCAAGACACATCCTTCACATACTGTATCTTGAAGTTGAATTTTAGGCAAGCCCTCCACAAGATTCTTCTTGCCCATAAGAGAAAGAGTTTTAAAACTCAAGTGACCATATCGATAATGCCATAGCCAAGACTTGTCTTGAATAGTATTGAAACAATTAATGTTACTTTGGAAAGATAAAGGAAACATTTTGCTTTTGGTCATTCCCACCTTTCCAATGATAACATCATTCTTATCTTTCTCACACAAAGCTCCCTTGAAATTTACTTCATACCCCTTCAAAAGAAGTTGCCCAACACTTAAGAGATTGTGCTTAAGGCCTGGAACATAAAATATATTTGAGAGCCGCTTTACTCCTTGCTTGGTTTGGACAAGAATATCACCCCTTCCTTTGACTTGAAGCTTGTTGTCATCTCCGGTTCTAACTTCACTTTGAAATGTCTCATTTATCTCCACAAAGGCTTTCTTGTTCCCGGTCATGTGGTTGCTACAACCACTATCCACGGACCACTCATCTTCTAAGGAAGCTCCATGAACATTGCATGTAAGGAAAAGATTGTCTTCTTCCTCCTCATGCATAAAATTGGATTCTTTGTTGTCTTCCTCCATCCTCTTTCTACAATATCTCTTGACATGGCCATACATATGACAACGATGGCATTGAATATTTGATAAGGAAGATCTCCCTCTTCCACGATAAGATGAAGTCTCACCATCATGAGATTTCTCTTGTCCACCATAGCCTCTTCCTCTACCACGAGAAGTGGCTCTTCCACGACCTCTTCCTCTCAAGCCATCTTTAGAGGAATCTCTAAAGGAGACTTGTGTTTGAAAGGTTTGTTCAATAGAACTAGAATCACATTGCTTCATTCGTAGTTCATGGGATTGTAGTGATCCCAATAAACTCTCCACCGACAAAGAAGATAAATCCTTGGATTCTTCAATAGCAACAACACTAGACTCAAATTTTCGAGTCAAACTCCGAAGGATCTTTTCGACAATTCTTTGGTCTTCTAGATTCTCACCATTCAATCTCAATTGGTTGACAGTTGAGATAACCCGATTGAAGTATTCTTTAATAGTCTCGGACTCCTTCATTCTTAGTGTATCAAACTCCCCTTGAAGAGTTTGTAGACACACCATCTTGACTTTGTCATCTCCTTTGTATGAAGAATAAAGAATATCCCAAGCTTGTTTAGCCGTTGTGGCTACTGAAATTCTGTCCAGAATAGCTTCATCTACTGTTTGCATAATGAAATACTTGGCTTTGTAGTCTTTCTTGCGGTTAGACTTCAATTCGGCCAAGTCTTGTGCATTTGTTTCATCTTCGGGCTCTTGGAAACCAATCTCTACGATCTCCAATAGGTCTTGTGTACCAAATAGGGCCATCATCTTCATTCTCCAATGATTGTAGTTTTTACTGGTAAGAAAAGGAAGTGGAGGTTGGACGGAATTGTTGTTGTTGAACGCCATGGTTCTCTCGACTAGGCTCTGATACCAATTTGTTGGGATTTAACCAACTATGTGAATGAAAAAAAATAAAGAAAACAAGATAGAGTGTAATCTCTTGATACAATTAGAACTCTGATGCGTAGAGAACTCACTTTATTCACATTGCTTGAAACCAAATAATACATGGGTTTAAATAGGACTCACATGACCACTACCAAAAGACACTTAGTAATACTAAAAGACACATCTCTTCTAAAAGACACACTGGAACACCAAAAGACACATCTCTTCTAGAACTAGTCTAGATTAATCTCTAATACGAAGTTCTTCAACTCTCACTTTTTACGTGCTGATGTATTTGGCAAAAGGGTGAGCAAACAATGGGAACTGAAAACAAGCGATTCATGTGGAACGTCTCAACAACAAAAATGATGATGCAAACCAGTACTACCTGATTGAATTTACAGACCCAGAGGACAAAAAAAGTGTTATCTTGTCGAGACCGTGGACCTTAATGGGTTGTTTAGTGTCTATCAAGGAGTGGGATGTGCAATACTGGAAAGTTAATTTTGACTGGGTCCCATGTTGGACTCATTTTCACGAATTCCCTCCAAAGAAACTCACCTTAAAAAAGATCATCACTCTAGCAGGCTGTCTTGGTCAATTTATAGAGGTTGATCAGCAATCGCTTAGCGACCTATCTAAGCCATATATCAGGTTCAAGGTTTTAACACTTTTAGACCACTACCCAGCGGGATGATGACATCCTTTGGCACACTTGAGGGGGAGCAATATCAAGTCCAATTTCTCTATGAAAATATGCCAAACTTCTACTTCTGTTGTGGACAACTTGGTCACAAGGTAAGGGGTGCCCGTCCTGATGATGCTCAAGCAAAACACTCAGCACAGGATGCTAATATCAGTATCGACTCCCGCATCAAATGCAACCCTCGAAATCAACATGTTATCATCTCTACTAAAGGTAGAATGTCGGGTACTCGTGCCACCATCAATCCCTGTACCTTTTTATTCAACAGCAGGCACCAACTCAGTTAATGCTCATAGACCAAGACTCAAATGCCACTAACAATCAACCTTTGCTTGCTGCTTCACCACAACTTTGTGAATCAGATGATTTGGGTCAGTTGGTGACCCGTAACCCTGAAACTACGCCTTGCCAGGCGAATACCATGGACCCTAGTCCAGATCAAAACCCGAACCTGACACTTCCATCCCACTGTCAACCAAACAGCCAAGTCAATGCTCTTATATGCCACCCATCACATCCATATACCACAACCCTGCGCCCAACGTCATTTTCACTCATTCCTCTTTCACTTCTCACAATCCCACTGAGTCAACTACATCCCTCATCAATTGCCAACAACTTCACCACAATATATTCCTAAACAGGGCTCAGCGCAGGAGACTGATACAACTCATTAGCCTCTTGATGGTCAGTACTCCGCACCCCCTGTGTCTACAAGTGGTTGCCCCCCACAGCCTGCCATTTCTCTGGGCAACTTGCCAGGTGGTGGTACCTCAACATACTAGTGTTCTCGACGAGCTCCCTCTGCCACTCACTTGGGTTTCGACACCACATGACCACCTATCCCTCACAATACTTCTTCAACTTCTCCTCAGTTAGTGCAGACTAGTCAAATAGCTTTGTTTTGCTCAGTGTGCTCCTCTCCATACAACTCAAACCTAGGCTACTAGAAGTTCACCCATTGTTTCGGTGATGGATCAACCAACTGATAAACATACTTTGGAAGATCACCAATTGGTTTGTAACAACCATCCACCGTCACCGGTCTTCCACCTGAGTACATCCTTCTCGGTGACCGATCAAATCTTCGAGCCACAATTTCCCTCAATCTATAATATGATCGACTCCTTCATTATGGATCCCCCAAACCTCGAGCTTGTCAATCTCAGTAGAGATGTTTCAGCTCTCCCTTCATCACAACAACAACTGGCTTATGGTATAGTTCGGATCCAACATGGATTCCTTCTTTTTAAAATCCAGAACACCAAGAACACTTTGTCTCAGTGGTTAATCTTGGAAAAGAAGTGAGGAGACGCACTTTTCCTAGGCTTAAGCTAAAAAAAAGGCTCGACTCACTGTATCTCCGGTTGTGGGTAAGGGAACAACCTCTATTTCAATCAGCTCCACTAGGTGCACGCTGGCCTCAGTTAGTGCATCTTAGGGAAAAAGGAAATGTGATGTAATCCAAGATGACGAGGAAGTAGAAATATTGACAAAAAAAAAAAAAAAAATAGACGATGGAAGTTCCCATTCAGTATCTTGAAACACCATCTCAGTCAGCCTCTACGCACTCCCAGCCAACTAAAGTTTAAGAAATCACACCTCAGTCTCATATGCAAGATACCAGAGCACCATCTCACACCCGTACTACCACTCTCTAGCTGATTGAACTTTTCCCTCCTATTGGCATGCATGTCTCCTGGTCAGTCATCTACAATTCCTGGCTCCACTATTGTGGCTACGACGACCACTGCAATAAGGTCTCCATAGGCGCCATGATCATTAGTTGGAGCACAAGGGGTATGGGATCGCTCGGCGCGTTCAAATTCTTGAGATCCCTCTCCCGCAAGTCCAAAATAGATATAGTTTTTATTTCTGAGACCAAGGCAACTTCTTCCAGGATGGATTGTCGTGCGGAGGCTTGGTTTTAAGTTCGGAATTACAGTTCCAGCTATTGGGCTTTCATGTGGTTTGGCGCTTTTCTTGCGAGAAGGTACCACTCTTACTCTTGTTTCTTCTTGTAAATATTATATTTACTGTACTCTTGGCAATTATCATGCTCAGAAGGATTGGTCAATAATTTTTAATTACAGTGAATCGAATTCTGCTCTCTGAACCACCTTTTGGAATACTCTATCTAATGCATATGACTTACATCAGAAACCTACTATCATTATGGGAGACTTGAATGCTATTGTTTGCCAAAAGGACAAATTGGGTGGTCGGAAAGTCACCGACTCTCATGTCAAATACCTGAATGATTTTATCCATAGACATCACCTCCTCGATCTTACTCTCCTAGGTTTCCAAGCGAAAGGACAGGCATGACATTAAGGCCAAATTATATCGTGTCCTAGACCCAATTGATTGGATGACATTGTTCCCATCCGCGGTGGCTACACGATACACTCGCCTTCTTCTGATCATCGGGCCATTTCTCTCAGTTTGACTTTTATAGCGAACCTTGGACCGAAACCTTTCCGTTTCTTCCATATGTCGTCCCGTGATCCTAGGTGTCGACCTCTAATTGAAGCTTCCTGGAACAACCAACCCGCCCACTCTCAACCTTCCCCCTCCCAGAATCATCTCAAGTCAAAGCACCTTAGTTATGCGCTCACAGGTTGGAATAGGAAAGCCTTTCGCAACCTCGATCAAAACATTAAGGAAACTCTTTCTTCTCTTGATGTGCTTACGAATTCCCTCCTTCTCTTAACAGTGCCAATGTTATTGTCGTTCTTTACCTTAAAGAGGAATACTTATGGCAAAATAAGTCGAAAAATCATGGCTTAAAGATGGAAATAACAGCACAAAGTTCTTTCACATCTCCTTTCTCCTTCGCCCAAAGAGAAATCTAATTCTTCGGCTTAAGGATGAGTCCAACACTTGGCATACTGATACTGCCGGCATGGGTCACATTCTCAATACTTACTTCACGAGCATTTTTCATACATCTGACCCTGTTCCCCAACCTAGTACCATCTTTTTGTTCCCTCCGGTCATATCTACCAAGGAAAATGAAGCCCTTTTGGCTATTCCTAATGAAGAAGAAATTAGGTGTGTTGTGTTTGGAATGGGGAGCCACAAAACCCCTGGTTCGGACAGATTTCACGCCATTTTCTTTCAGCGCTATTGGGATATCATTAGGTCAGATGTGACCGAGGTCGTGGTAAACTTTTTTACCACCATATTTTGGACCCAAAGCTTAACGAGACCTTCATCGCATTGATCCCTAAGACCGCAAATCTGACTACTTCGGATTAGTTTAGGCCTATTGGCTTGTGCAATGTTATATACAAAATCATTTCAAATTTTTTTTCCAATCGTCTTAAACCTCTCCTGGATAGCAACATCTCCCTTGCAGAATATTGTGGTTGCTTAGGCTCTTAAGATGGTAAATGTCTCTATTGAAGAAGGGAAAATGTTGACAGAGTTACGTTACTCACACGGGAAAATAGAGTATTGGATTTGCTAGAAGAAATGTTTATGCCTGTTACCTTGGAACAAGAAAAAGAAAAGCCTGTCATACACCCCAGTGTTGACAGTGGTGAAATTGGTGGTGGAGGAAGTGAGCGTATAATCAAATCACGACATGAACAAATTTATTATGTTAGGAGGCAAAGATAAATGTGGTGTTTGTTCTATTTGCTATGTTCATGGAATGTTCTATTTGTTAACATTTTGTAAACTTCAACAAATTATTCAGAAATATTTATTAACAAGCTAGAAGTTTTTGCTTCTTTTCAATATTTATTGTTCCATTTGTTAACAAGATTTTATATTTTAAGATTGTCAGATTTTTACAATGAATTGTGCAGGCAATGTGTCACGACCCGATCCACATGAAACAATATTGTCCGTTTTGGGCCCAACCTAAGTACTCGCACAGCTTTAAAACGCATTGTGTCATGTGGATCCAAACTCATACATATATAGTATATCTTCATCCCTCACCCAGGCGATGTGGGACTATAACACCAATGTAGTTTGCCAATCTCTGACCCCGCCCACACTTGGTTGCCTGCCAACCTCTTAGCCTACTCACACATGGAGCTGCCAGCCTCAGAGCCTGCCCACACAAGGTAGCCCGTCAGCCTCAGAGCCCACCCACTCAAGGTATTACAATCCACCCCCCTTAAGGCCCAATGTCCTCGTTGTCACCCTTCCAGTTGGGTTCGGCTCTAATACCATTCTATCACGACCCGATCCACATGAAACAATATTGTCCGCTCTAGGCCCAACCTAACTATCCGAACGACTTTAAAATGCGTTGTGTCATGTGGATCCAAACCCGTATATATATAGTACATCTTCATTCCTCACCCAGGCGATGTAGGACTATAACACTGAGGTAGTCTGCCAGTCTCTGAGCCCGCCCACACTTGGTAGTCTGCCAGCCTCTGAGCCTACCCACACATGGAGCTATCAGAGTCAGAGCCCGCCCACACAAGGTAGCTCGTCAGCCTCAGATTCTGTCCACTCAGGGTATTACAATCCACCCCCTCCTTATGGATGACAAAAAAATTCCTTTATATTAGAGAGGCATACATGCATTATGTTCGGCACGGAGGTGGTGCGATGTCTAAGTGATCAATTCGTTAAAAATGAATAATATGCTTAAGTAAAATAATGTATGAAGATAACTGTTTTAATTAATAAATTACATTTATATTGTTTATAACCCTTTTCATGTAGGATGAGAAGTCCACTAATATTTCTGCAGGTCAGACTTGTCATAGTCAACATCTATAGAGTAAGTATAAGTAAATATGGATTTATTTATTAGGATGATGACATGATTGCCTCGTTGAGGAATTAAATTATTTGAACTGTGATTTTCTTGCATGACACATTTGCCTCATTGAGGAACTACCTGTCTGTGTGGTTGTTTATGGTTTGTGTTTAATTTTATGTTATTACTTGCTGATGTGTTGATTTTTGTGGATGAAGATTAATCACACCAGGTTTATTGCTGACCCAAGTAAGATTTTGCTTTTTTGGTACATTCATTTGGGAATGTAGCCGACTAGCCTTTAAGGTTTAGAGATTTTTTTAACAGCGTTACTGGAGTTCTGTTAGTGGGGCTAGCAACGTCAAAGTTTCCTGGTTAGATTATTTTTACTTTGTTTCAATTTTCCAAATTATGTTTTAGTTGTTGCTGCTAATTGTTTATGTTGTTATTGAATTTTTCACGTCTCGAGTTTTGTGGAAACGGATAATCCTACGAAATCCTAATATCCGCATAGGATTATCCGTTTTCCCAAAATTCGGGACATAAATTTCATTCGCTAAAAGTAACAGTTGGCATCCACGAGAAATAATCAAAGGCACAATTTACCAGATTAGAGTGAAATAAAACAATTGTTCTAAAAAGCCAAACAAAAAGAAGGAAAAATAACATGAAGAAAATAGATAATAGAAAATAAGAAGAGAGAAAGAAAGAAAGAAAGAAAGAGAAGGGGATGTGACATGTGCTTGTGTGGGTGATGTGCACGTGTTTTTGCTCAAGAAATTGATTGGGTATTCAAATCTTTGTTGTGATTTTTTACTTTGCGGGATTTTAGATCAGTGCGGCTTTTGTGATATTCATTACGTGATCAAATAGGTGGGTTTTGCTTCATTCTCTTTATATTTATTTAAAAATAATCTATGAATATTTATGAGTGTAATTGATGGAAAATATGGAGTTTTTGGAATAGTACAAGTCTGGGTTTAGATTAATTTAGATAAAGGAAAACACAATAGTATAAATAGTTAATGTTTTAGAGTGTTTTGTGTAATGTGTTTTGACTGGTAGTTTTGTACATGTTATTTGTTTCATTAGGCATAATAATGAGTTAAACTTGACATGTGGAGTAAGTTTGATAAATTGTTAAGGGTTGTATTTTGTGAAATGGTGATTAATTGAGGAATGATTAAAGGATGGAATAGAATTAGAGTACAATTATTTTATTGTTAATTGATTTAAAGATTGAAATGAAATTATCCTTGTTAAATTGGGTTTTTAATATATTGATGAAATTGGACTTATAAGATGTAGGATATGGACTGGATTTACGGATTGGATATAGATGTTGGATTTGACCTATAATGAATATGGGTTGTTGACTGGGCTGAGCATATAAGTTCTGAAAATAAAGGATATGGGTTGCTGATGGAATTGGGTTTATAGGTTCAGAAAGTGAAGAATTAGGTACTGATTTGAATTGAATCCAAAAAATAAGGAATTGGGTACTAATTTGATTTGGAATTGGGTATTGATTTGAATTGAATCCTGAATTGAATTGAAATTGAGTTCAGAAATTCAGGAATTGGGTATTGTTACAGGCTGTACTAAATAGTTAGACTCAACGCTGTTTAGTTGAATATATATGTGGACTTGTAATACCCTGAGTGGGCAGGCTCTGAGGTTGACGGGTTGCCTTGTGTGGGTGGGCTCAGAGGCTGGCAGGGTACCAAGTGTGGGCGAGCTAAGATACTGGCAGACTACTTCGGTGTTATAGTCTCACATCGCCTGGGTGAGGGAAGAAAATATACTATATATGTACGAGTTTGGATCCACGTGACACAACGCGTTTTAAAGCCGCGCGGGTAGTTAAGTTGGCCTCAGAGCGAACATTATTGTTTCATGTGGATCAGGTCGTGACAGTTTGGTATCAGAGCATTTGGTTAGCCTAGGCTGGGGTAGAGTCTAGGTGATCCTCGAAATGTGGATATGAGTGAGTATGAGTGTAAAAGTCTTGAGATAAAGTGACAAGGGTGAACCTTGAACTTTTAATATTGTTTCTTTTTCTTGGTTGAATCTTGTAATAAGATTCATTTGACCTGTATATGAGACAATAAGCATCTTTTATATTATATGTAAATATTGGGTGTCCTTTTTTTTTCTTTTCCTTTTATCGTTTAGTTTTCATTTAATGGTTTTGTTATTACAATTATTTAATTTGCCCTTCCAGCGAATCTCGGGACGAGATTCATTTTGAGTTGTATATTTATGTGCCCAAAGTTCATTTAAAATTTTATTTTAAAATCTTAGTTCGTTGGCCAAATAGTATTTTTTTCACAACTTACCTAACTTTCTTACCTTTCAAATCTCGGGACGAGATTCATTTTAAGGTGTATATATTGTGACACCCGTGCTTTTTCAACGACCTTAATAATAATTTTTTGTACAAAATATAATAAAATGCAATGACCTCATTACCTAGAACTACCTAAATATATTTACAGTAATGTTTGAAGTTCGATAAAATGCATCTTTTATTGATGTCAACCAAAACTTTATTTGCACATTAATAATGCATGGTTTATAAAATTAGTATTCTAGTGATAGCCAAATATTTGGTGGCTTAATAGTGCATTTTTATTATTTCATGTAATATTTTATTAGTTATATATGATTAGTTTAAATATATAAAAAAATGGGTGCAAATATAAATATTTACTTAAACCTTAATTGTGATGAGTTTATACTCATTTATGGACTTAATTTGGAGTGGCGGCTAGAAGGGGTGCAAATATAACTATCTACTTAAAACTCTAAGTGGGTTGTCTTTGGGTTTAAGCATTCTTTTTGGCCGTACGGTGTTTAGAGTGAAGAAAAAAAAGGGGGAGAGAAAAGAAAATGAAAGAGAGAGAAATAGATGATGAAGAAGAAGACAAAAGAGAGGAAGGGAATGAGAAATTGAGGAAGAGAAAATGACGAGAAGAAACTAAAGAAAGGAAGGAAAAATAAATGAAGAAAAGAGAGAGAAGAGAAAATAAGAAGAAAGAAAGAGAAGGTGATGTGCACGTGTTTTTGCTCGAGAAATTGATTGGGTATTCACATATTTGTTGTGATTTTTGACTTTGCGGGATTTTAGATCAATGCGGCTTTTGTGATATTCATTACGTGATAAAATAGGTGAGTTTTAGTTCATTCTCTTTATATTTATTTTAAAATAATCTATGAATATTTATGAATGTAGTTGATGGAAAATATGAAGTTTATGGAATAGTACAAGTCTGGGTTTAGATTAATTTAGATAAAAGAAAACACAATAGTATAAATAGTTAATGTTTTAGAGTGTTTTATATAATGTGTTTTGTTTAGTAGTTTTGTACATATTATTTGTTTCATTAGGCATAATAATGAGTTAAACTTGACATGTGGAGTAAGTTTGATAAATTGTTAAAGGTTGTATTTTATGAAATGGTAATTAATTGATGAATGATTAAATGATGGAATAGATTTGGAGTAAAATTATTTTATTGTTAATTGATTTAAAGATTAAAATGAAATTATCTTAGTTAAATTGGGCTTTTAATATATTGATGGAATTAGACTTATAAGATGTAAGATATGGACTGGACTTACGGATTGGATATGGATGATGGATTTGACTTATAAAGATTATGGGTTGTTGACTAGGCTGGGTTTATAAGTTCTTAAAATAAAGGATATGAGTTGTTGATGGAATTGGGCGTATAGATTCTGAAAGTAAAGAATTAGGTACTGATTTGAATTGAATCCTGAAAATAAGGAATTGGGTACTAATTTGATTTGAAATTGGGTATTGATTTGAATTGAGTCTTTAATTGAATTGGATTTGAGTTCAGAAATTCAAGAATTGGGTATTGTTACAGGCCGAACTAAATAGTTAAGCCCAATGTTGTTTAGTTGAATATATATGTGGGCTGGACTTAGATTTAATGATTTATTGGTTGGTATAAGCTTATCCAATTTGGGTATTAAAAGGGTGAGTTACGGTTTGTTTGGGCTTATAAATTTTGGAGTTTTAGAGAATAAATTATGGTTTGATTAGAATGATCAATTTTAGAATTTAATAGAATGAGTTATAATTTGATTGGGTTTATCAATTTTGGTATTAAAAGATGATGGGTTATGTTTTTGGAATGAGTTTATAAATTCTAAAAAATAAATTATGAGTTACTGTTGGGATTGATGTTATAAGATTTAAATTTTTGGGTGATGGTAATGTAAATGTGTACATTGAGATTATATTTGAGGATTTATCATTGATGTGATGAATTTTGGTATGTGTATTATTATGTAGATTGTTATTTGTATTGTGACTTGAATTTTGATTATTATACAAATTGCTCTGGTAAGAAGTATAAATTCTTTTTATTGCATGGGCTTTGATCCCCGTTTTGTTAAAGAAATTTTTTATAGGAAAATGATGGTTGCCCCAAAATAATGGGAGAATACTATGATGAAATTCTTTATTATCGACAAGACGTCAAATGATATGTTTTCCAAAAAAATGTGAATTGATACTATTGTAATTGGTATATGAATGACAATGTGGCAGAAAATTTAGATATTACAATAAATGATATTGATAAACCATGATTCCTTAAATTTTTTATTATCTGGAATTGTATCACATAGAACTACTACACTTCTTTGTTGTTTGCTATTTCCTCTCTCTTATAGAGAAACTAAATAACCTTCGAGTTGTCTTGCAGATGTGAGGCGCCTATTTCTTATAGAGAAACTAAAATAACCTTCGGGTTAGTCTTGTGAAAATGAGGTGGATTTTATGCCTAAGACAGACTTTGATATTTATCTGTCAAAAATGTGACGTGACTTTATGCGCATTGATAGCCCAAGAACGACTTTTTGTTACTCATATAGTTAGGAGTATCCGGTGATGCATGCCTGTATGTGATGTGTCCACACTTGGGCATGGATGAAGGAGATGTCATCCTTTATATGAGATAGGCATACGGGCATGTATGTTCGGCACGGAGGTGGTGCGAATGCGGTATCGTCTAAGATCAATCCGTTAAAAATGAATAATATGCTTAAGTCAAATAATGTACGAAGATAACTGTTTTAATTAATAAATTACATTTATATTGTTTATAAATCTTTTCATGCAAGATGACAAGTCCACTAATATTTCTGCAGGTCAGACTTGTCATAGTCAACATCTATAGAATAAGTATAAGTAAATACGTATTTACTTATTAGGATGATGACATGATTGCCTCGTTGAGGAACTAAATTATTTGAACATTGATTTCTTGCATGACACATTCGCCTCATTGAGGAACTACCTGTTTGTGTGGTTGTTCATGATTTGTGTTTAATTTTATGTTATCACTTACCGATGTGTTGATTTTTGGGATGAAGATTACTCACACCAGCTTTATTGCTGACTCAAGTGAGCTTTTGTTTCTTTGGTACATTCCTTTGGGAATGTAGCCGACTAGCTTTTCAGGTTTAGAGATTTTTTTAGCAGCGTTACTGTAGTTCCGTGAGTGGGGCTAGCAACGTCAGAGTTTCCTGGTTAGATTATTTTTACATTGTTTCAATTTTCTAAATTATGTTTTATTTGTTGTTGCTAATTGTTTCTGTTGTTATTGAATTTTTCACGTCTCGAGTTTTGGGGAAACGGATAATCCTATGCGAATATTAGAATTTCGTTTTTCTAAAAAATCGGGGCGTGACACAATGAATTTTTGAAACTTTAGAAAAAATTTCAGAAAAATTGCAAAAATTACAAATACTTGCGACTAAACTCAGAAATTTTTTCGATACGATAGAGTGACTAAACTTCAGAAAAAAAAATGTCAGAAAAAACTTGCAACTCTCAAAAACTAAACTTGTTTAAATTTTTTCAAAAAATGACTCTGTTCGCTTGAGACAATGCGAGATTTTTGAAAAATTGCATTGAATAGAAAAAAACAAATTGCAAATATTTTTACTGTTCGCCTGGATCAATGCGAGTTTTTTAAATAACCTCGCAAGGTTCAAGGCGGGCTTTTTCATAATTCTCGCCTGGAACAATGCGAGATCTTTGCAAAACCTCGCATTGTTTCAAGCGAACAGTAAAAAAATTGTATATTTGCCTAGATAAATGAGAGATTTTTTAAAAAGCTCACAGTGTCCCAAGCGAGTTTTTTGAAAAATATCGCATGGATCGATGCATGTTTTTTCAAATACCTCGCATTGATCAAGGTTAGCAGTAAAAAAATTTGCAAATATTTTTTTTCTGTTTCCTTAGATTATTGCAAAAATCTCACATTGTTTTAGGCGAACATAGTCATTTTCTGAAAAATTTTCTGCAAGTTTAGTTTTTGAAATATTTTATGAAGTTTAGTCGCATCAAACATAAATATAAAACAAAAATTCGAACTAAATAGAGTCAATAATATATAATATATTAACAAAAACTCGAACCATACAAGTGTTCCATAAAAACTGTGACTTGTCTAACAAAAGAATGGTTCACATGTCACCATAAAATTAAAATTGTCATTTACTTTTTTTTTCATTTGAATTCAATATGGTCATGACTTCATTCGACTTGTTGACATTCTTCTTATTCTTCTCAATGAATTTCTTCACCATTACGACACCAGTCCCGAGCTGGGCATCAAAACTAATCTTCAATGAGATTGCTTCAAGAAATATGCGACATAGTCAAATTGGTACTATCGGAGGCAATGGTGTTTTCGATTGCATATAAAGCAAGACATAATGACTACTTAGTGCAAGGTGTGCCATGAAACAAACTAGTATATCGTCAAACTGTATGTTGGGTAAAGATATGGAAAACAGATCATGCTTTGGTTCCCATAACAAACAAAGACACACTGTAATGGTTCGCTGCGAATTCTAAGATATCGGGGTCCATAAACCAATTTTTATTGTCTATCCGCACCTAACCTTATAGAATTAGCAAAACATCCTTAACAACCTTGACCCTTGACTCGTGCCACATTCCAATCCACAGCTGTTCATTACTTTTAAGCTCCATTAGTAAGTTTTTTCGTACCTATTTCCAACCACTTTCATCGTCGTAATATAGGAATTTGACTATGCATCGAAATCCACAATTTCCATTGCCTAGAAGTTCTCAAGGTTGTCAATATAATCTCGTATGCAAGATGAATTTGGCTCATCACTCTAGTGTTACGAATTTTCGGCTTCTCCTTTTTGTTTTGTCTTTTAGTTCCTCTTGAGTCATGACGTATTCGTGGCCCGATGGATTCCTTTTTGTCGACCTCTCGTGCTTAGAAAACTTCTTGTTTTTAGGTCTCCCCTTGCCAGCCACAAGTGCTACTGTGCTAATGGTTCAATCATTACAGTTCAACTCGGACAACTAAACTCTAGAAGTTTCCTCTTCATCACCAACTTCTGATCATGTGTTGAATCATTAAATCTATGCATAAGGGCGTTGACCACTAGGTTTATAATCACATCCCTAGATTCACAAATATGTGTTGTGCCAAGTTGAAGCCAATACTTGTCTATGGTGTGTAATGCAATTTGTCCTATGGAAGTTAGATAACATGTAAGTTCATGAGCACAAGGTAATCCATGAGTGGTTCGAAACACACATCCACAGTTGACAGGGTCATTGCCTACATTTTCATACTTTCGAATTTCTAATAAAATCAAATCAAGAGCTTTGTATGCCACCAACCCGTGAAGTTTGCCAAATAAATTGGACATACGCTCAGTCTTCACCTTCGTCAAACTTTGTTGAAACGAGGATTTTATTTCTACAGTTGGATTTAAATCATATCATGCATCTTTGTCCATACATTCAGGAATGTACCTTGTGAATTTTTCAACGAGTGCTTCAACTTCGAGTATGCCCCTTCAATGCGATCGGTTATCAGTTGGCCAAAATGCATAAATGTATCGGTTCATGCACTGAAAAAGTACTCATTCTGCGGATGCCACACTGTCCTTACATTTTCCAAACACTCTGGGTGTGATGCCCATCTTCTATCAAAGTCAACTGTGACCTTGTTTCATTTCTCCTCTGTACTTGATCTATACAAATCTGAAAAAGAATCTATAAACTCGTACCACTCGTCATTATCCTCAAAGTATTTTTTGCAGTTATTCTCAACATTTGTGTTTATGTGCAATGTGCACAATAATCTTCTTACCTTGGGAAAAACTTGCTCAATTGCCTTGATCAAACCCAATTATCTAGCAGTCAAACACGTTTGGAAAATTGTATAGCTCAAAAATTCCTACAAATTTTTTCAATGCCCAAGCGTATGATTCTTCCTTCTCAGAACACATCAAAAAAATGCAACATTGAAGGTCTTTTCGGTCGACATCACCCCAACAATCTCAAAGAACGACATCCTATAGCGATTCGTTTTATATGTGCAATCCATATGCATTACTTGTGAAAAACACTTTGCTAATTAAATAGATTTAGGATGCGCCCAAAAAAGGTTGGTGACTCTATTCCATCATCAATGGTATTTCACTCTATGTAATTGTGCTCCCTAAACAAGTGCAGAGTATGTTGCAAAGTCGTCCTGCCTTTTTGTTGGACTGTCTCTATCCGACAAATTACATTGTAATATTCTTCAAATTTGAGATATTATTCGGTTACATCACTTTCAACCGTGACAAGATATGGCGAGGGTTCACACCCGACTTTGCCATATTATGCACATATATCATCTCCTCTTCATTTAATTTACCAGCAAACAAATGACCAACAAGTGAGCTTGATCGAGGATGATTGTGGATTCCACATGTCACTTGCAACATCCAATGGTCATTCTCTAATGAGATCCCTCTCAACTGAAATATGTAGCCACACTTCTTTGTACTGTTTGATTGAACAAAATTCTTTAACCTTTTGTCGGGCTGCCCTCCCATTTCACAACCAAAATGAATAATGTCATTCCGTCTGTGATTAGCAGGTTTTGATTTAGTGATAATAATAACTATATTATTATCCCTACCTATTCCTTGGATATCCATGCTATCAACGCAGACCTTGATGAGAATACCTAAAAAAATATAAAACTTGTTAATAACAACATATATTTATAACAATATCACATGAAAACTGATGAAAACGAAAACACAAACTATCTTACCTTGTCCGTAACAAATAAGTGACCATCATCGAGTATCAGTTTCGTTGATCTTTCTTCATTGTTAATGTCACCATCATAAAGTAACTTGCCATCAACATTATCATCATCATTTTGCATAATGATTCATTTTATAATTAGTTTCATATATTAATTAAAATTTTAATTTACTTAACAATAAAATGACGGTTATCTCTAAATAGTTCATTTCTGAGTTCTCAACATTATTAAAATGCATTTCCATACTTATTACATCCATTATAAATGCCTATGCACCAATCATCATACAATAATAAAACAATTATCTTGAAAAAATAAAAATAAAAAATTTGATGCAAATTAGTTTAAATTTTTTATGCAAATTACATCAATTAGAATGGATTGTTATTTAAATTGATCATCTTCTTCAACCTTATGTTTACCCTTAAAATCTTCATTTCTAACATCTTCAACTTCACTAAACCCTTTTATTTACATTTAATAAAATCAAGATAAGTTTCTCCAAGGAAAATATAGTAGAATGCGAGGAAGAGATAGGTGAATACAACCGAGGAGGGAGAGATAGGGGAGAAGACGAGGAGACCAAGGGTTTTTGCGATTTTGGGGTTTTTGCGAAGAGGAAGAGATAGGGGAGAGAAGGAGAACGAGGAAGCTGCGAGGAAGTGGAGTTGGCTCACCGAGCTTCGGACGACACGCAGCAACGAGTGCGAAGAGATCGAGGGAAGGATATGAGTTTTGCATTTCTTTTTTCTTTTGTGTTTTGAGATTTTGGGTTAGGTTTTGCATATTTATTGGTGGTGTGAGTAAGTAAGAAAACAAAACTGAATGGTGGTGTGAGACAGTGCTTTTTCTGATGTGGAGTAGTCGTTGCCTTATTAGATAACTCATAGTACTACAATTTTTATGTTTTGATGAAGTTGAGAATCGGTCTCGATGGAGCATATAAGTTGCCCAAAAGTCAAGGACACTACCCTGTTTTTATTGCGAGACAGATTTGCGCGACTTTAGTAAAATGACCATAACTTTCCCATTTCAAAACATTTTCAAGTGATTCAAGTTGTGTTTATTAGATAACTTAGAGTACTACAATTTTCATGTTTTGATGAGCTTTAGAATTAGTTTCAATTGAGGGTTGAAAGTTACAATTTTTGGGTGGTGCGAGTTAGTAGGATAAAAAAAGGTACATGGTGGTGTGAGAAAGTTTTTTAGGTGGTGTGGAGTAATCGTTGCCTTTTTTTATTTTTACGGAAACTAACTTTTAAGGCCTACTTTTTTCACAAAATAGACAATTTAGATAATATAGTTGATGTAATGCCTAATTTGTACCTACTTTTATGACCAACAATGACTATTTCATTAATCTAGGTTAACTCATAAAGTTATATGACTTATTTATCCAATCTAAAAAGATAGAAAACCTAATTTTATACTTTTATGACCAATAATGACTATTTTATTAATGATTTTTATTTTTTAGATGTTCTTTGTGTCAAGTTTCTTTTCTTCCTTCAATAATTAGGATCATATATGCAAAAAAAAAAAAAATCAACAGAGAAGTTGTAAGTGTGGCAACGACAAGGATTGTGATTTCTTGAAATTACACAAAATTCGTTGAAATTTTTGTTTTTTTATAATTACGAAAAGAAAAAGATGAAAGAAAAAAAATTACATTTTTTCAAAAAGTTTTGAGTTTTTTTTAAAAAAAAATTTATAAATTTCGGGATCTTTTTTTTATAAATTTCAAGGCTTTTCATAATTTTTTTTTTGTAAAAGTACAAGAAACAGTTACTAAAAATTACATTTTTCAAGAATTTTTTGAAACATTTCGGAATTTTTTCATAAATTTTGAGGTTTTTTTTCTTCTAATATATTCCAAAATTCTGCTTCTGTTGTGGACGACTTGGTTACAAGGTAGGGGGTGCTCGTCCTGATTATGCTCAAGCAACACACTCAGCACAGGATGCTAATATCAGCTCTTATATACTCCAACGGGTATTCCCTTTCAGTATCGACTCCCACATTAAATGCAACCCTCGAAATTAACACGTTGTCATTTCTACTAAAGGTAGAATGTTGGATACCCCGTGCCACCATCAATCCCTCTACCTTTTTTACTCAATAGCAAGCACCAACTCAGTTAATGCTCATAGACCAAGACTCAAATGCGACTAACAATCAACATTTGCTCGCTGCTTCACCACAACTCTGTGAATCAGATGATTTGGGTTAGTTGGTTACCCATAACCCTGAAACTACACCTTGTCAGGCGAATACCATGGACCCTAGTCCAGATCAAAACCCGAATCCGACACTTCATCCCACTGTCAACCAAACAACCAAGTTAATGCTCTTATTACGCCGCCCATCACATCCATTAACCACAACTCTGCGCCAAACGTCATTTTCACTCATTCCTCTTTTACTTCTCACTATCCCACTGAGTCAACTACATCCCTCATCAATTTCCAACAACAGCCACCAACAACTTCGCCACAATATATTCCTGAACAGGGCTTAACGCAGGAGACTGATACAATTCATTCACCTCATGATGGTCGGTACTCCGCACCCCCTATGTCTACAAGTGGTTGCCCCCCACAGCCTGCCATTTCTCTGGGCAACTTGCCAGGTGGTGGTACCTCAACATACTAGTGTTCTCGACAAGTTCCCTCTGCTACTCACTTGGGTTTCGACACCACAGGACCACCTGTCCCTCACAACACTTCTTCAACTGCTCCTCAGTTAGTGCAGGCTAGTCAAATAGCTCAGTTTTGCTCAGTGTGCTCCTCTCCTCACAACTCAAACCCAGGCTACTAGAAGTTTACCCATTGTTTCGGTGATGGATCAACCAACTGATAAACATACTTTGGAAGATCATCAATTGGTTTGTAACAATCATCCACCGCCACCGATCTTCCACCTGAGCACATCCTTCTCGGTGACCGATCAGATCTTTGGGCCACAGTCTCCCTCAATCTATAATATGATCAACTCCTTCATTATGGATCCCCCAAACCTCGAACTTGCCGGTCTCAGTAGAGATGCTTAAGCTCTCCTTTCTTCACAACAACAACTGGCCTATGGTAGTTCGGATCCAATAGGGATTCCTTCTTCTTAGAATAGGAACTCCAAGAACACTATGTCTCAGTGGCTAATCTTGGAAAAGAAGTGAGGAGACGCACTTTTGCTAGGCTTAAGCTAAAAAAAAGGCTCGACTCACAATAACTCCGGTTGTGGGTAAGGGAACAACCTCTATTTCAATCAGCTCCACTAGGTGCATGCTGGCCTCAGTTAGTGCATCTCAAGGAAAAAGAAAATGTGATGTAATCCAAGATGATGAGGAAGTAGTAATATTGACAAAAAAAAAAAAAAACAACAAATGATGGAAGTTCCCATTCAATATCTTGAAACACCATCTCAGTCAGCCTCTACACACTCCCAGCCAACTAAAGTTCAGGAAATCACACCTCAGTCTCATATGCAAGATACTAGAGCACAATCTCACACCCTTGCTACCACTCTCCAGCCGATTGAACTCTTCCCTCCTATTGCCATGCATATGTTTCCTGGTTAGTCATCTACAATTCTTGGCTCTACTATGGCGGCTACAGCGACCATCGCGGTAAGGTTGCCACAGGCGCCATGATCATTAGTTGGAACACAAAGGGTATGGGATCGCCCGACTCGTTCATAACCTTGAGATCCCTCTCCCGCAAGTCCAAAACAGATATAGTTTTTATTTCTAAGACCAAGGCAACTTCTTCCAGGATGGATCACATACGGCAGAGGCTTAGTATTAAGTTCGGAATTACAGCTCCAGCTATTGGGCTTTCAGGTGGTTTGGCGCTTTTCTGGCGAGAAGGTACCACCCTTACTCTTGTTTCTTCTTGTAAATATTATATTTATTGTACTCTTGTTAATTATCATGCTCATAAAGATTGGTTTATAATTTTTACTTATGGTGAACCGAATCCTGCTTTCAGAACCACCTTTTGGAATATTATATCCAATGTATATGACTTACATCAGAAACTTACTATCATTATGGAAGACTTGAATGCTATTGTTTGCCAAGAGGACAAATTGGGTGGTCGGAAAGTCACCGACTCTCATGTCCAATACCTAAATGATTTTATCCATAAACATCACCTCCTGGATCATCCTCTCCTAGGTTCTCCCTTTACTAACAAGCGAAAGGACATGCATGGCATTAAAGCCAAATTAGATCGTGTCCTAGACCCAACTGATTGGATAATATTGTTCCCGTCTGCGGTGGCTACCACGATACACTCGCCTTCTTCTGATCATTGGGCCATTTCTCTCAATTTGACTTCTATAGCGAACCCTGGACTGAAACCTTTCCGTTTCTTCCATATGTGGTCCTGTGATCCTAGGTGTCGACTTCTAATTGAAGCTTCCTGGAACAACCAACCCGCCCATTCTCAACCTTCCCCACCCAAAATTTTTATCTCAAGTCAAAGCGCTTTAGTTATGCGCTCACAGGTTGGAATAGGAAAGTCTTTTGCAACCTCGATCAAAACATTAAGGAAACTCTTTCTTCTCTTAATGCGCTTACGAATTCCCTCCTTCTCTTAACAATGCCAATGCTATTGCCATTCTTGAATACCGCCTCTCAAAACTTTACCTTAGAGAGGAACACTTCTGGCGAAATAAGTCGGGGAATCATGGCTTAAAGATGGAAATAACAACACAAAGTTCTTTCACATCTCCTCTCTCTTGCGCCGAAATAGAAATCTAATTCTTCGGCTTAAGGATGAGCCCACACTTGGCATACTGATACTGCCGGCATGGGTCAAATTCTCAATACTTACTTCGCGAGCATTTTTCATACATCTGACCCCGTTCCCCATCCTAGTACCATTCTTTTGCTTCCTCCGGTCATTGCTACCCAGGAAAATGAAGCCCTTTTGGCTATTCCTGATGAAGAAGAAATTAGGTGTGTTGTGTTTTGAATGGGGAGTCACAAAGCCCCTGGTTCTGACGGATTTCACGTCATTTTCTTTCAGCATTATTGGGATATCATTAGGTTAGATGTGACTGAGGTTGTGGTAAACTTATTTACCACCATATTTCGGACCCAAAGTTTAACGAGACCTTCATCGCATTAATCCTTAATACCGCAAATTTGACTACTCCGGATAAGTTTAGGCCTATTGGCTTGTCCAATGTTATATACAAAATCATTTCAAAAATTTTGGCCAACCGTCTTAAACCTCTCCTGGATAGCAACATCTCCCTTGCAGAATATTTCTCTTAAGATGGTCAATGTCTCTATTGAAAAAGGGGAAATGTTGACAGAGTTACGTTACTCGCACGACAAAATAGAGTATAGGATTTGCTAGAAGAAATGTCTATGCCCGTTATTTTGGAACAAGAAGAAGAGCCCGTTGTGCACCCCAGTGTAAACAGTGGTGAAATTGGTGGTGGAGGAAGTGAGCGTATAATCCAATCAAGGCATGAACAAAGTTACTATGTTCGGAGGCAAAGATAAATGTGGTGTTTGTTCTATTTGCTATGTTCATGGAATGTTCTATTTGTTAACATTTTGTAAACTTCAAAAAATTATTCAGAAATATTTATTAACAAGTTAGAAGTTTTTCCTTCTCTTCAATATTGATTGTTACATTTGTTAACAAGATTTTATATTTTAAGATTGTCAGATTTTTACAATGAATTGAATGTGAGGCAATGTGTCACGACCCGATCCACATGAAACAATATTGTCCGCTCTGGGCCCAACCTAACTACCCACACGACTTTGAAACGTGTTGTGTCATGTGGATCCAAACTCGTATATATATTGTACATCTCCATCCCTCACCCAGGCGATGTGGGATTATAACACCGAGGTAGCCTGCCAGTCTCTGAGCCCGCCCACACTTGGTAGCCTGCCAGCCTCTGAGCCCGCCCACACATGGAGCTGCCAGCCTCAGAGCCCGCTCACACAAGGTAGTTTGTCAGCATCAGAGCCTACCCACTCAGGGTATTATAATCCACCCCCTTATGGCCAACGTCCTAGTTGGCACACTTTCGGTTCGGTCCGGCTTTGCTACCATTCTGTCACGACTCGATCCACATGAAACAATATTGTCCGCTTTGGGCCCAACCTAACTATCCACACAGCTTTAAAACGTGTTGTGTCATGTGGATCCAAACTTGTACATATATGGTACATCTTCATCCCTCACCCAGGCGATGTGGGATTATAACACCGAGGTAGCCTGCTAGTCTCTGAGCCAGCCCACACTTGGTAGCCTGCAAGCCTCTGAGCCCACCCACACATGGAGTTGCCAGCCTCAGAGCCCGCGCACACTAGGTAGCTCGTCAGTCTTAGAGCTCGTCCACTCAGGGTATTACAATCGGACCCCCTTATGGATGATTAAAAAGTCATCTTTTATATTAGAGAGGCATACATGCATGTATGTTCGATACGAAGATGGTGCGAATGTGGTATCGTCTAAGTGATCAATCCATTAAAAATGAATAATATGCTTAAGTCAAATAATGTACGAAGATAATTGTTTTAATTAATAAATTACATTTATATTGTTTATAACCTTTTTCATGCAGGATGACAAGTCCACTAATATTTCTGCAAGTCAGATTTGTCATAGTCAACATCTATAGGGTAAGTATAAGTAAATACGTATTTACTTATTAGGACGATGACATAATTGTTTTGTTGAGGAACTAAATTATTTGAACTGTGATTTTCTTGCATGACACCTTTGCCTCATTGAGGAACTACCTATTTGTGTGGTTGTTCATGGTTTGTGTTTAATTTTATGTTATCACTTGCTGATGTGTTGATTGTTTGGATGAAGATTACTCACACCAGCTTTATTGTTGACCCAAGTGAGCTCTTGCTTCTTGGGTACATTCCTTTGGGATTGTAGCCGACTAGCCTTTCAGGTTTAGAGATTTTTTTAGCAGCGTTATTGGAGTTCTGTTAGTGGGGCTAGCAACATCAGAGTTTCCTGGTTAGATTATTTTTACTTTGTTTCAATTTTCCAAATTGTGTTTTAGTTGTTGCTGCTAATTGTTTCTGTTGTTATTGAATTTTTCACGTCCCGAGTTTTGGGGAAACAGATAATCCTACGAAATCCTAATATCCGCATAGGATTATCCGTTTTCCCAAAAATCGGGATAATCCACGAGAAATAATCAAAGGCACAATTTACCAGATTAGAGGGAAATAAATCAATTGTTCTAAAAATCCAAACGAAAAAAAGGAAAATAACATGAAGAAAATACGGAAGAGAAAATAAGAAGAGAGAGAGAAAAAAAGAAAAAAAGAAAGAGAAGGGGATGTGACATGTGCTTGTGTGGATGATGTGCACGTGTTTTTTGCTCAAGAAATTGATTGGGTGTTCACATCTTTGTTGTGATTTTTGACTTTGAGGGATTTTAGATCAATGCGGGTTTTGTGATATTCATTACGTGATCAAATAGGTGAGTTTTTCTTCATTATTTTTATATTTATTTTAAAATAATCTATGAATATATATGAGTGTAATTGATGGAAAATATGGAGTTTATGGAATAGTACAATTCAGGGTTTAGATTAATTTAGATAAAGGAAAACCCAATAGTATAAATAGTTAATGTTTTAGAGTGTTTTATGTAATGTGTTTTGATTAGTAGTTTTGTACATGTTATTTGTTTCATTAGGCATAATAATGAGTCAGACTTGACATGTGGAGTAAGTTTGACAAAAAATTGTCAAGGGTTGTATTTTGTGAAATGGTGATTAATTGAGGAATGATTAAAGAATGGAATAGAATTGGAGTAGAATTATTTTATTGTTAATTGATTTAAAGATTGAAATGAAATTATCTTAGTTAAATTGGGCTTTTAATATATTGATGGAATTGGACTTATAAAATGTAGGATATGGACTGGACTTACGAATTGGATATGGATGGTGGATTTGACTTATAATGAATATGGGTTGTTGACTGGGCTGAGCTTATAAGTTCTGAAAATAAAGGATATGAGTTGCTAATGGAATTGGGCTTGTAGGTTCAGAAAGTAAAGAATTAGGTATTGATTTGAATTGAATCCAGAAAACAAGGATTTGGATATTAATTTGATTTGAAATTGGGTATTGATTTGAATTGAGTCCTGAGTTGAAATTAGAATTTAGTTTAGAAATTCAGGAATTGGGTATTGTTACGGGCCGAACTAAATAGTTAAGCCCAATGTTGTTTAGTTGAATATATATGTGGACTTGTAATACCCTGAGTGGGCGGGCTCTGAGGCTGACAAACTACCTTGTGTGAGCGGGATCTGAGGCTGGCAGCTCCATGTGTGGGTGGGTTCAAAGGCTAGCAGGCTACCAAGTGTGACCGGGCTCAGAGACTGACAGATTACCTCTCCCATCTAGCCCCACATCTATGCTTTCACCTTACTTTTCTTCTCCATCTACGTTTTCTATACCATCTTCCCCATCTTATTCGGTCAACTCATATATGATGTCTCACTCAGATTCCCCGCAAACTACCCCACTCATTACTAACACTAACCTACACTCTACTCCACCCTCTCATCCTTCACTACCCTCTCCCCAATCTACCCATACTTCAACTCACTCCCAACCTCCACTTGCTCAATAGTCTAATCTATCCCAACCATCCCCAGTGGGCGACAAAATATACTTGTCTCAGGGTCAATCTTCATGTACCTCAATGAAACCATCTCCTAACAAACTCTCAACAATGTCCGAGCAATAGTAGTTGATTTATCAACTCGGACAGAAGTTCCCCAGTCAACTCTCCATTCCTGAACCTAAATTTGATTCAAGTGATGATGAAGAGCAAGCGAGTCCAAATCTACAAACCGTTGCGAAGTTCTTCAACTCTCATTTTTTAGGTGCCGATGTATTTGGTAAAAGGGTGAGCAAACAATGGGAACTGAAACAAGTGATTCATGTGGAACGTCTCAATAGTAGAAATGACGAAGCAAACCAGTACAACAATTCTAAAAAGCACTGTGAATTTACCTGGGATTTCGCCTGGATGGTGCTAGGCACGTGATGTCACGGACTAGTAATCCGTGCGGCACTAGCTATCCAATTCACTAGTAAGCCTATGAGTAGTTACTTTGACGGGCACAAATATTAACTTGAGAATGCACAATATCAATCTGTAGACAATATAACAATGCACAATAGTCAGTAAAAGCTCTCATTCACATTCAATAGATTACAATGGGGAGGAACGTTCGGAAGGACGTTGCTCAAGACTAGTTCGATGCTATCGATCGATGGAAATACAAGTTTGAAGTTGAAAAGCAATGCAAAGAAAACAATAAAAATGCTAGCGGTACAGTCTGGCCCGACTATGCAATGGAGGCAACACGTCCTCACAGTCAAGAGCTCAAACCTTCCCCCTATAATATAGATGCTAAGCATTTGGGCACTTTTCAAAAGGGAACATTGAGTTTTGAGACCATTAGGAAAGTCTTGAAAGGCCTCTGAACCTTGATTTCCCTAACCAATGGTACTAGTCCTGACACTCTCCCACACTCAATTCGCTGACGCCCTCGCAGCGAACTTTTCCAAGTACTCTTCCAGTTTTGAGAGGTATGGTAGCAGATGCTCGACTGGCTCCCAACTTCAATGTTTTTCTGCCAGGCTTTGACAAATTCAAGAGCTCTTGGGCTGGGTCCTTGGTATCCGGTCAGCACTGTATGTGGTGTCAACGGTTGCTGACCAGTGACTAATTGAAAGGGGCTGGAGTGAGTAGCTGAGCTCTTTTGTAAGTTGAAACAGAATTGTGCAACAGCAAGTAGTCCCACCCAATTTTTCTGGTTTGCACTTACAAAATGACGAAGGTATTCTTCAAGCATAGAGTTAAAGCGCTCAGTCTGTCCATCAGATTGGGGATGTTGGCTTGTCGACATATTAAGTTTGGATCCCAATAGCTTGAACAACTCCTTCCAGAACTTTCCTGTGAATCGAGCATCACGATTGCTAACAATGTTTTCGGGCAGTCCCCAATACTTCACTACATGCTTGAGGAACAATTGCGCCGTATCTTCGGCTGTGCAAGTTAGTCCGGTCGGCACAAAGGTCACATACTTTGAGAATCGGTCAACAACTACAAGGATGCTCCTGAAATCCTCCACTTTCGGTAACCCAGTAATGAAGTCCATGGAAACACTTTCCCAAGGACGAGTTGGAACAGGCAGGGGCTCTAGTAAGCCTACTGGTCGATCTCTTTCAACCTTATCTTGCTGGCAAACAAGACATGTTCGAACATAGGCCATTACATCCTCCTGTATCTGCGGCCAATAGTGCCCCCTCTCTAGCAATGCAAGTGTCCGTCTCCAACCTGGATGTCCCGCCCAATGGGTGTCATGGCATTCTCTCAAAAGTTCTTTCCTCAAACCAGAAGTTCTCGGAACATAGAGGCGATTACCAGTTGTGAGTATTACTCCATCTTTTATCCAGAACCGTCGAGTTTTGCCCTGCTTGATCAACTCTGTAATCGCCTTCGCTTGTGGATCCGTCTGTAGGCCTACTTTGATCTTCTCCAAGATGGTGTGACTCGGACCAGTATGGGTTAGCACTGCAAGGTCTGCCCTTCTACTGAGTGCATCAGCTACATTGTTAGTGCGCCCTGGCTTGTATTCCAATACTAAGTCAAATTCTGCTAATTTTTCCTGCCATCGAGATTGCTTGGAGGTTAGCATCTTCTGAGTAAGGAAATGGCTTGCTGCAGCATTATCCGTTTTAACAAGAACTTGAGATCCCAAGAGGTAGTGTCTCCACACCCGTAAACAATGTACAATGGCTAGCAATTCCTTTTCCTGAGCTGAGTAACGAGACTCTGTATCATTCAACTTTCGACTCTCATATGCTACCGGGTGACCATCTTGAAGTAAAACTCCCCCTAAGGCATAATCAGATGCATCTGTTTGTACTTCAAAGGGCTTGGTGATGTCTGGCAAGGCCAATACTGGATCTTTCATCACGGCCAATTTCAAGTCTTGGAATGAAGCTTCACACTGCCTATCCCATTCCCATGTTCGGTCTTGTTTCAACAAATTTGTCAGGGCAACAGCTCTCTTAGAGTAGTCCCTTATGAAGCGACGATAATAGTTTGCGAGTCCAAGGAAAGAACGTAGTTGAGACACGTTCTTAGGAGAGTTCCAATCATGGATTGCCTTGACTTTCTCCATGTCCATCCGAATCTTGCCATTGCCAATAACATGACCCAAGAAATTGATCTGGGTCTGGCCGAATGAGCACTTTTCCTTCTTGACAAAGAGATGATTATCTTTAAGGATTTGGAACACTTCTCGCAAATGATGTAGGTGTTCTTCTATAGTCCCACTATAAACCACAATGTCGTCAAGATAGACAACCACAGACTTGTCCAGAAGGTGACGGAACAGGCCATTCATAAGGGTGCAAAATGTAGCTGGAGCATTGGTCAAGCCGAAGGGCATTACTAGGAACTCATATGACCCATATCTAGTAGAACAAGCAGTTTTGGGTTCGTCACCAGCAGCAATGCGGACCTGATGGTAACCTGATCTCAAGTCGAGTTTTGTGAAGTATCTGGCGGATCCAAGTTGGTCGAATAAGTCTGCAATGAGCGGCAACGAGTATTTGTTCTTTATAGTGACTTTGTTCAATGCTCTATAATCAACACAAAGGCGAAGACTGCCATCATGTTTCCGCTGAAAAAGAACAGGTGCCCCATAAGGTGCTTTAGAGGGCCGAATGAATCCTGACTCCAACAAGCCATCTAGTTGTGTTCTCAATTCGGTCAGCTCTGGAGGGCTCATGCGATATGGACTACGTGCGGGTGGCTTGGCACCAGGGACTAACTCAATTTCGTGATCCATGAGCCTTCTGGGAGGTAGATTCTTTGGCAATTCATTCGGCATCACTTCGCTGAAGTCAGCAATAACTTGGGCAACTTCCTCAGGGATTTTGCTAGTATCATCTTCCATCTCTAGCTTTGCCACAGCTAAGTATGTATCTTCTCCTTTGGCCAAGCCCCTCTTGACTTGGAGCGCCGACAATATTCTATCATGAGTTGTTGGTCGAATTGAGGTTGGTACAATGCGTAGTCTGGGTCCGAAAAACCCCAAGGAGTCCATGAAAGGTAATGGTCCTGCTGCAGCTCCTCGAAAGAATTCTTGGCCAAGAATCACCTTAAAATCATCAAGTGGAACGGCCAAGAAGTTTGATCTTCCTTCCCATGGACCAACCTGTAGTGGCACAGCTCTAGCCATACCATTAATAGAGATTGCCTCAGAGTTGACAGCTTTCAACTTACCCACATCTCCTTCTAAGTTCAGACCCACACGTCTAGCTTCATCTGGGGCAATAAAATTGTCTGTCGCTCCGGAATCCAACAATGCTTGGGAAGGGAACCCATTGATAGTGATGCCGATGTATTGTAAAGCCTTCTTGTGTGGGTGCTCATACATTTCTCCTTTGACAGCATTGAGCTTGCGTAGAGCTCCCATTTGGGAGGTCTCACTGTTGGTGGGGTTCGAGCTCGATGCGGTCGGGTTAGAAGGTTCTGCTTGAAGCAAGGACATTAATGAGTGTAGAGCTGGTTTGGATGGACATTTGCCTGTTGGGTGATCCCTGCTATTGCAAAGAATGCATGGGGCAGGGGCAGATGGTCTCCACTGCCCAGAGTAGTTTTGCCCTCCTTTGTTGTTGTAATTTGAGTTGCTAGAGCTGGCATTCCAATTTTTGTTGGAACTCCAATTCTGGTTGGACGGCCGGGAATTATAGTTTCCTCGATTCTGACTTGAGTTTCCCCAGTTTTGGTGAGGTGAGCGAGCATTCGACCCTGAGCTTGAATTGGTACTGCCAATTCTAGCTGTGGAGTGATTGAGCGAAGTGGATCCAGTCATGGGCATATAATCGCTAAATCTTTCTGCTGCCGCAATAGCACTTGTAATATCTGTCACCTTCTGCCTTTGCAATTCTGCTTGTAGAAGCGGCTGAGCTTGTTCCATGAAACAGAAAACTTTGTCCTTCTCAGACATGTCTCGAATATCTAGCAAGCAAGTTGAGAATTGTCGGACATAGTCTCGAATATTGCCTGTTTGTTTGATGGTGTGGAGCTTCCTCCTTGCTAAGAAATCAGTGTTCTCAGGCAAGAATTGATTTCTGAGTTCCTTCTTGAGGTCTGCCCAAGTTCTAATAAGGATGCGACCTTCTTCCATATCTGCATATTTGGTTCTCCACCATAGTTTCACATCACCTGCTAAGTACATGGTCGCCATGGTAACCTTGGCTTCTTCTGATTCGGGGTTCACTGCGCGAAAATACTGCTCCAGATCAAACAAGAAGTTCTCTAACTCCTTCCCATCTCGTGCCCCAGCATATGATTTTGGCTCGGGTACTTTCATCCTAGGGTGATCAGTCGTCCCGGTGG
The DNA here is from genome assembly GCA_963556465.1 of Berberis vulgaris. Taxonomy (NCBI): domain Eukaryota; kingdom Viridiplantae; phylum Streptophyta; class Magnoliopsida; order Ranunculales; family Berberidaceae; genus Berberis; species Berberis vulgaris. Next base: position 70,810,811 of record OY747135.1, read on the forward strand.
CCTTAGTAAGCAAGCCAACCCTTGCAAATAAGTCCTCCAACTGTAATTGGAAGTCACTCATCACCTGAGCTGTGGGGTGAGGCGACTCTTCCATTGCGACTGTTCGTCCCTCTAAGTTATCAACGTGCTCGGCCAGCGAATCCACTCTGTCTGCCAGTGAAAAGAGTCCATCCAACCGACTAATCTGTTCTCCCAAAGTGTTCAACTGGTCCATTCTGCTTTCCAGTCTATGCATTCGACTGGCCTATCGTTCCTCCATAGCGCTAAGGCGCTCATTCACTTCCTGCATCCTGGTTTGCATTCAACAAGCTCTGGCTTTGATACCAACTGTCACGGACTAGTAATCCGTGCGGCACTAGCTATCCAATTCACTAGTAAGCCTATGAGTAGTTACTTTGACGGGCACAAATATTAACTTGAGAATGCACAATATCAATCTGTAGACAATATAACAATGCACAATAGTCAGTAAAAGCTCTCATTCACATTCAATAGATTACAATGGGGAGGAACGTTCGGAAGGACGTTGCTCAAGACTAGTTCGATGCTATCGATCGATGGAAATACAAGTTTGAAGTTGAAAAGCAATGCAAAGAAAACAATAAAAATGCTAGCGGTACAGTCTGGCCCGACTATGCAATGGAGGCAACACGTCCTCACAGTCAAGAGCTCAAACCTTCCCCCTATAATATAGATGCTAAGCATTTGGGCACTTTTCAAAAGGGAACATTGAGTTTTGAGACCATTAGGAAAGTCTTGAAAGGTCTCTGAACCTTGATTTCCCTAACCAATGGTACTAGTCCTGACACGTGCCCATCCAGGCGTGCCAGGCACGTGTGATTAAAGCGGACAAAAAAAAAAAAAAAACAGAAGGAGAAGCTCATCCTCATTTGTTCTTCGATTTGGGTACAACATAAACCCTAGATCCCCAATCGGCTCAAGCTTAGAAACCTCTCTTCTTCTATTCTCTTCCAAATCGTTTCGTATCAGAGAGGATCGATCATCACGACGCGATTCATCTCGAGGTGGTCGACCTTTCTTTCTCAGTCCCTCACTCTTCTTTCTCTTTGCGATTCCTGGACGGGACTTCTTCAGTGATCCCAAGTTTGTAAGTCTTCTTGTTCTTCTATTTGTTATGTTTATGCTTCCAAATCTTCGATTTCTCCATTTGTAGAGAAACTATTTGAAAATTTGATGTTTAGGGTTTCGACATTGAAGATTACTATACTATTAAGCCCTTCAGTTTTGATTTTTATTCATTCTGAAATTAGGGCTGTCTCCATGTCATTTGAAATTTGGTTTAGTAGATTGTTTACATTAATTAAATTTTTTTGTTCATTTTGTTATCCATAGTTCTTTTATTATTAAGGCTTTATATTGGTTTATTCATTTTTTCATACTGAAATTAGGATTTCTTCTTTAATGTGTCTGATCCTGGAGAAATTCGCACTTCAAAGCTTATTCAGTGTAGACTATCTGAGTATTTAGTTTCAATGCTGTTGGAAAGATTGTTCACTTATTTCATTGAAAAGCATTTGGAAAAGCCAAGGGACCATAACAAGATGTTATTGGTCCTGAAAATAAAGATGTTCAATAAGTTCCTCAATGTAAAATACCTTAAAATCAAGGTATCATGTGTAGAAAACTGATTGCGAGCACTTCCTAAGGAAATAAGGAAATCATGGGAGATTGTAGTGAAACAATGTCTACAATCTCAATGGGTTGGTTGTGATGTGTATTAACTTTATTTCTGAAATGTATCTCAGTTTGTGTATATAATGTTCTCTAGTTTGGTTGAGCTGGTTGGTTTGGATAAAATTAGTTTGTGTATATAATTTCTGAAATGTATCTCAGTGTTTTAATGTATTTTTTGTTGTTTTTGTTGTTTCTAATGCAATGTATTTTTATGTATTCTTGCCTGTGTCACCCCAACTAACATATGTTACTTTGCCAACGCAGGAATGGCATACGTAGCTTATGTTGTTTATCGTGGGCATGTTCCTGGCATATATGTTACTTGGTCAAGTTGCGCACTACAAGTGAACGGGTATACGGATGCTGTCTACAAGGGTTTCAATTCACTTGAAGAAGCGGTTGAAGATTATGAAATGTGGAAGGAGCAGGAGGCGAGAAGAGAAAGAGAACAAGCGTCGAGAAGAGAAAGAGAACAAGCGTCGAGAAGAGAGCACCAATCAAGAACAAGAACAAGGGAGTCAAGAACAAACGACACTGAAGAAGTGGTGGACCAACCAAATAATGCTCCCGAGGGTCGTCGCAATCAAGCTCATGAAAATCAACTCAACGATACTTGGGCTTTTACTAAGGACCTTATCAACAGTATATTAGTAGTAGTTTTATTAACTCTTGTACTTTTGTTTTTTAAGGTATTGGATAGTATGTGAGATGTAAATGAATATGTTTTGGATGGTAAATGAATTTGAAGATCTTGGATGATATATTATTCTATTTTGTTATTTCTATGGTGTGTTGTTATTGTATGTTGTTTCTAAGTCAATGTTGTTATGTTGTTGCTATGTTGTTGCATAAAACTGACAGGGTTGCTATGTTTTTGTATGGTGCTAACAATGGTGCTATGTTTTTATGTTGAAAAATCAGTGTTTTTGTATGTTGCTATGTTCTTATCAGAGCAGGAGATTATCAGAGCAGGAAATTATCAGTATTGTTATGTTCTTATGTATGTTCTTATGTATGGTGCTATGTTTGTATGGTGCAGGAAATTATCAGGAAGTGCTATATTATCAGGAAATGCTATGTTTCCATATAAAACTGTCAGAAATGTTGCAATGTTGCAATGTTTCCAGTGTTGGGATTGCTATGTTGAAATGTTGAAATGTTGAAACAGATGAAATGTTGAAATGTTGAAACTGATAAACTGTCAGAAACTGATAAAAACACTGTTGAAATGTTGCAATGTTGCTAATGTTGACAGAGTTTATATAAGAATTGCTATCAGAATTTCTATAAGAATTGCTATCAGAAATTTTCACAGAAATTTCACAGAGATAAACACTGGAAAAAAATTTTCACAGAAATTTTCTGGACAGATGAAACACTGGAAATTTCTGGACAGATGAAACATTGCAACATTTTCTGGACAGATGAAGATGATAAACACTGGAAATTTTCTGTCAGTGTAGATGAAACACTGGAAAAACACTGATAAAAACACTGATAAAAACACTGGAAATTGTTCTGACAGTTTAGATGAAAAAACTGAAAACTGAAAAACTGAAATTACACGAGTTCATAGCAAATTACACGAGTTCATAGCAAACTGTTCTGACAGTTCATAGCAAATTGTTCTGACAGTTCATGAAACACTGAAATTACACCCTGAAAACCCGACATTACACCCATGAAACACTGAAATTACACCCTGAAAACCCGACATTACACCCATGAAACACTGAAATTACACCCTGAAAACCCGACATTACACCCATGAAACACTGAACATTACATGAAACTGCATGAACTGGATCCTCAACGCTTCCATATGTCTGACACTATGTTTGAATGATCTCTTTCAGGGTTGGAGAATTCATTTGCAATATCTGTACAATCTCTGTATGACTCCATGTCGTTGCTAGAAGTTGGTCGCTGCAAAAATAAATGATTAAGGCTTACAATCTTTATGTGGTTGTTAAAATGACAATAAACATGTAAATTATGTACCTGTGATATAAGTGAGTAAACCTGACCAAGTCCACTAGGTTGTGAATAATATGACCCCATACTTTCACCCTACAAAACGACAAACACGTTAATCATAGTGAACAATCATAGCGGGGCAAATCAAAAGTGAATAATCTTTGTACTAACAGACAAACCTGCGTAGCTGAAAGCTGTGTCATAAATTGTGAACTTTCAAATCCAACTTGGGTAGAACCCTACAAATGACATGTCAAATTAAAAATATATTATCTTGAATTGAAAAAATAAATATATTCATTGAAGCAAAACAAACAAGTAAACCTACCAAATTATTCTCTTTTTGTGTTTCTTTCTTCTTCTTCTTCTTCTTCTTTTTACAGGCTTTTTCCATTGTAGATTGCATCCTCGAAGTAGAACGTCGTCCTTTGCAACGAACATGCAATGGACTATGAATTTCAGCACTACTTTTAGCGCCAACTTCGAACAACCCCTCTGGCTCAACATTGACATCACCATCACCTTTTGATATCTTTAGTTCACGAAGCTTCATTTGTAACCACTGTTTAACATTGTTTGTCTCCTTTTGATCCTCGGAAGCTATGTCAGCCATTTCATAAAAGAGACTGCACATCTCATCAAATCGTTCATTTTCAGGCTTCATTGCCCAATCTGAATATACAATTTTAACCTTCTTATGACACCTCTTAACATCTTTCCTCCACCTTCGAAGAATAAATTTTTCAGGTAAAACATTAATCCTCTTTTGAGACAATACCGATAAAATATGTTTGCATAAAATCCCCCTAAACTCAAACAACTGACAATTGCACTGAATATTGAAGTCGTCATTATTAAAATAAACCTTAAAATTGATTGATCTGTATGCGCTTCCTATCAACCTGTCTTCCGAAACATAATAAACCTGATAGCCATCGTACTCGTTGACATGATTAACTGCACAACATAATCTTCCTGCAATTTCTGTTTGAAACTCCTTAAATTTATTTGTGGTGTAGGCAGCTTGAAATTTTTTCTCAAATGGGTACGGAGTAATGCAAGGAAGCCAACGGTTAAAGGATTTAAAGTCTTCTTCAACTTCTTTTTGAACCTTACTTCGTAGTGCATTCTCATATTGTTCTACAAATTGCTTTAGAGTGGTCTTTGAATTTACATAACCATCGAAGAAAGCATTCATACTTTCACTCCTTTGTGTTGAAGACATTCCTGCCCAAAAAGTATTCCTCTGAAATGTTGGTACCCAACGAATTCTTTCATTGTATAATCCACTCAACCAATCATTATTTTGAAGGTTAAATTTCTCAATGAACCCATACCAATATTCTTCAAACTCTTCATGAGACAGGGAATCATAAACTGCTCGTTGCATTGCAAACTTTATAGCCTCATATTGATTGCAACCCGAAAGTTTTTCAGGCAACTTTTTCATAATATGCCATAGGCACCATCTATGGCGTGTGTTGGGAAACACAATTTCGATGGCTCTCTTCATTGCTCTATCCTGATCAGTGATTATAGCATCTGGAGCACGATCATTCATACACACGAGCCAAGATTTGAAAAGCCAAACAAACTCTTCTACTGTCTCACTACAGATCAATCCACATCCAAGAAGTATTGACTGACCATGATGATTCACCCCAACAAAAGGAGCAAATGGCATTTCGTACTTATTAGTTAAGTACGTAGTGTCAAAAGTAATGGCATCACCAAACTCCTTGTAAGCTGCTCTACTCCATGCGTCAGCCCAAAATACATTTCTTAACCTCCCTGTTTCATCCAAATCCATCAAATAGAAAAATTCAGCATTGTTGGCTTGCATCTTTTGAAAGTAGTTATGAAGTGCCGACGCATCCCCCTCACCAAGTCTCAACTGCCTTATTTTATGCAGATAGTTGTAACAATCTTTTTGGGAAAATGTCATATTATCATTCCCACCAGCTTCAACCACACACGAAGTAAAACTCTTATTTGGCCTAATGCCCGCCCTATCATTATATTCAAGTCTCTTCTTCACATATTGGCTCATAACTCGATTTTTAGAATAATATCTCGATTTTCCAGGGCTCAAATCATGATTGTGCTCATCACTTACTGTTGTCACTTTCACTGTTCCATCAGGGCGTATACGACCTCTCATCTTAGCCTTACAACCACATTACCCATGGGACGCAATTTTATAACACTTTCTGCTTTACTTTTTGATGTCCCAGTCCGACCACATGCAAGAATAACATATCTAGAATTTCCAAACTCATCTTTTTCAGTCGCCCTTACTCTCATTGGAAATCCTTTTTTATTACCATAATCATGATAATACGACTGAAACTCATCAATATTGTTAAATTCCATCCCTATGCAAGGCTCTTTTATCTCATCTAAAAATTCTTCATTTTCCATACATTCATTATTTTCTAATGTATCCATCCCTGAAAATATGAAAAATTCAACACAAGCAAAACCCCATTAAATCTCTAATACTACTATACTGAAGTTAACAATAATATATATATAGGCTAACAATACAATTGCTAATCATACAACACTCAGGAAAGCCTAAAATCTTACTAGGCTAATCATACAACACTCAGGAAAGCCTAAAATGTTTCAGTACATTGAAATGAGATGTTTTATTTGGGTAATGAGGTTCTAGATTTTTATTGTTAAAATCTCTATTGTTTAGAATGTGGTTGAAGATTAGAATTAGCTGTTTTTAGAATTTCAACTCGAACATTTTGAATATAGTTAGTCTGCAAAAACATTAATTTGTGGTTCTACAAACCCTAGAAGTTCCTATTTGTCGACTAGGGATAGCATTTCCTTCCTATTTTAACTTAACATTTTATTGATCTATTTTAAAGATCAAATTGATTCGGTTTGGTTGAATCAAAGTGAAAATCACAAAATTGATTCGGTTTGGTTGAAAGAAAGGGATAGCATTTCAAAATCAAAAGGAGAGAAAGAAATGGAGAAAAATACCTTTGTGTTGTGTTCTTCTTGGATTGGATTGGATTGATATGGATTCGATTGATTACACAAATAGATCTAGGGTTTTGGATTCGGTTTGCTTGCTAGAGAAAACTTCTTCTCTGCGATTTGGGTTCTTTGTTTTTTTTTTTTTTTTTTTTTGCTCACCTTAATCGCACGAGCTTGGCACGCCTGGATGGGCACGTGCCTAGCACCATCCAGGCGAAATACCAGGTAAAAAACCGGTGCGCCCTAGCATCTCTCAAACCAGTAATATTTGATTGAATTTAGAGACCCAGAGGACAAAAAAGTGTTATCTTGTCAAGACCGTGGACCATAATGGGTTGTTTAGTGTCTATCAAGGAGTGGGATGTGCAATACTGGAAAGTTAATTTTGATTGGGTCCCATGTTGGACTCGTTTTCACGAATTCTCTCCAAAGAAACTCACCTTAAAAATAACTTGAAAAAAAAAAACTTCCAAGAAACTCACCTTAAAAAAGATCATCACTCTAGCAGACTGTCTTAGTCAATTTATAAAGGTTGATCAACAATCACTTAGCGACCTATCTAAGCCATATATCAGGTTCAAGGTTTGGATTGACACTTCTAGACCTCTACCCAGCGAGATGACGACATCTTTTGGCATAGTTAAGGGTGAGCAATACTAAGTCCAATTTGTCTAGGAAAATACGCCAAACTTCTGCTTATGTTGTGGACGACTTGGTCACAAGGTAGGGGGTGCTCGTCCTGATTATGTTCAAGCATCACACTCACCACAAGATGCTAATATTAGCTCTTATATACTCCAACGGGTACTCCCTTTCAGTATCGACTCTCGCATCAAATGCAACCCTCGAAATCAACACGTTGTCATCTCTACTAAAGGTATAATGTCGGGTACTCATGCCACCATCAATCCCTCTACATTTTTCCCTCAACAGCAGGCACCAACTTAGTTAATGCTCATAGACCAAGACTCAAATGCCACTAACAATCAGCCTTTGCTCACTGCTTCATCACAACTTTCTGAATCAAATGATTTGGGTCAGTTGGTGACCCGTAACTCTAAAACTATGCCTTGTCAGGCGAATACCATGGACCCTAGTCCAGATCAAAACCAAACACTCCCATCCCACTGTCAACCAAACAACTAAGTTAATGCTCTTATTACGCCGCCCATCACATCCATTAGCCACAACCCTGTGCCCAACGTCATTTTCACTCATTCCTCTTTCACCTGTCACAATCCAACAGAGTCAACTAATCTCTCATCAATTGCCAACAACAGCCACCAACAACTTCAGCACAATATATTCCTGAACACGACTCAGCGCAGGAGACTGATACAACTCATTCACCTCATGATGGTCGGTACTCCACACCCTTGTGTCTACAAGTGACTGTCCCCCATAGCCTACCACTTCTCTGGGCGTTGCCAGGAGGTGGTACCTCAATATACCAGTGTTCTCGACAAGCCCCCTCTGCTACTCACTTGGGTTTCGACGCCACAGGACCACATGTCCCTCACAACACTTCTTCAACTGCTCGTCAGTTAGTGCAGGCTAGTCAAATAACTCAGTTTCGCTCGGCTACCTCGTCTTCCCAACTCAGTTCACAGTGTGCTTCTCTCCATACAACTCAAACCCAGGCTATTAGAAGTTCATCCATTGTTTCAACATACTTTGGAAGACCATCAATTGGTTTGTAACAATCATCCACTACCACCGGTCTTCCACCTGAGCACATCCTTCTCGGTGACCGATCAGATCTTCAGGCCACAATCTCTCTCAATCTATAACATGATCGACTCCTTCATTATGGATCCCCCAAACCTCGACCTTGCAGGTCTCAGTAAAAATGCTTCAGCTCTCCCTTCATCACAACAACAACTGGCCTATGGCAGTTCGGATCCAACAGGGATTCCTTCTTCTTAGAATCAGGAACATCAATAACACTTTGTCTCAGTGGCTAATCTTGGAAAAGAAGCGAGGAGACACAGTTTTGCTAGGTTTAATGAAGAAAAAAATAGGCTCGACTCACAGTATCTGCTCCACTAGGTGCATGTAGGCCTCAGTTAGTTCATCTCAGGGAAAAAGAAAATGTGATGTAATCCAAGATGATGTCGAAGTAGTAATATTGATAAAAAAAAAACTGATGATGGAAGTTCCCATTCAGTATCTTGAAACAACATCTCAGTTAGCCTCTACGCACTCCCAGCCAACTAAAGTTTAGAAAATCACACCTCAGTCCCATATGCAAGATACCAGAGCACCATCTCACACCCATGCTACCACTCTCCGGCCGATTGAACTCTTCTCTCCTACTGGCATGCATATGTCTCATGGTAAGTCATCAACAGTTCCTGGCTCCACTATTACGTTTATGGCGACCACTGCGATAAGGTCGCCACAGTCGCCATGATCATTAGTTGGAACGCAAAAGGTATGGGATCGTCCAACGCGTTCTGAACGTTGAGATCCCTTTCCCGCAAGTCCAAAGCAGATATAGTTTATATTTCTGAGACCAATGCAACTTCTTCTAGGATGGATCGCATACGGCGGAGGCTTAGTTTTAAGTTTGGAATTACAGTTCTAGCTATTGGGCTTTCAGGCGGTTTAACGATTTTTTGGTGAAAAGGTACCACCCTTACTGTTGTCTCTTCTTGTAAATATTATATTTGTTGTACTCTTGTCACTTATCATGCTAAAAAGGATTGGTCTATAATTTTTACTTATGGTGAACCGAATCTTGCTCTCAGAACCACCTTTTGGAATACTCTATCCAATGTATATGACTTACATCAAGAACCTACTATCATTATGAAAGACTTGAATGCTATTGCTTGTCAAGAGGACAAATTGGGTGGTCAGAAAGTCACCGGCTCTCATGTCAAATACCTGAATGATTTTATCCATAGACATTACCTCCTGGATCTTCCTCTCCTAGGTTATCCCTTTACTTGGAATAACAAGCGAAAGGACAGGCATGGCATTAATGCCAAATTAGATCGTGTCCTAGCCCCAACTGATTGGATGACATTGTTCCTGTCCGCGGTGGCTACCACGATACACTCACCTTCTTTTGATCATAGGGCCATTTCTCTCAATTTGAATTCTATAATGAACCCTGGACCGAAACCTTTTTGTTTCTTCCATATGTGGTCCCGTGATTCTAGGTGTCAGCCTCTAATTGAAGCTTCCTGGAACAACCAACCCGCCCATTCTCAACCACCCAGAATTTTCATTTCAAGTCAAAGCGCCTTAGTTATGCGCTCACAGGTTGGAATAGGAAAGTATTTCGCAACCTCAATCAAAACATTAAGGAAACTCTTTCTTCTCTTGATGCGCTTACGAAGTCCCCCCTTCTCTTAATAATGCCAATGTTATCGCCGTTCTTGAAGATCGCCTCTCAGAACTCTACCTTAAAGAGGAACTCTTCTTGCGAAATAAGTCGGGGGAATCATGGCTTCAATATGGAAATAACAACACAAAGTTCTTTCACATCTCTTCTCTCCTTCGCTGAAAGAGAAATCTAATTCTTCGGCTTAAGGATGAGTCCAACACTTGGCATACTGATAGTGTCGGCATGAGTCAGATTCTCAATACTTTCTTCGCGAGCATTTTTCATACATCTGACCCCGCTCCCCAACTTGGTATCATCTCTTTGTTCCCTCCGGTCATATCTACCCAGGAAAATGAAGCCCTTTTAGCTATTCCTGATGAAGAAGAAATTAGGTGTGTTGTGTTTGGAATGGGGAGCCACAAAGCCCCTGGTTCAGACGAATTTCACGCCTTTTTCTTTCAGCACAATTGGGATATCATTAGGTCAGATGTGACTATATTTTGGACCCAAAGCTTAACGAGACCTTCATCGCATTGATCCCTAAGACTGCAAATCCGACTACTCCGAATAAGTTTAGGCCTATTCAGTGTTCTAAAAATCGCTAGGCGCTGGGCGGGCGGCGAGCAGGTGCCTAGCGCCCAGAGGCCTAGGCGGCGCCTAGGCGGTCTTAGGTTTTGTATTATAACTTTAATAATTTACAAAAATTAAGCATAATACCTTATCAATTACATCCAATTTAATGCCAATATACATATGCAAAATTTAAAAACATGAAAAATTAACAATCGTGAACAAAATTTATTAAAACTCAAATGACTGAAGTTGGTCATGATGGGTACTTTATATAAATTTGAATTTGTGTACTCTTTTATTTTTCTTCAAATTGCATGAATAACCTCAGTTATGTTTGATAAAATCTACATTAGTAAAATTGGTACAGGCAGATCCTTTGAGAATTCCATTAAGTAATCATCATTTTCTACATTTAGACATATACTGAATAAAAAACAATTAAATAGTTTATTTCTAAAAAATAGGAAAGAAAAATAAAATAAGAACACAATCAGCTTTATAAAAAAATAAAAATAAATAAAAATCGCCCAGACCGCCTAGATCCCGCTTAGAGTCCGCCTAGATCCCGCCCAGACCCGCCTAGACTGCCCAGAACCGCCCAGACTGCCCGCCCAACCATTAATCTGGGCGGTTTTCCACCTTCTAGCGCCTAGGCCAATTTTTAGAACACTGGGCCTATTGGCTTGTGCAATGTTATATATAAAATCATATCAAAAAATTTGGCCAATCGTCTTAAATCTCTCCTGGATAGCAACATCTCCACCCAGCTTAAGGCTATCTATTTTAGGAATAAGACCTATTCCAATTGCTTAAGTCTCCAGCGATTGCCTTCTTCACTTGGCGAGGAGTTCTTAGGACTTTCCTTCTTATGTGAAAGTTTCTTCTATGGAAAATTAGATCGGGACATTCAATAGATATCTAGAATGATTGTTGGGTTAAACCTGGCCTTCTCTTGACGGATTGTCCTCAGGACACACAAAGTACACTTGTGCAATCTATTCCTGATCTCGGGCATCATCCAAATGGGAGTTACCCTAGATGGAACACTGAGTTAATCGAATCTTTATTCCCGAGTCCGGTCGCTCGAGACATTCTGAACATTACCATTCAACCTTCTGACTCCCCGGATATACCTATTTGGACAATTGATAAAAGGGGAGTCTTCTCAGTTAAAAGCGCCACTAAAGCTTTTGGGACCAACTCCCTCGGCTCCTCCTCTTCTACCACTGTCCCACTCAACTCCTTTCTTGATAGGAAGATTGCCAGAGAGTTATGATGGATTAAGGCCCCTGCTAATGCCCTACTCCACCTATGGAAAGTCTCACAAAATCTCCTCCCAACCATGGCAAATCTATCTAGACTACATGTCCCTATCGATGACTGCTGCGTTTTTTGCCATAAGCATTCAGAGGAAGCCACCCACTTCTTTTTCCTCTGCCCAGTAGTCACTTGAATCTGGCTATTGACACCTCTACCGATCAATTGGTCTCAAGCCAAAGTTATTGAAGGGATGCCAAACACCTTTTTGCCCCTCATCTGGAAGATTGTCTTTGCCCATCCACATGTTAAAACTGAAATGTTGTCTCAATTTGCTGTGGTTCTCCTTGCCATTTGGAACATGCGAAACAACATCTTTAGAGGAGTTTCCCCTAAACACTATTCATCGCATTTGGTATAGTTGGCAGAAACATTGGTTCCTTCCAACAGCTAACAATCTCAACACCACTGATCATGTCACCATCATATCCTCACCATCGCAGTCACTGATCACAAAAATTTCCCTCAAGATCTACAAATCTCCCTGACTCTAGACCAGATGACCAAGCCTCCAGAATGATTATCATTGCCTACCAACTTTATGCTATTGACCACCAGCCTCTCAACTTTAGGTCCAGAAACACTAGCTCTTTGTCTTCCACCTTTAATCAGGATATGCTTATTATCTCATATGATGATAGTTTTTTCGCCTCTACCCAACAGGGAGCCTTTGGAGTACCTGGATGGATGCTCAGGGTAAGATTCTTGTTCAATTAACACAAAAGATCCCAGGGAAAGTGGTGGATTCTACTATGGCTGAATGTCTCACAACAGAAGCGACTATCCTTTTAATTCAGGCAAGACAATGGAAGGCAAGTTTTTTGATTGGTGACTCAGGTATTCTCCATTCCATTTTGCACAACAAGGTAGGGGATGAATATTTAGATATCCATTGGATGTGGCATCCAATTATGTAATATTAAGTGACTTCTTTCTTGTCTTCAGAATTGGCACTGTAATTTTATCCCTAGGAACCTCAATATGGAGGCTCATGATTTAGCCGCCCATGCAGGGACCTTTTGTAATGACTCCTTTTGATATATATGGTAAGGTATTAACAAAAAAAAAATTCAACTTAGACAAAATATAACGACACCATTATAAACTAGTAGGTTATTGTTGTAAGGTAAATACCTGCTAATGTAAATAATTCTGACACAAGTCCTGGACCTAGGTGGTGATAGTGAATGGCTAAAAACACTATGCAAGTAATAGCAAACAACAAGCAATATACAGAAAATAAAGATGATACCGAGATTTACGTGGTTAGGTTTTGCCTACTCCACGGACGACGACTCTGTAACTATTACAACGTTGTCAAGCAACGATCATTGAGATTACCCAATCTCAAGAAAAAAATACCACCAAAAGTTTGACAAAACTCGCAAACGAAGAACACCTGAAATCACCCGATTCTAATCCTTATACTTGGCTATATTTTCACGTTGCACACACACCGAATCACGCCGAACTCGCAGTCGGTTTCACGCCATATTGCTGCCTGTTTCACGCCGAGTTCACAACCTCTTTCACGCTGCGTATGCTGCAGTGTTGCACGTTGTATGTGCTGCATTTTCACGTTGTATTTTTTGTTGTTTACGTTGTGTATGTGCTGTTTTATAAAGAGAGAAGAAGAGAACTTTAAATTCCACATGAATTGTGAGTCACAAATAATCCTATTCTAATTCTTCCCAACAAATTGGAAACAAATCACACAAGGACTATGAATCCTTATTTATAAAGGACTTTAATCCTTTTCTATCTCTATCTCACAATTTTAATCCTTTTATGTCTCTGTCTCACAATCTCCACCTTGGCGAACAATTTCAGGCCACCACACAAGCATCACAAATAACTACATAAGCATCTCCACCTTGGCATGAAAAACCGCCAAGACCCACTTCTTGATCAAAGAATCGTCGTCAACACTGAAAGAGTTTGATCAAGTTGAGACAATGCTCAAACTTGATCCCTGGAACCACTTTTGTCAACATATCACCTGGATTGTCTTTAGTACTCACCTTTTCCAAGAGAACCTCGCCATCATTGATGACATCCCTCAGAAAATGATATTGCACATCAATGTGCTTCGTCCGGGCATGATGAACCAGGTTCTTTGCCAAATGGATAACACTAACCAAGCCTCGAAGCCAAATGGCTTCCTTCACCACCTCTGATAGAGCCATGTACTCTGCTTTAGTAGTAGACAAAGCAACTGTAGACTGTAACTGAGACTTCCAACTCACACCCATCGCCAATGTAAAACAATAATCTATAGTCGATTGACGCCTATCAAGATCACCAGCATAATCCGAATTAACATAACCTCGGATCATATTTGATACATCTCCACTCTCATATACTAAACCAACATCCAGCGTACTCTGAAGATATCTCAATATCCACTTCACTGCCTGCCAATGCTTTTTTCGCGGGTTTGAAATAAACCTACTAACCATACTGACTGCATGAGCGATATCCGGACGTGTGCAGATCATGGCATACATAAGACTACCAACTGCACTAGCATAGGGAACCTATAACATTTATTCGCTCTCATCCTCTATGCTAGGAGATAACTTACCCGAGAGCTTAAAGTGAGTAGCCAAAGGAGTACTTAATGGCTTAGACGTATCCATGTCAAAATGGTGAATAACATTTTCTACGTATTATCTCTGTGACAATGTCATTCTGGCCTTCCTCATATCTCTCACTATTTCCATCCCAAGTATCTTCTTCGCTGAACCAAGATCTTTCATCTCAAACTCCATGCTAAGTTTTAACTTCAATTTATCAATTTGTTTCATGCTCTTCGCAACAATGAGCATGTCATCAATATAAAGTAAGAGAAACACGAAAGACCCATCCTTGAGCTTTTGTGTGAGTACACAAGGATCATACTGACTCCTCGCATATCCCTGCTCAATCATAAAAGTATCAAACCTCTTGTACCACTGCCTCGAAGATTGCTTCAACCCATACAGTGACTTCTTCAGTTTGCATGCATTTTCTTCCTTACCAACAACAACATATCCGTCGGGCTGAGATATGTATATGTCCTCCTCCAAATCTCCATGCAAAAAAGCAGTCTTGACATCAAGTTGCTCAAGCTCTAAGTAAAACTACGCTACTAAAGCCAAAAAGACTCGGATAGAAGTGTGTTTTACCACTGGAGAGAATACTTCATTATAGTCCACACCTTCTTGTTGTGCATATCCTTTAGCCACCAATCTTGCCCTTTATCGTATACCTGTACAAGTACCCTTGGAATCTGGAATCCCATCTTTCACTGTGAAAACCTACTTACACCCAATCGGCCTCTTCCATTTAGGGAGTGTCACAAGCTCCCATGTATGATTTTTTTGAAGAGATAACATCTTCTCATCCAAAGCCTCCTTCCACTCCTCTCTGTGAACACTTCGCAAAGTCTACGTAAATGTGGAAGGAAAATCATCATACTCATCAAGAATTGAGAATGCGCAAGTTGTGCCATTCTCATAGCCAAATCTAAGTGGTGCACGTCTAACTCTAAGATGTTTGTAACTATTGAACCTGTTGTTGTGTAAGATCCATGTCCCTATTAGTAGGAACCTCATCTTCTGCCACTATCTCATCATGCATCATATGTGTATCACCTTTTCCCTCAGTAAAAGGAACATCATACTCTGTATGAGATCTAGGAGCTCCAAGTTCCACCTGTAGAGAATCTCCAGCATCCTCATCTTCATCATATCTATCACCCTTCCAAATAGAGGAACCATCTTTGCATCTCTCACACTTTTTCTATAACAAAACCTTTTCATGGAATTTCACATCTCGACTGATCACAAACTTCTGCAAGTCAGGGCACCATAATCTATACCCTTTCACATTATTTGGATAACCGAGAAAATTAGTTTTCCTAGCCCTTACTTCAATTTTTATCCTCCCTAACATGAAAATATGCTGGACAACTAAATACTTTCAAGATAGAATAATCTGAAGAAATACCAGACCATACCTCCATAGGAATCTGAGACTCAATAGCTGATGAAGGAGAGTGGCAAATGAGATAGCATGACGTGTTTACTGCTTCAGCCCACCATATTCTGCCCAAACCTACATTGAACAACATGCACCGTGCTCTCTCCAACAGAGTACAGTTCATCCGTTCTGCTACCTCGTTCTGCTGTGGTGTCGACTTCACTGTGAAGTGTCTTTTAATGCCATGTTCCACACAAAACTGCTTCAAGGGATCCTCAGTATACTCACCACCATTGTCAGATCTCACTACTTTGATCACCCTTCCAATTTGTTTCTCAATCATAACTTTCCACTTCTTGAAGATATCAGTGACTTCATTTTTATGTTTTATGGTACACACCCATACTCTCCGACTGAAGTCATCGATAAAATACAAAATACCTGGAACTCCCCTTGGATGCAACTCTAGAGGATCCCCAAACATCAGTGTGGATGTAATCCATAATCCCAGTAGCACTACTAAAATTGACTCTGCACTGCTTCCCATAGATGCAATGTTCACATAAATCCAGCTTTGTCATTTTATCACCGCCAAGCAAGCCCCGCTTGCTTAAAGTTCTTAGTCCATTCTCATCTACATGCCTTAATCGCATGTGCCATAACTGTGTGCGCGTCAAGCTTTTCTCATCAACAAGTGTAGAAATCATAGCTCCACCTTCAACTATACTTCCTTGAAGGAAATACAAATTGGCATGTCTAACAACTGTCATAAGCAACATGTCACCAAAATAAACACTGCAATACCCATTCTCACCAATATACTTGTAGCCCTGAGCTTCAAGCACCCCAAGAGAAATCAACCCCTTTGAAAGAGCTGGAATATGACGTACCTCGATAAGCTATCTACATGACCCATCTGCCAACTGGAATTTGACTGTATCAACACCCATTGTCTTGCAAGGTCGATAGTCACCCATTTTAACTTAACTGCCCTTAACCTCGTGATAAGTGTTGAACCATTCACTTATGGGACACATGTGATACAAAACTCCTGTATCCAACATCCAACTGTTATACAAATGGTCATAAGATTTTGCCATCAATGCATGTGCTAAGTCACCTCCGATTAGAATATCTTCTACCACATTCGGTGACTCAACAACATTCACTATGCCCTTACTTTCATTCTCTTGCTTATTGTGATTATCCTTCCAGTATGGACAATCCCTTATGTAATGGTCTTTGCCCTTACATTTATGACATTCAACCTTAGACATATCTCTGCCTTTTAGTTTAGACCGGTTCCTTCTGTAGTTGTTCCTCTTGTAATTTCTGCCCCTTGTCACCGAAAGATCACGTGCTTGAACCTCCTCATTCAAAGCACTCTTTCTGGAAGCCTTTGCAAGTACAGCTTGAACAATATCACTATACACAAATTTTTCTTTCTTCAATGTTGTCATCTGATCAACAAACGGTTCCCATTCCGGTAACAAAGAAATTAACAAAAATATTGCTTTCTGACTATCTTCAAATTTAGTTCCCGAGCTAACACAATCTGAATATAAACATTCACATTCATTTATGTGATCAGTTATGAGTTTACTTGGCTGCAACCTGAAAGTGAAGAGCTTCTTCTGTAGGTACATCACACTCATCTGATCAGTCTGAAGATACATAGCCTGAAGCTTATCCCAAATACTCTGAGTCGTTATCTCATCAACGAAGTTGTAAGCCACATTGCGAGAAAGACAAACGAATCGTACTACATGCCTTCTGATCCATTTTACTCCACTTTTCGATAACCTCAACCGTCGCCTTATCTGATGATGGTTTCTTTTTCTCATCTAGTGCATCAATTCGATCCAAACTAACCAAAATATCATTACAATCCATCTGCCAAGCTTTAAAATTGTTCCTACCATTGAATCAAACAATGTCGAACCCATGGACTTTCATATAGCCATCATCACGCAATGAAAAAAACCTTTCAACCATTTTATTTGACACCTTCAAAGCACAAACACCAACCAACTGGTGCTCTGATACCACTTGTAAGGTAAATACCTGCTAATGCAAATAATTCCAACACAAGTCTTGGACCTAGGTGGTGATAGTGAATGGCTAAAAATGTTATGCAAGTAATAGCAAACAACAAGCAATATGCAGAAAATAAAGATGACGCCAAGATTTACGTGGTTCGACTTTGCCTACTCCACAGACGACGACTCTGTAACTATTTTATTGATATGAAAACACTTCCTTGAAGATTACAACATTGTCAAACAATGATCCTTGAGATTACCCAATCTCAAACAAACAATACCACCAAAAGTTTGACAAAACTCGCAAACGAAGAACACCCAAAATCACCCGATTCTAATCCTTCTACTTGGCTACTTTTCACGCCGCACACACACGAATCACGCCGAACTCCCACCCTATTTCACGCCTTGCTCGCAACCAGTTTCACGCCGTCTTGCTGCCCATTTCACGCCGAGTTCGCAACCTCTTTCACGCTGTGTATGCTGCAGTGTTGCACGTTGTATGTGTTGCGTTTTCATGTTGTATTTCCTGCTGTTTACATTGTGTATGTGCTGCTTTATATAGAGAGAAGAAGAGAACTTTGAATCCCACATGAATTGTGAGCCACAAAGAATCCTAGTCTAATTCTTCCCAACAAATTGGGAACTAATCACACAAGGACTATGATCCTTATTTATAAAGGACTTTAATCCTTCTTTGTTTGCGCCTCACAATTTTAATCCTTTTCTGTCTCTGTCTCACATTTTCAGAAATCTGACCAAGTAATATTACATATACTAAAAAAAGTACTATCATATATGGTTTGACTTGTAACATAACATGAGCATTCATCCTGCCTGAAATCAGTGCACCGAGTTGCTGGATTGCTCACTGTACTTTACCAGTACCGATATTTGTCAAATTTTATATCTATTATTCGGCTTGACTTTTTGTTTCTTCATTTTGTTTTGGATCCTAACATAAAGGCCTCAGAGAGGTTACTGCCACGAGTAGGAAAACATCCCGAAGATACGAAAGTGGCAGAAATAGTAGGGTGATCGCGTTTCACTTATTCCTTGTTCAAATAGGGTTTAGATTACATTATGGAGATATGAGAGGTCTTCTACAGGTAAAAAAAACTAAAAACCACACACAAGTTTCCACCTCCCAAGTGGAGGGTGAGCCCCTTAAGACGAGATTCCTTCTGGTAAATATAGACAAACATCATAAACATAAGGGTTTAAACCTTGCACGCAGGATTCAAGCCAACATTTATTTTCCAAGTCAAAGATGAATACTTGTCTCATATGAAATGAGTATGCCTAGCCATGGAAGACAACAATTCGAGATGATATGGAACGAGTAGTAATCGAGGATGATCTAGTCAGAAGAGATGCAAAATTGCTAGGAGTATGAATCCAATGATCATTGTAAATATCATAACAGTAGAGTTCAGGTGTGCTAATTAAGGGACAATGACTGCGACAATCATAGGTAGGAAATGGAATGACTGACTTCTTTTCTAGGATGCGAACAACAAATGTATCTGGGAACCCGAATTGCATGAAGGGGTGGGGGTAGTGGGTGGGTTCTTTTAGTGAGTTACGAAGTCCATTTGTAGGATTGAATATCTCCTAGACGACAATGATAAAAAAAAATAAAAAAAATTGACATGATATTCGGGTCAAAATAGCTCAAATTTTTTATCAAATTAAAAAAGAGTGAGGTTAGGGAACCAGGTTCTGTAACCAGGATCATGTGGTATCATCAAACGAGGTTTTTTACAACCTCGAAATGCACATAAACACTTTAGAAATTTCATCATTCTTTCAGGATCATGCCACTGTGCAAGTGGAGTTCACATTTTTTTTTTTTTTGTCTAAATATGTCTAGAAAAATACACTAGGAGTGAAATGCAAACTTTTATTTTTGAAATGCATACGTTGTGAAATGCATATTTTAAAATTTAAGTAATTTTATTGATTGTTGGTTTTATTAGAAAGATCTTCAAAAATGCATTTCAAAGATAACAAGTTTACAAACCAACAACTAAATGGATAGTTATGCTAATTTTCATTTCGAGAAAAGAAACACAAAAATTTTCTAGCTTTACTACATGTACATTCCACATTCTACTTTCAAGTTTATGTTCATTTTCTTTTGCTATTGTACATATTTTGTATTAACAAACATATTATTATAGAAAATGAATCTCAACATTTTTCTCAACTCTCAACCCTAGCCCTCTTTTATCTTCAAATCCTGATGAACAGTAAAGACCTAGTTGATTTTTAAGATAGGTTGTCTATCAATAAGCATTTTTATATTTTGTTGGATGCAACAACCAAGCACCATCACCCACCATGAGAAATCAATGTTATAAAAGCTCCATTCATCCCCATTACAAGCTTTACAATGCATATCAACTTAGCAACACATGGAACACAAATGATTATAATTCACAGTGAAGATGATATATATATATATATATACTGCTGCTGTTGCGGAGCACCCGCCCGTATTCGGGATCGGGCGTAAGTCGGTCAATAGCATAGCTATTATGGAATTGACCCGACTGCCGACAGGCCTACTTTCTTCAAGATACGAAACGAGCAACCGTTTACGACTATCCCTATTGTTTTTTAGATGAAGTCATCAACAGAGCTAAGAATCTTACCACACACACACATATATATGTATATTGCTAAGTGTCTTGTACTGAACACTCCATGTCATCATCTCCACTTTAGTTTTTAATCATTTTTGAAGTGCAAGCTTATTCTAAGGTAAAAATATATATTATAAACTATATAGTTATACTGAGTCAAATTTTAAATTAGTTGGGAAAAAAATTTTAACGCTTAAAGTGAGTCCTTTCCCAAACTTTGAATTCGCTAAAACATAAAATTCAAGAATTTTTTTTAAATGTGCATTAAGATGACCATCTCATTTTTTTCTAGTATGATGACCCATCTCATTTATTTGAAAAATATTAATGACATGAGATGCATTATACATTTTAATAAAAAAAAATATTTTAAAATTTTTAACAATTGCATTAACATTGGTTTCATTGGAAAGATTTTCAAAATTGCATTCCAACAATATCATGTTTATTAAAATCTGACAACCAAGCAGATAGTTATGACAATTTTTATTTTAAGAAAAAAACATACAAAAATTTCTCCTCCCACCACATGTACATTCGACCACCATTTTCCTATTTTCTTTGCCCTTCTATATGTTTTATATTTAAAAACATGTCAGTATAAGAAATGAATCTCAATCCTCAACTCGCAATCCTAGCCATCTTTTATCTCCAATTCCTTATAAATAGTGAAACACATAACTAATTTGTAAGATGAACTATGGTATTCCTCATGTTGTTGGCACGATAAAAATTAAACATGATAAATAGAGTTTATTCGACTTTAAATATCAAGATAAATAAATATCAAAATGTTGGGTATGGGAATCGAATCATTCACTCTTATTGATGATTGATTGAAGGTAAGACATAAAAGCTAACTTTAAGTCCCAAGCATTAGATGAAACAAATCTCAACCATGAACTTGTTTATCTACAAACTAATCTCTTGGTGTTTTAAGTTCTATGCGATCCGTTAGGTTCTTATGTTTGAGTAAATCTCAGCCGTCTTTTATCTCCAATCCTAAACACCATTATGATTTATAATATAGACTAGGGTATTCTCTGTGTCGTTGGTACTCAACATATTTTTTTGCTAAATATCATGTATTTAACACCCTTCCCACCATCCCTAATTTCGCCCCCAATCAGTTTTGAAGTGCAAGTCTATTCTAAGGGGAAAATATATAATATAAACTTTAGGGTTAGACTCGGCCAAATTTGATTTAGTTGGAAAAAAATTCAAACGCCGAGAGTGAGTTTTCCCCTAAACCTTGAATTCGCCAAAACATGAAGTTCAAGATTTTTATTTAAATGTACATTAAGATGTTGTTACATTTCTTCTTCTTTTTTTCATGGGATGATCGACCCGTCTCGTTTATTTGAAAAATATTAATGACATGAAATGCATTATACGTTATTTAGCAATAAAAAAAATATTTTTTTACAATTTTAGTGTTTGTATTGATCATTGGTTTCATTGGAAAGATCTTAAAAAGTGCATTCCATTGATACCAAGTTACCAAAATTTGACAACCAAGTAAATAGTTATGACAATTTTAATTTTGAGAAAAAACACAAAATTGTATCTCCACTCCACATGTACATTCAGCTAACTTTTTTTCACCATGTGTCATTTTATTTGTCATGAATCTCAACCCTCAACATATTTCTAAACTTTCAATCATAGCTGATGATACACCAAACCGTCATCTAATCAGCACCGTACACGTGTCATGATAATTCTCGTCAACAGAACGAAACAGGCCTGATTGCACGCTCAATCCAGCGAGGCCTAAACAACAGTGAGCCCATCATTGGCAGAATTCATACGGTCAGGTCCGAGTTGCAATGAGCCAGTAAGCCCACACATCACGCAGTAAAGTCCAATACTTATAAGATCTCTAAAGCAAATATCTGAGAGATCTGCCCAAGATAGGTAGGCCAACAACACATTGGATCCGAGTCCCGACTAGGAAACATATATCAGAGTATAAGCCGGCAAGAAAACTTTCTTGCATAGACAACACTCAGGAAGGGAAATCTCTCTAGCAGATCTAAGAGCACAAGTCGTGTAGGGAAACTATCTCACATAGACAGCTCCCAATAAAGAAAGGATCTCTACAACAAGATCACTTTTCCTAAACTACGCCACCAAATGCCTAGCCGAACAAGGACTTAATTACTATAAAAAGGAGATAAGGTCGATGAACTAGAGGTACGCAATATAAACCAATTTACAGTTTTAAACCTCTCCTAAGCCTTATCTAACTTAAGCATCAGAGTGTCAATGGCTACCACACGATGATCCTTTGCTCACGTTTGTTACCTGTGCAGGTCTAGGTAAGCAGCAAGAAAGGAGAGCAGAAATCGACTATATCAGTTTGGCGCCGACCATGGGGAACGATAGAGTTCCTAAAAAAGAATAGTAGTTTCACCTTTTACAAAGAATCAGCAAGATGGTGACAACAAGGTCCCTCAATAATGGAGACGCGACGGAAACCTCAAACGCTAGAAACAACAGAGAACCGCCTGCTCCGGCGCCGTCGCAACCACAGGAAAAACTTTTGCAGACCCCCGTACTGGCGGTAGCCCCTGCGGAACTAAGGGTGAATCTACCGTCAACTCATATACAACAGATCTTGCAATTAGTAAAGATACTCAAATCCATGAAGCTAAAGCCAGATGAGACGTTAAAAGCATACGTCACACACTTCAATTACGAGTTGACACTCGTCAACGTTTGTAACAACACAACAGCCGTCGCAGCCTTCACTGACGGTCTGAGGAACTACAAGTTCTATAACTTCCTAACTTTGGATCCCCTGGTAAATATTCGAACCTGGTAAAAGAGGAACAAAATTACATTGTCCTAGATGAGGAACTAACTGCCAAGAAAAAGGCAAAATTTGAGAAGAAGCCCTTTGTCCCTAGGGATGAAGAAAATGAGAAAAGTAGGGAACACGGTGATGAGATATGTGTCCTGCACGGAGTAAACTCGGAAATTGAGCTCCCCAACCAGTTCTGAAAGGGATTTGCTCACAAATTACGAACCAGATCAGCCTACAAGGACCACCAGATGCATTACATTCACTCCCAATAACCGATTTTGCCCCTTACTTTCGTGGACAGTGACCTCCAAGGCATCCGGACTCCACACAATGATGCCCTGGTGATATCGGTGTTTGTAGCAAACTGGGAGGTGATAAGGTCTTTAGTGGATATTGGAAGCAATGCAAATATGTTGTTCCAGAACACATTTCGCAACATGCAGTTGAAGGAAGAAAACTTAAACCCCCTGACACATCCCCTGGTCAGATTCAGCGAGGAGAAGTACTTCCTGATGGGGAGTATCAAATTAACAGTAGTAGTAGCGAGAGAGCCACAGTTCCAAAAAATAATCCCTCAAGAGTTCGTGGTGGTCAATGCACCGTCCACTTACAATATCATCCTGGGGAGGCCCTGGCTTCACCAGATGGAGGCGGCGGTCTCTACTTTACATTAATGCGTTAAGTACCCTGTCAATCAGGCAGTGGGAACAATAAGAGGAAATCAGCCAGCCGCCAGAAACTGCTATTACTCAGCACTAGAATGGTTCAACAGCCTTCAACTGCATATCATGACCACGATTGAGATGCCACAAAGCTCAGATCCAGAATTGAACGAGGACTCTTGATAAGTACCCAAAACATTGATTTTTACACCCCTAAATATACAACTACTAACTCCAATTATCCAATAAAAAATATCTCATTACGTATATTTTGTGCATTTTGTAGGAATTCAAATTCAAATCTCAAATCATGCACAAAGTGACACAATAAGGCTAAATTCAACAACTAGAAGGCCCATTGGGAGTTCACATGCATTCATAAGTACTAAAGAATTTCAATCCCAAGACCTATGAAGTCAAGCCTACAAAGCATCAACAACTACGGATCTCAAGGAAATCAACATGAATATATCAATGTCCACATGGCCAACTTTATCATAAAAAAAAAATCTCTACAAGACATGTTTCCTTATTTAACTCTAAGATATTTCCTCATTTTACTCTAACACCTTTCCTTGTTTCACTCAACCATATTTTATTGTTTCACTCAACTATGTTTTCTTGTTTCACTCAAACTTTTTTTACCTATAAAAACCCCATACATGCAGTTCATAAAGGAGAATAATTTTTTTAGAGAGTTTTTTTTGTTGTAGTTCTTGGCTTTAGATTTTTGCTTGATAGAAAAGTGCATGTACTAGTTTTCAACATTTTAATTTTTTCCATCGAAGTAGAAGTACGTTCTATTTTTGTTTTTCTTTCTCAATTATTTTTCTTTCTCCTTTTAACTTTTAGTTTATTCCCACTATTCATGGAGAGCTAATATCCCTTCTCAAGGGGAAGAGATTGAGCCCCATGAATATATAATGATAGTTAGATTATATTTCATTTAGAAAGTAAAGTAGAACAATGAATTGTAAGAAGTACTTCGAAAGAAGGCTTCGTTTGTTACATGGATAATGATTTTGATTCGAAAGGATAAATTATTTTCATGTCTTTTAGGATTATTTCGATGAAAAATATAATCGAAATCCAATGATGTTTTAGAAATAAAATAATAGATTTGGTTAAAGTTTGAGAAAAAATGAAAAGACTTTTACTTCTTTAATCCCATAACTCCAGTCATGTAGATTCAAAAACCATGTGATTTGAGTATTTAAAGAGAAATTGAAAATACATTCTACAATCATTATGTTGGAATGGGGTGATTCTCATACCCTTGAGATTTCTCTATATTCATTTATGTTATAAGTTAATTATTTTGTTTTGGAATCTTATCATCTCTCAACATCTCACCATCCATTATTTTGCTCTTCTATTTATTCTTCAAATTGAAATTCCAATATTGTCTTCTAATCCAAGTGAAATAGTCGATAACCCCTACTTCCACTATGCATTGTTGAAATGTATTGTAGGTTGAAGGTTAAAAAATATAAATAAACAAAAAGAATAAGTATTTCTTTTATTGATGTCGAAAATCATGCAAGGACATTAATGTTAGTTTTTGCCATCAATCAAATGGTGTTGTTGCACATCACTTGGTGAAGGAAGACATTTTTGAAATACAACTTTAGAGACAATAGAGAAGATTTTTAATTTCTTTAATTTTTTAATCATATTTATGCGTTTTTGAGTCATTTTTAGCATATAACAGAAACAACACAGCAACAGACGGCTTAAACAATGTCCGTTTGATGTAAAAAATTTACAGAAAGTTTCGTGAGCATCCCATGAAAATTTGAGATCGATTTCCTGTTGAACAAATTCGTTTGGAAAAGGGTGATAAAGCTGCGGAATTTCCTAAGACTTACTTGAAGACATTTTTTTTTATTTGCAGTTTCTAGTGAGGAAAAGAGTTTACTCTTTAATAAAAAAAAAAATTGTGTGTTTCAAATGATCCAGTGCAACTTGGAATAGCTAGGCATTATTTTAGTATTAGGTTGATTGTTAGTTTTAGGTGAGAATTAATTAACTTTCACAAAAAAAAATTTAATAAAAAATTAAAATTTAAAACAATAAACAAACAAAAACAAATACAAATACAAATATTTTTTATGACTTCTTGACTAAGACCATTAAACATCTTTGCATCTGTAATTGCTTGATTGTGTATTCATTTATTTAGACAACAATCAAAGTCAAAAAAATTAAGAAAAAAATTTAAAAATAATAAATAAATAAAATGTAGTGGACAACCAGTGGTGTTGTAGGAGAGAGAGCAATTGCTTGAACCAAGGAGTAGTAGCTCTCAAATAACACTTTTCTATACCCCCACGGTGGAGACCTTGTGTCTGAGCTCACAAGTTAGTATATCTTTCAGACACATTGTTTTAGTAGCTTGGGTGCTGAGTGAATTTCGATTGGACATTGCTTGGTGTTTATTTATGTTTCTGCATCTTAACGAATTGTGTGATTGCCTACATTAATAAACTACCATAAACAGATAGGGCATATCTAGCCCTATTTTTGAAACTAGTGGGATTTCATCACCCACCTCATCACTCCAACTGTGTAAAACTAAGGCACATAATAAAATCAACTAAGATTATAGCCAACTAGAACGGTGTTCATAGGGCAATTAAGACCAAGGTTAATCAGCTGATATTTGTGTTGACCAAAGCTAAATGTGACGTTGGGTTTAATCTTTCAATGAACTCCGGGAGGCCGCTACCACATGGGTAATTCACCCGGTACGCTGAGTCGCTAGTAAGCTGCAGACTGTAAAAGGACGTGGTGCAACTAACAGTTTTAGCTAGGAACACACACCCTAAGTACGTATTTGACACACATCGTTCTCATATCAATTGTTCTAAAGAGCGGTAGCAAAGGTATAGTTCTTAATTAGACCTTGTGATCTCCTGTCGCTTGTGCAATAATCCGGCTTCTAGAGTCGAGTGCTTCTTGAGTCAAGTGCCCCCATTTCGATATGATTGGTCTTTATGTCTATTTCTATAATCCGACTTTCAAGATTTACTCATCAAGTGCCCTCATCGGAACTTTAAAAATGAGTGCTAGCGCAGAGTTTCTGTAATGGATTGATCGTCAAATCTAGAAATATGTTCGAATCCATGCACCAAGGGAAATTCATGCGTAAAACTGGTACTGATGCTTATACCTTTCTAAGTGAACTTGCTGATGATTCACGACAATGGACTGCCCATAGAGATTTGAAATCCAGATCTTCTAGAAAATCACATCTATTTGTACCAAAAGAAGATTCTGAACCAGACATCAAAACCTTCCTCAAGGATTTTGCTAAGGAAATTAAATCTTTTGTGACGAAGTCCTCCTCCCAAGACAAAGAGAAGACTTCAAAGCCTTGTACCTTTTGCCTCAAAGGAGATCATATAGATTCTAATTGTCCTTTAACTTCGGGTGGCAATGAACCTCCAGAGGAAGTGTGTGTATTTAACAGTGAATGTAAATCAAACACATTCGGTCAAACATACACATCTGCAAATCAATATCACTTTAACCTTTCCTATGGTGGTGAATTTTATGAACAACCACCCAGAAGTTCATGGAATCTTCCTGGGTTTCAACACCCTAGGCAACCTAGTGGACAAGTCCATAACTCACACACCTATCCTAGACAGGTTAAATATGGACCTCAATCTAACCAGTGGCAACAAAATCAATATCTACCACAGGGAAGACCTCTTTCATACCAGCAATATCAGCCTGTGAAC
The DNA here is from genome assembly GCA_963556465.1 of Berberis vulgaris. Taxonomy (NCBI): domain Eukaryota; kingdom Viridiplantae; phylum Streptophyta; class Magnoliopsida; order Ranunculales; family Berberidaceae; genus Berberis; species Berberis vulgaris. The sequence continues at coordinate 70,838,574 of OY747135.1, forward strand.
CTTTCCATCGTACTTGTCCCTCATAATTCCTATGGTCAACCTCAACTTAGCATCTCCCGAGACTTGGTACCTCAAACTCAATTTGTTGCTCCTTTATCACCTCCAAAACCATTATTGGAGGATATAATGCATCAATTAATGACAACCAATGCTGCTAATTCCCAAGCCATCCACCAGCTTCAACAACAATTGCAACAATTGACCGTGGGAAGGGAAAAAGAAGATTCCCCAGTCAACCCATCTCTAATCTAAAAGGTGCTCCCCAAGCCCATGTCAATGAAATTAGAAGTAGTGTTGATTCACATGGAGAATTTAAAGTGGTCACCACCATTCTTTCTGGCCGAGCAACTGATAATGACATAAAACAACCCAAGACAACTGATGTGATTTCCAAATAGAGCGTTCCTAAACCAATTGAGAACGTTAAAAGTTTTTTCTCAAACCAGTTTAAACTCACCTTCTTAGCTTTCCGTAGAGCCAAGAAAGTATATACCTAAGGCACATTTTTCCAAAACCCTTTTAGATAACAAAAAAAAAGCAATTTCAAGAAATACTAGAGATTTTAAAGGAGTACACATCAACATCCATCTTTTGTCTGCTATCCAGCATGTACCAATTTATGCAAAATGTTTAGGGACATGAGTACTAAAAAGAGAAAAACGGAAGTACCTGAAACTACATGCCTTGCAAGCGATGTCGCATAGTTTATTCAACAAACTGGAGTAGTTAAGTATAAGGATCCAAGAACCCCTACTGTACCATGTTTCATTGGAAAAGACTTTGAAAATCGTGCCTTGATTGACTTGGGAGCGAGTGTGAATCTCTTACCTTATCATATATATTTAGAACTTGGGTTGAAGGAGATGCAACCAACAAAAGTAGTTCTTAAGCTAAGAGATGAGTCAAAACAATACCCTAGAGGAATAGTTCTGGATGTGATTGTCCAAGTTGCAAATTTCTATTATCCAGTTGACTTCCTCATCCTAGACACTAGCCCGAGCCCAAATAATCAAATTTTTGTCATTTTAGGGCAACCCTTCTTAGCCTGTGGATGCCAACATCAATTGTAGAAGCAGTAGCATGTAAGTTTCCTTTGGGAACCTTACAACTGAATTGAATATTTTTAAGGTCTTGCAAATGAGAGATGATCTCGATATGATTGAGGAAGAAGAAGTGTGTATGATTTGATCTTTTGAGTTTATGGCTCAATCGTCACTAGATGACGTATTGTTTCATTGCCTTTCACACTTTGGTATGAACCTAGATATGGACGAGGCTATTGAAGAAGTCAACAATATGTTGGATAATGTGCCCATAATGCATATACCTGAATCTGAGCCATTATCACTTTATCAATGTGAGGAAGAGTTGTATTACTCATCTTCCTTCATAGAACAGTCACAAGAGAATAACTCATACACAAGCTCTCAGAAATCACTAGAACTTAAGCCTTTACCAAATGAATTGAGATATGCATTTCTCGGTCTTAAGGAGAGTTGTCTAGTGATTATTGCCTTAGATCTCACTAAATAACATAGTGACAAGTTGTTGGGAGTCCTTAAAGCTCACAAGTCAGCCGTTGCTTGGAATATTCATGACATTAAGGGTTTTGACCCTATTGTTTGTGAGCATCATATTTATTTGGAAGATAAAACCAAAACCTCCAGAGATCCCCATCGACGTCTAAATCCCATTTTGAAAGATGTTGTAAAAAAGAGGTGTTGACACTCCTGATAGCCATTGGGTTAGCCCAGTCCATATGGTTCCTAAGAAGTCAGGAATTACGGTCGTCAATAATGAAAACAATGAACTTGTGGTAGGCATTTCAGTTATAAGAAAATGCCGAAGAATGTTCGTCAATCAGGTTTTTATTGGTCTGCTCTTTTTCGAGATGCACATGAGTATTGTAAAGCATGTCACCGATGTCAACAACTTGGGCGAATAACTCGTCAACACATGATGCCTCTGAATCCTATTTTAGTGGTTGAAGTTTTTTATGTTTGGGGCATAAATTTTATGGGACCGTTTCCATCCTCCCATGGATATCAATACATCATTCTTGCAGTTGATTATGTTTCTAAATCGATAAAGGCCATTGCCACTAAGACCAATGATCACAAAATTGTTTTTTCATTCATAAGGGAATTATATTTAATAGATATGGCACCCCCAAGGGTATCATTAGTGATGGGGGTAAGCATTTCTGTAACCGCATCTTTGAGCATATTGTTAAAAAGTATGAGGTTACTGACAAAGTTTCCATTTTCTACCATCCTCAAACAAGAGGTCAAGTTGAATTCTCAAATCATCAAATCAAAAACATCTTCGAAAAGACTATCAATCCAAATCGAAAAGATTGGTCTTTACGCCTTTTGGATGCCTTATGGGCATACCAAACTGTAATCAAAACCCCTTTAGGGATATCTCCCTATAGATTGGTATTTGGTAAACCTTGTCACATTTCTATCCAACTCTAACATAGAGCTTATTAGGCTACAAAGAGTCTAAACTTTGACCTTGATATGGCTGGTCAACAACGAAAGCTTCAACTTGATGAGCTAGAAGAATTGAGGTATGATGCTTATGATTTATCTAAGAACTACAATGATAAAATGAAATGGATACATGACAAAAACATCATGAGAAAAGAGTTTCATCTTGGTCAGAAAGTCATACTCTACAACTCTCGTCTTCACCTCTTTCTAGGAAGTAAAAACACGTTGGTCTGGTCCATTCATTGTTCGTGATGTTAAAGACTAAGGTGCCATTACCGTAGAAAATCCTACAAATGGTATTCTTTTTCAACTAAATGGATAGCAACTGAAGCCATACTATGAACTTCCACAAGGTCAATGGAAACCATTCAGTTGATTGATCCTAACTACGAGGATTAGTCATGAACACAAATTCCTACTCCACTAAGCCTGTTTGGGGGTGGTGACCCCCATTACGTCTGGCCAATGACATTAAACTTAGTGCTACTGGGAGTCAGCCCAGTCCGTTTATGCATTCATTCATTCATAAAAATAAAAAATAATTTTTGTTACCGCCAACGCCTGTTTGGGGGTGATGTATTTTTTTTAATACATCACCCCCAACCAAGGATAGTGATTTCGTTTTTTGAGTTAATCTCGGTGATTTTAAGAAATATTTCGATTTGTAAAGAAAACCGTAAAAATTTTGAGGATACATGAAAAATATATAATAAATTTCGAGGGTATATATAAAATAAATAAATAAATAAAAAGAGAAAAAAGATGCAAGTAAATAAACCTATTAAACACATTATACCAAGTATCTCTTAAATTCATCACATAATTAACAATATTGTATAAAAAAATTACAAATTTCACACACACAACTATAAAATCTAAGTTAATAATTATTGAAATTCTTACATATACTACATCAAAAGTCTCACAATAGTCATGTTGTCACACAAACTACATACTATACAAGATAAAATTTCATTTACAATATTACATAATAAACTATCAATACCAAAATGAGTTCCAAGCAGGTCCAAACTTAACATGATTGAGTGTCGTTTGATGACAATATTGATCCCATGATATACTAAAACTATAATAGTTTATAAATGTGCTCACATGGGTGATGTATCCCTCACGATCAACTTCTACCAAAATGGCCAATATGGGATATTGTGGATAAGTAACAGTCAAGCTCAAAAGCTCGTGTACTTTGCCCATGATATGCCATCACACCCCATTTATTGTGACTATCATCTGTAGACAATGAATCATACCCTCTTTGTTGTTGGAAAGGAACTGTGATACCCTTGTGTGGGCGGACCTGAGGGGGAGGGTGCGGGAGAGGCCCGTGATGGCGAAGCCCAATAGGCATGTGGATCCCAAGAGGGGTTGGGCGAGCTATCAATGGGAGATTATAGTCCCACATCGCCTGGGTGCGAAAGGGGGATGTGCTACTTATGTGCAAGGTTGGATCCCCATAGTAACAATGTGTTTTAAAGTCGTGTAGGCTGGTTGGGCCCAGAGCGGACAATATTGTTACTGTACGGATCGGGTCGTTACAGAATGGTATCAGAGCCTGACCTAGTCGGAAGTGTGCCAACGAGGACGTTGGGCTCCCTTAGGAGGTGGACTATGATACCCTTGTGTGGGCGGACCTGAAGAGGAGGGTGCGGGAGAGGCCCATGATGGCGAAGCCCAATAGGCCCGTGGATCCCAAGAGGGGTTGGGCGAGCTAACAAGGGGAGATTATAGTCCCACATCGTCTGGGTGCGGAAGGGGGATGTGCTAATTATGTACGAGGTTGGATCCCCATAGTAACAACGCGTTTTAAAGCCGTGCGGGCCGGTTGGGCCCAAAGCAAACAATATTGTTACTGTGCGGATCGGGTCGTTACAGGAACCATCCTCCCCCATTGACTCTGACCATTCTTAGAAGATGAACCATTTCTAGCCAATCTAGAAAGAATCATACCGTCGAAGATGGATGAGGGGGAATCAACTCAAATGTTAACAAAATCATGTGAATAAGTTTGGCCAATCTCATTCTAATTGACCATCGGCATATATGCATGGTTTCTCGCCCTCTTAGAACGTGAACCATGGGCTACATCTTGGGCCTCAAAATTATTTCTATATTGTGATTCCTCGCATGTAAATGCCAACGGTTCCATTGCATCACCCGTGTTTGTGATTGGTTCACCACCACCACTCCCTCCATAATGACCGACATCACCATAACCCCCATCATCATCACTCCCACTATCATCACTATCACCACCACCATCACTGACTTTGTCTCCTCATATATGGAATAATGCCTTCATCGTCTCAAGTAGGCAATAAGGGTTCACTGTCAATGATCGCACCTTGCATTCCCTCAACTTCCCTTATCCTACGAACAATGCAAGGATCTGGCTCACCCAGTGGTGTATATAATAGGGGTTTACCAAGCTCCTTTACCCATGAGTAGATTGGTTCTTCATCATCCTCAATATCTTGAAATATCTCAGTCAAATCAATGTCAATTGGTTTTATACTTTCAACTATAGAACCATCTTCACCCATATATTTCGAACGCAACCTCATGTTGTACTGAACAAATACAAACTTCATCAGATTCTCATGACCTAGTCTATTCATTATCTTGTTATGAATAAGGCCAAAACTGCTCAAATTTCTTTCACAACCCGATTATGATGAAGTCTTAGAAAGGGTCCTCATTGCAATAGTTCTCAAGTTGGGGGGGGGGGGGGGGGGGGGGGGGGGGGGGGGCGATTTCCCGTACAAATGCCACCATTCAGCTGCAAATATTAATTTATTCAATTATAAATATAAATGCCACAATTTAGCTACAAATATTAAATTATACGATTTTATAATTGTGAAATAGGTTAACATAATATTAAAATATATAAATTACAAGAGAAAATTAACCTTGTTGTGTATTATGTCTCCCTCCTCTAGCTGCTGGTGTGGAAAATGATCACATAGCTTCTCTAAAAGGCTTCAACTGTAGGTAAAATCGTAGAATGTTGTATTTGTATAAAATTTATATTTTACTACACACATCTCTGAATATATGAATTGATATCCAGTAGCTTACCTCTTGCAGGACTAATGTTGGATCAACGGTACGTGGAATTAATCTCATCACTATAGCTTCCACCACCTCTTCAAGCTGTCAATGGTATAAATAATATTTAGCATAACGGCAAAAATAAATTTAATAATGAAGATAAATAATTCTATTACCTCAAATAAAAGGACTGTGATTTCGTTTTTTGAGTTAACTTTGGTTTCCGATTTTAAGATATTTCGGTGTGTAAAGAAAAAACGTAAGAATTTTGAGGATAAATGAAATATATAATGAATTTTGAGGGTATACTAAATATGTGAAAAAATAATATACAAGTAAATAAATGTATTAAACACATTAAATAAAATCAAAATACCTACAATTAGAAAATCAAAGGGTAGTTTAAAAAATCAATATATAAGTAGAAGTGATAATTAGGAAATTAGGGGGTAGTTTCAAAAATCAATAAATAATTAGACTAAATAATAATTAGAAAAAAACAAACAAACAAACAAACTCAAAATTTACGAAAAAATCCCAAAATATTTTGAAAAAATTTATATTTTAGTAACTGGTTTTTGTATTTTTACAAAAACAAATCCCAAAATTTACGAAAATAAACCTTGAAATTAAAAAATTAAAAAATTAAAAATAAAATAAAAATAAAAATAAACCTTCTAAAAATGTAATTTTTTCTTTTCGGGATTTCGAAAAAAATGAATTTCACCAAAATTTCGTATAATTTCGCAAAATCACAATCCTTGCTTATAATAAACAAAGTCATTCTTTACGTACCAGCCAGATGAAGCGGGTGTATCATTTTTTGTTTCCTTCTTTGAATGATTTGAAGGAATGAACCATGTTATCGACCACTATTTTTTACTAGTTCTTTCATCTTCCTCATTGCATTGAATACATAACCCATTGTAGGTTTTCTTGTCACCATCCACCATTCTCAGAACTCTAACAATAGGACTAAGGATCGCCACAATTTCACGTACGGAGTTCCAAAAGCTTAGACTTCCTACTAAGCCCTCCACAAATCTTGCATTTGAAGTATTACGTTGGTCAAATGCATTCCATTCATCACTTTCAAACATTTTTTCTAAGTCCATCATTCATTTCAAACAAGTTCTCTAAGGCAACATGAGTGGCAAATCTAGTATTACATGTAATTATGGTCTTCTTCGTTTTTTCCACAACACTCTTAACTGGTGTTAGGTCACTAATCTCCTTCAGCACTAAGTCAATACTATGGAATGTGCATGGAGTTCAATACAAATTGTATCCTGGCTTAACCTTCAATTTCATTCTTGCTTTAAAAAAATGTGCTTCCATTATCAGTTACAATCTGCACAACATTCTCTTTACCCACATAGTCAACCACTTCATTAATCCATAAAGATAATTGTGATCCTTCTTATTATTTGAAGCCTCTACTAACTTTCTAAATATGGTCAGCCCATCGCAATATATTATAAAATTGATAGTGCTCAGCGTCGTAGGACCTGTCCAACCATCACACATTATTGTGACTCCATACTTCGACCACTTAGGTTTCAGGTGCCCAATTCAGTCCTCTAATTTTGTTATATCCTCATCAAGTAACTTGTGTCTCAATTCCCATGCAGAAGGTGGTTGTGCATGTCTATCAGCTGTTTTAATTGCCTCTACCATTGTATGATAATAGACATTTTCTGCCGCATGCGGTGGAATTCCATTAAAGTAAAAGAACTTGCTAATTCCCTTTGACATATTACTTTTTGCATTCCTCCATAATCCTGCAATACTTTTTTGCTTACTAGATTCATGATGATACCCATAGGAATCCACACCATGTTTCGTACTCTTTAAGAGACTAAACAAACTATGTGAACCACCAAAATAATTGTCAACTTTGTTCTTGGATGATTGCCCATGTAGAGTTAACCCGGTACTACCCATCCTCTGAAGTTGTTCCATTTCCTATTCTTTTGCCCGATGTTGATGTCGAGCACGGTGGACTTCATAATCATCTTCAGAACCGGATGAATTATGGCTTTCAAGATTCGCCATAACCGACTCTCTGAACTTTTCAAGTGCATTTTTTTTTGTAACTTATTTGTGATATTCCCCTCCAATACTTGTTGTATCAATCTACATACTTTTTTGGACAATCTGGACATTTTTCAACATCATTGTATCCACCAACCAAGTGATATTTTTATCTTGATGCGCCAACACCATTCATTTGCTTATGAAAATAATTGCAAATAGATTTTTTTTACCCCCATCAAGTGCTTGTCCATGGCCCCAAGCTATATCTCTAAGCTTTGGTGGCATGATGATTGTTCACATACAAATTTTGATAAATATAAGATTTCATATTTATATAAAATAAATGATGACTATGTCCATAAAAAATATTAACAACGGAGAAAACTCACAAAGTCAAATGGATGAGACTATGCATCCAAACTTTCAATAAATCCAAAATATTGAAGATAAATCTAATAAATGTTAGATATGTACTAATTTGTTAAATACGAAAGTCAAGAATGCACAAAAATGTTCAAAATTTTCTCCAAAGAATTTTTCTAGAGAAATCTTGGATAATTCACTCACCATTGTGCAAAATTTATCTAATTACATTGAAATTTTAAATTTTGTGTGTTACTAAATGTCGTCAATCATAAACTGCATCAAATTAAATAATGTACTAATTTAGTAAATAAATTTACGTGGAAAAGATTTGAAATACCTTATGGGGTCTTGCTATTTTAACTCCAATTTTACGCAATTCGAGATCTAAATTTTTATCTAAAATTTCAATAGATTTAATAAATAATCAGAATCAATTAAATCAAAATTAAATAAATCAAATATATTAAACAAACCTAACTAAATAAATGATAGGCCCTAGATCACAGGCCCTAAATAAATAAATCATAGGCCATAGTTAAATAAACCTAATTAAATAAACCAAAAGCTTTGATTGTTTTCAATCACATACCCAACAACCACAGCTGATCGACCAGAGAGGAAAAGATGAGGCTTGGAGCAATCAATTCAGATTTAGCCTTCAAGTCAGTTCAATTCTTCTTCTTTTTCAAATTTACTTCTTCTTCAATCGATCAGATCTTTTTCAGTTCTTCATATCTTCTTCAATCGATTCGACCAGATCTTCGTCAGTTCTTTGGCTCTTCTCAATTCAGATCTTCTTTAGAGATGAGAGGATGGAGTTTCTTCTCTTTCTACTATTTACTTCTTCTAGGCGTCAAAATTATTGAGCATCGAAATCATGGGTCGAAATTATTCGAGCGAAAATATGTAACTCTGGTCTTGCTTTTCTGTACTTGTTGCGAAAAAATCAAATTTGCAAAAAAAAAAAATTACGAATTTCACAAAAAAAAACCACGAAAATTTCCACCGAAAAAATGTAAATCTAAAATTCGCATATTTTCTTTTCGTATTTGGAAAAAATAAAATACCCGGCAAGATTTTGTGAAATCAAGTTCTAATTTTTATTTCTCACTTTTCATTTCATTTGTTTAATACTGGCGAAAGTGTTCTCTTTGTTTGGGGGTGGGGAGATTTATCAAAATTCATACATCTTTTTTTTTAAATTTAATAAAAAATAGTAAAAATAAAAAAATAAAAATAAATAAAAATTTTAAAATTTAAATAATATTTAAAAAAAAATGGTGTGGTATCCTAGCTATGATGAGATTGTATTACTTAATTCATTACATTTAAGCAAAAAGATGTTGGAAGTTTATTACTAGAGTAAACATTGCATTTGAGCATTTATGAACAAATAAATATTTGCACAATGACCACAGATGTAGTTTGGAAAACAAAAGTAAATAACTTTCTGAAAATCTAGAGGAATAATAGTGGAGATCTTAACCTTGTGAACTATCAAACCTTTCATTTTATTCAGAGAGTTTTCACACAACTCCGAGCCATATGATGACTTAAATTTTTATGGACATTAACTTGTTGTGAAGTCTCATTATTCTTCTTTTTTGTTGATCATTGAGGATAACATCTTTTTCAAGTTAAGAGAAACATAGGTCTTGTAGTCTACTTGAGACTTATAACCATTACCAAACCTTAGAAGGTAAATTAGGCATCTCTTGTCCATCTGAAACTTCTCAAAAGCATCTTATTAAACATTCCATCTAATACCAATGTGAGCATTTGTCTTGGGTTATCATACATATAAAAAAACTCATTTTCCCATTTATGTTTCTAAAAAGATATTAGAAAGTTGCAGGAAGAAAAATGGGAGTGCAAAGTGAAAATCCAAAATCCAAGGTATTTCAAAAAAAAAAATTGAAAAAGAAGAGAAAAGAAAAGGTTCTAAAGAAGGAAACAAATAAAAAAGGGGAGCAGCGTAGAAAGGAAAATAAAAGGAAGTGATTGATGAGTTCCCTATTAAGCTACTTGAAGGCCCTACCTTTTTAGAAACATTTATTTACTTACCATCTACCCCACTATTCCTTATTTTAAAAAAAAAAATCAAGCCAAATTCATTTTTTTCTTAGAAAAGTCTTAATTAACGCTATGGTAAGAAGTGGATAGTAGATGAAAAGGCGTTATGGTGGGTAACTCGACCTTCTTGCAAGTGATCAACATTCCTTTCATGAGACCATTATTCTTTTTCATGTCCGTTTATTCTTATGAGCATGTGAAAAGTTTGAATTTTCGCATTTACTCTTTTTCTTACATGCAAGAGAGAAAATATTTTACCCAAACTCAAAGTGATCATTTCAGAGAGATTAACTGGTGGGTTTTGAACTCAAAATGGCTATTCCAAATGTGGATTAGGATATGCATTACTTTGACATGAAAACTTGCATTTGTTGGTTATTCACACAAACACACACTTTGTTCCAAAGTTGCTCACTTGTAATGGTTGAATAACAAAGATATGCCAAAAGTGTGGTGGCTCAGTGGTTGAGCAGTAGCGGATGGTATCACTGGGTCATGGGGTCGATCCCAGCCGTCGGCATCTGGGGTGGGAGGGGTTAAGGGATAAAAAAAATTGATATTCTCTAAGAAAAATAGGGGACACATCAATTTTGTTTCCAAAAAAATGTTTGTGGGTGTCATCCTAGATAACCCTCAGGAGGCTAAAACTCATATTTTAGTGTCTTGTTAGAGGTTTAAGGCGTTGTTGCATATAGTAAATGCAATCAAGTCATAACAGCGAAAGTGATATTGATTTATTTGAAAAGTTTAGGACAAATAAAAATATTTTGTTTTGTGTTCTTATCTTTCTTTTCGTTGTTCTTTGCTAGAGGACTAGCAAAAGGTTGTTTGGTGGTCGTGTGATAAACACCCAAAACATCAATTTTTACTCCCCTAAATATACAATTGTTAAGTCCAATTATCCAATAAAAATATCTCATTACGTATATTTTGTGCATTTTGTAGGAATTCAAGCACAAATCTCAAATCATGCATAAAGTGGCATAATAAGGCAAAATTCAACAACTAGAAGACCCATTGGGAGTTCACATGCATTCATAAAGACTAAAGAATTCCAATCCCAAAACCCATGAAGTCAAGCCCACAAAGCATCAACAACTACGGATCTCGAGAAAATCAACATGAAGATTTGGACGTCCCCATGACCAACTTTATCATAAAAAAAAAAAATCTCTACAAGACATGTTTCCGTATTCAACTCCAAGATATTTCCTCATTTTACTCCAACACCTTTCCTTGTTTCACTCAACCATGTTTCCTTGTTTCACTCAACCATGTTTCATTATTTCACTCAAACCCTTTTTACCTATAAAAACCTCATACATGGAGTTCATAAAGGGGAATAGTTTTTCTTAGAAAGTTTTTTTGTTGTTGTAGTTCTTGGCTTTAGATTTTTGCTTGGTACAGAAGTGCATGTACTACTTTCCAACATTTTAAATTTTCCATTGAAGTAGAAGTAAGTTATAATTTTGTTTCTCTTTCTCAAATGTTTCCATTTCTCCTTTAACTTTTAGTTTATTCTCACTATTCATGGAGAGCTAATCTCCCCTCTCAAGGGAAAGAGATTGAGCCCCATGAAGATATAATGATAGTTAGATTGTATTTCATTTAGAAAGTAAAGTAGAACAATGAATTGTAAGAAATACTTCGAAAGACGGCTTCATTTGTTAATTGATAATGATTTTGATTCGAAAGAAATAATTATTTCCATGTCTTTTAAGATTTTTCTGATGAAAAATATAATCGAAATCCAATGATGTTTTAGAACTATAACAATGGATTTGGTTAAAGTTTGAGGAAAATGAAAAGACTTTTACTTCTTTAATCCCACAACTCAAGTCATGTATGTTGAAAAACCATGTGATTTAAGTATTTTGGGAAAATTGAAATTACATTCTACAATCATTATGTTGAAATGGGGTGATTCTCATACCCTTGAGATTTTTCTATATTTATTTTTGTTACAAGTTAATTATTTTGTTTTGGAATCATATCATTTCTCAACATCACACCATCCATTATTTTGCTCTTCTTTTTATTCTTTAAATTGATTCAAATATTGTCTCCTAATCCAAGTGAAGTAGTCGATAACCCCTACTTTCACTATGCATTGTTGAAATGTATTATAGGTTGAAGGATAAAATAAACAAAAATATAAGTATTTCTTTGATTGATGTCGAAAATCATGCAACGACATTAATTTCGGTTTTTTGCATCAATCAACTCTGCCAACCCGGATGAGGAGGCCCTTGTCAGCCTGAGAGGAAGACTGTCGGTCAACCCGAAAAGGAGTCTGTGACCGTATATCTGGCTATCCCTAGTAACAACAGAGCCATCCAAATAGGTTCCCGCCTGAGCAAGGAATTCGCGGAACAGCTGATAACACTACTGCGACATAACTAAGATGTCTTTGCTTGGATGATGAAATACATGGTGGGATATATTGCTATCAGGTCATGCCATTCAGCCTCAAGAAAGCAGACGCTACTTACTAACGGCTAGTGAACCGAATGTTCGAAAGTCAAATTGAAAAGAACATGGAAGTCTACATTGACGAAATGCTAGGCAAGAGCCTCCACAACCATATCACATATCCGACCTTGTCGAAGCCCTCGGCCAACTTCGCAAGTATCGGCTGAAGCTCAACCTGTAGAAATGCATGTTTGGGGTCGAATTAGGTAAGTTCCTATGTTACATAGTAAATCAAAGAGGAATAGAAGCAAATCCAGATTCTTCTCGACATGAAGTCCACGACCTCCATCAGGGAAGTTCAAAGCATGACCGAAAGGTGGCATCAATTAACAGGTTTATATCCAAGTCATCGGACAAGTGCCTCCCTTTCTTCAAGATACTCAGAGGAAGCAAAGCCTTCAGCTAGAACGAAGAGTGCGAGCAAGCCTTCTAGAACCTAAATTCATATATGAAAAGTATCGAGCTACTTTCATAACCAAAACCAGGAAAGACGCGTTATTTATAACTAGCCGTCAGTTCAACTCTTCTACGAAATGATAAAGAGGTACAGAGACCGGTATACTACGCCAGCAAAACTTTCGTGGAAGCCGAAACAAACTATCCGTATATAGAGAAGCTAGCTTTGGTATTAGTTATATCTTTCAGGAAGCTAAGGCCCTACTTTTAGGCCCATTCTATTACAGTTATGACCAAACACCAGCTTCGCACGGTGCTGCACAAGTCAGAATTATCCGGCATTATGGTTAAATGGTCGGTGGAGCTGGGTAGTTTGACATCAATTGCGCGTCCAGAATGGCCATAAAAGCCCAAACATTAGCAGACTTCATCACCGAGTTTATTGGTGGTGAAGAAAAGGAGTCGAACAACTCAGAGCAGAGACCAGACTAGCCAGGCTGGATCTTGTGCGGCGATGGGTCAACCACGCAGAAAGGAAGCGGTATCGTTATCGCACTCCACTTTCCAAGCGGTTTTGTTTTGGGAAAAACGGTCAGATTTGGTTTTCCAACCTCGAACACCAAGGCAGAATACGAGGCCCTTCTGTTAGGCATGAAGCTAGCAAAAGGAATCGAGGTAACTGTGCTAACCGCTTATAGTGAGTCACGCCTGGTAGTCAACCAAGTTATATATAGGGGAATTTAACAGTAAAGACCTGAGGATGATAGCCTACCAAGAAAAGGTCATTAATGTAGAAGGTCAATTCAAAAGATTCGAACATCTGCAATATCCACGAGACGACAACCAGATAGCCGACGCACTGGCCAGGCAGGCTTCAGCCACTGCAAAAACCGCCAATGGACATGTCGAATTCCAACAACAATTAATCTTGAAATAGGAGGAGGTCGATGAGTTGTACGCAGTCGAAGCAATTTCAAACTGGATGAATCCCATCATTGAGTAGATCAAAGATGGGGCCCTCCCAGTCGAAAAATCAAAGGCCAGAAACCTGACAAACTGGGCAGCACGGTACACCCTCCTGAACAACAAACTCTATAGAAGATCAGTTACGGGTCACCTGATCATATGTTTAGCCTCCTCGGGGGAAAACCAAGTCCTTAGAGAGATCCATGATGGCATTTGCGGGAATCACCTGGGCGGTAGGACCCTGCCCATAAGGCCCTGACTTTGAGATACTACTGGCCGCAAATGCAGCAAAACATGAAAGGCATCGTCTGCAAGTGCAATAAGTGCTAACGGTTTGCATCGTACACTTACATGCCCGCTCATCCCTTGACTAATGACCAGCCCATGGCCATTTGAGCAGTGGGGAATGGACATCGTTGGACCACTCCCGACCTCAACCAATAAGACATTTCTCTTAGTAGCAATTTATTACTTCACTAAATGGGTCAAAGTTGAGCCTCTGTCCAAGATAGGACATGAACAAATTGAAAAATTCATTTGGACGTCCATCATCTACAGATTCAGTATTCCAAGGACACTGGTCAGTGATAACGGAACCCAATTTGAAGGCTGCAAGGTCAAGAAACTATGCAAAGACCTCAACATCAACCACCATTTCTCCTCGTCATGGCATCTGCAAGCCAACGGCCAGACGGAAGTCACCAATAGAACCATCTTGGAGGCACTCAAAAGGAAGCTTGACGTGACAAAATGGAAATGGGTCCCATTTCTGTAAGGAATATTTGGGCGTATCCGACCACAAAAAGAATACCCACCGGAGAAACACCCTTCGCCCTAGCATACGGGTTAGAAGCGATGGTCCCGGTGGAACTCAAAATACCAAATTTCCGGACAGAGGAATTCAGACCGAAAAACTACGATGAAGCTCTGCACGTCAGTTTAGATCTCCTCGGGGAAAAAAGAAATCAGGCCTCTACTAGAATAACCGCCTACCAATGAAAGAAGGCTTAGTACTACAACAAGAAAGTCAACTTATGAGAATTCAAAGTCGAAGACTGGGTACTTAGAAAGGCTCAGCAAAGTACCAAATAACCGGGAGTAGGAAAACTGAACCCGAATTGGAAAAAGCCATATAACGTTACCAAGGTCAACATGCCAGGGACATATTGGTTGGAAGACGTGGATGGTAGAAGCCTTATGCGACCATGGAATGTATAGCACCCTAAAAAGTATTATTATAAAGAATATTTCTTTTTGCCAAAATTCCACTACCGGTGTTACACTACGTAACTCCCATACGCAGGTCACTACGGCCAAAGTCAGACTTGTTATACAAGTCAGGATGACCACAGTCAGACTTGCACCCTTCAGACACAAGTAAGGACGACTAGAGTCAGACTTGTTATACAAGTCAGGACGACCACAATCAGACTTGCACCCTTCAGACGCAAGTAAGGATGGCCAAAGTCAGACGTGTTACTTACACCCTTCAGAGGAAAGTTAGGACGGCCAAAGTCAGACTTATTATACAAGTCAGGATGCCCACCGTCAGACTTGCACCCTTCAGACGAAAGTCAGGATGACCAAAATCAGACTTGTTATACAAGTCAGAACGACCATAGTCAAACTTGTACTTATTGCTCGAAGCCTAGTCCGAATAAAACAGGCGACAACGGCCTAGAAAGTGAAAGCTTAGTCAGAACTCACATAGCCTGATGAAGACAACTCGTCAAAGATCATGGTCCTTCCGCAAACCACGATCACCAGAACACCAAACCGTCATCTGATCAGCACCGACACGTGTCATGATAATCTCGTCAATAGAACGAAGCAGACCCGATTGCATGCTCAATCCATCGAGGCCCAAACAATAGTACGCCCATCATTGGAAGAATGCAGACAGTCGGGTCTGAGTTGCAATGAGCCAGTAAGCTCACACGTCACGTGGTCAGGCCCAATACTCGTAAGACCTCTAAGACAACTATCTGAGAGATCTACCCAAGACAGGCATGCCAGCAACACATTGGATCCGACTAAGAAACATATATTAAAGTATAAATCGGACAAGGAAACTTCCTTGCATGGACAACACTCAGAAAGGGAAATCTCTCCCGAAGATCTAGGAGCACAAGTCGTGTAGGGAAACTATCCCAGATGGACAGCTCCCAATCAGGAAATTATTTTCACAACAAGATCACTTTCCCTAAACTACGCCACCAAAATCCTGGTCGAACGAGGACTCATTCACTATAAAAGGGAGATAAGGTCGATGAACTAGAAACACGCAATATAACCCAGTTTACAGTTTTAGGTCTTTCCCAAGCTTTATCTAACTTAAGCATCGGAATGTCATAAACTACCACACAATGGTCATTGGTTCACGTTTGCTACCTGTGCATGTCTAGTTAAGCAACGAGAAAGGAGAGTAGAAATCGACTACATCATTAACCATCTTTTCTCTCCAATTCCTTAAAACATCATTCTGATTTGTAATATAGATGTGGAACTATTTTATGAAAAACGTAATTATTTATTGTATGTCTTCGTATCTTTGGATTAGAATATGTTTGACATACACCCCATTCAAATCGAAATTTCTCCAGATTCCAGGTGATTTCTGGCTCTAACACCAGTTGTTAAGTTTGACACTTAAGGAATGTGATTTCGCAAAATCTCGCGAAAATTCAACCAAAATTTCGTTATTTTTTTAAATTACGAAAATAAAAAGGGCGAAATAAAAAATTACATATTTTCGAGGGTTTTTCTAAATATTTTGAGGTTTTTCCGTTAATTTCAAAAATTTTTCATAAATTTCATTGTTTTCATAAAAATACATCAACCAACTACCAAAAATTACATTTTTCTAAGGATTTTTTCGAAATTTCGGAGTTTCTTCGTATTACCAATTCTTCTAATTATTTGTGAATTTTGAAACCATCCCCTGATTTTCTAATTATCATTTTTTCTACTTATATATTGATTTTTGAAATCATCTCCTGATTTTTTTATTATATATTGATTGCATGTTTGTTTCATTTCTTGGTATTTAGATTTCA